>CM053582.1:134541971-134553585 GCA_028627135.1 Pseudochirops cupreus | reverse complement strand
TAGTTTCTCAGTTGTATTTTTAGCCACAGTAGGGGACATAATCCCTGAGATGTGAATTATATTCTGTGAGATTTTAAAATGCAGGAAATAAGGGTGAGAGATCAGAGAGAAAATGAAGAGAGTGTGAAAGTACAAAAGTTTGAGAATCATTGTAATTCTTTGAAAATAGTCAAAAAATGTATGATTTGAATCCAACTTTGTTGACTGAGAGCCAACATTATATTTTGGTCCATCAACTTTTTGTTCCAATAGTACCATGCAAATTTTTCATGTGAACTCAAAGGTCTCCTCAAAAATTCATAGGATCACTATGAAACTATTTTGACATATATGAAGATAAATATTTAGCTCTAACAAAAAAAAAACATTTGCAAATGTTACCTAACTTATTCATTCCTCAAAGGTAGAAAATTTAAAGTAATTAATTTGGTAGGAAAAATCTAAAATACTAACAATTCACACTTCTGTCATACATTTCATCTAAGTGTATCTAAATATAATATAAGTATTATATTAGTATCTAACTAGTGTATTATAGGTATCAAAATATAATATAAATAAGTTTAAGCTTTTTTTCTTATCAGAATTGGCCTCATTTTGGGCTGCCTCTCATAGCTTTGATTTCATCTTGAACTTCCAACATAGGAGCAGAGTTTTGCAAATTTGCCTCCTAATACAAGCATAGCATAAAGAGTATTTTTCATTAACTTTCTTTTTTTCTAATTATTACAACCATGCTTCCCAAGCTATTGTGATCCTTAGATTTGTTAAGGAGCATGAGTCTAATGGGACAGATAGCATTTTTTTAAAGTAAATGCCAAGTAGATACAATGGAAGTATAAGGAAATCTCAGAAGGAAGGAATTGGGTGGGTGGGTGGGTGGGTAAAGGAAGTGGGAAGGCTTCTACAGAAGGTGGGATTTTAGTTGAATCTTGAGGGAAGCCAAGGAAGCAGAGAGGTGAAGAGAGAGAACATACTACTGCAAGGAGTCAGTCAGTGAAAAGGCAAAGAACTGGGAAATGTGAGGACCAAAACCGGCGTCACTGGATGATAGTATACAGGGAGGGAAGTAAAGAGGAAGAAGACTGGAAAGGTAGAAACGGGAAAGGTTCTAAAGGGCTTTTAAAGCCAAAGAGAATATTTCATATCTTATTCTGGAAATTACCTTTGAGCCACTGAAATTAATTGAATGGGAAGGGAGAAGGTGGTGACATGGTAAGACTTTCACTTCGACAAAATCATTTTGGCATCGAAGTGGAGTTTGGATTGGATTGAGGAAAGACCTGAGGCAAGGAGATCAACCACTGTCACCAATAATGTGTTGTTGTTGTTCAGTGGTTTCAGTCATGTATAATTCTTTATGGTCCCATTTGGGGTTTTCTTATCAAAGATACTGGAGTGGTTTACCATTCTCTTCTCTAGCTCATTTTTATAGAAGAGGAAACTGAGGCAAACAGGGTTAAGTGATTTGCCCAGGATCACACAGCTAGTAAGTGTCTGAATTTTGAACAAGACAATGAGTCTGACTCCAGGCCCAGCACTCTACCCACTGTGCTACCTACTTGCCCCTGACAGTAGTCTAGGTAAGAAGGCAATGTGAATCTATACCAGGGTGATAATTTTGTGAATGGAGAGAGGGGGATATATTTTAGAGATGTAGCAGAGAATGTGCCAACCTATATTGGTAGAAGCAAAGTTCTCATCTCGGGAATTTTGCATATCAGTGAAATCACAGTTTCAAACCACAGTTCCTATCCCTATCTCCTCCTTCCCCAATCCCTGGCATATTAATTCCATGTGGGAAAATAGCATCGAATGAAAGAGTAGAACCAGCCACAACCACAATTCCAGATATTTTGTGTATGAAATGATAGCCCCTAAACTCTGTTCTAACATCGATTTATTGCACCAAGAAATCCAGGGAAAGGTTGTTGGAAATGGTTGTCTAGGTCACTATGCATAGTAGTGATTCACTGAATCCAATGCAATACCTACTATAAAGATAGAAAGTGACAAGATTAGAAGAGATTTCTTTCCCCTCTATGTTTGGAGAGTTCACATTTTAGACTGTATTATAAATGGTAGAGTATAAGTGATTTATTTTGTCATGTTCAGAACAAAGTCGTCATTTGTTTTGGAGCTGTGGCTCGGTTCAGTCTGACTTTCCTTCTTCCTTGAGCCAGAGATTCACAGAGATGGAAGGGACCTCGGAGATTATCTAGATCAACCCATAACTGTACAAGAATCCTATCTACTACAAATCCAATTAGTGGTTTCACAATCTTTGCTTGAAGACTTGAAAGGTCTTCAAGTGAAAGAAAACTAATTATCTTTTCCTTTTTTTGAGTAGTTCTCATTGTTGGGCAGCAATTGCTTCCATAGGGTCCTTGTCTGCTTTTCAGCAATTTTTATCCAACATTCTTAGTTCTGTCTTAGACTGAGGGATAGATCTACATAATCCATTCAAATATTTGAAGACAATTTTCTTTCCCATATTAAGTACTCTGCCCTTGATTTGGCAGCTCTAAAAAATAAATAGCTATATTCTTGCCATTCTACAGCTCTTGCTCTACCATGCAACATCTCAATTGGATTTCCAGCTTCCCCTAAGGGGCTAGCTGATTAATAAGAACTCATTACATTTAGCTGCCCCCAGCAATTCTATTATGCCATCTTCCTGCCATGCCACTCATGATCTCCACCTTCCTCCAAATTTCCACCTCTTGCTTTAGGAACAGTAACCAAATAATCACTACCATTGCTTCTGGAAAGCAGACAGTCCTATGACATCTCTCTGGGAATATTGTTATGTTTATTTTATTAGCATGGCCCATCTATGAGCACTGAAAATTCCTCAAGCCATATAATTTTTTTCTCTATCACTTGAAGGAACACTCTGTATTTGATTTTATTTAAGTCTTTTCTATATCCTTTTGTAGATTGATTCCCAGATACTTTATGTATTATGTAGTTATTTGGAATTCTACTTCACTTTCTATTATTTACTTAATTTTGTTATTGTTATATAGAAATGGAATTAATGTTTCAGGACTTATTTTGTGGTTTGCTACTTTGATAAGCCTATTGTTTGCATATTGTCTTTTGTCTATTATCTTTGTTGATTCTTTAGGATTTCCTAAGTAACCCATCCTGCCAACCACAAATAGTGGTAGTTTTAACTCCTCTTCACTTATCTTTATCACATTAATTTCTTTCTTTTGTCTTATTACTATTGCTAAAATTTCCATAATTATATCAAATAATAGTGGGGAGAATGGATATCCTTACTTTACTCTTATATTCACTGGAAAAGTTTCTATTGTATCTCCACAGCATATGATGTTTGCTTTTAGTTTTGCAAAGATACTTTTTAGTGATATTCAAAAAGGTCACTTTATGTATAAGGGAACAGAGTTGGCTCCAGCTGGATGATGGATACTTTCAGACTTAGTGAAAAGCCACCCTGCCCTGAAAACTCTACCCTTTTACTCCAAAATGCAATTTCCTATCTCAGTTCCCTCTATGTCTCAGTTCTTTGGCCCAACTCTATTGCTGATCTACCGTTCCTTGCTGCTGTCATAGCCTCAGTAAATTTCTTCTTCTGTATCATAGAGGCACTGTGGAGAGAGAGGCAATGAAGTATGTAGGTGAGTTAGTTCTATTGCAAAGCTATGGGTCAGCTTGTGCCTCTCAGCTCTTCGTAGCATCATGAGTGGTGGGAAAGAGCATATTAGGGCTTAAGGATTAGCATTCTCAGTTATAAATTCATCAAGTTTTTACCTTGTTTGGGTTCTTAGTGTTTGGGAATATGTAGAGAGATGAAATTGTTTTATTTCTGGTGCATAATTCTTATTTTGATGAGCTGTGACAACTGAAGAAAATATTTATTCCTTCATCTTGTTGGGCGTGTGAACCAAAAGTCCGTCTTGAAATATCTCTCCATCCTTCTGACTTCACCTGTCCCTGGCCACTGCTCCCCTTTTTGTTCTATCTTCCCTTGTTAGGATGTAAGTTCCTTACAGAGTTAATATTACAATGTCTATTCCCAGAATTCAGCATAGCTTCCAGAATGTAGAAAGCATTTAATAAATGTTAATTCATTCATTCTCAATTAAGTTTATCCTGTAAATACCTGAATTGGGGGTAGTATTATCTCAGCTGCTTCTCTACTTCTCCAAGGATAAGTACTAAAATGTAAAAGTGTTCTTTTAAAAAAAATACTGATAAAACTCCTGTGGTTTTCCATTTTTCTTTTTTAATCCTGGAGGTCCATCATCGTATGGAGAAAAGATATGTATTTTCTCTCAATAGTTAATGAAAGAAAAGATGAAGAGAGATTAAAAAAAAATTCCAATGACAAATTTTTACATTAATATATACCAATAGTCCATCTAGTTCAATCACCTGTATCCACTATTTTTTGTGAGAAGATCTGGTGTTCTTTCAGTAGTTAATAGTGAATCCAAAGTGTTCTAAGTGCTCTTTTTTGTTTTTGTATTTTTAGTTTTCTAGCATTAGCATAGACATATTTATACAGTCTAGCCTGTTTCTTTTTTTTTTCTTTTTGCTTCCCACATTTATCAGTTGCCAAAATCTGTCTTGTAGATTCCCTGATTATCTAGAAATATTTCACTTATGACACTGAATTTTACCCTCCCACTTTCCCATGGTCCTAGGGTCTGTGCCACATAATTTTAATTTTGATTATGATTTAATTCAATAACTATTTGCTAAATTGAGATGAAATTAAAATTATATAAAGTGCTATTTCATGGTCACCAGTTTTTCCTTAATACTTATTTTTTTAAAAAAACTGTTTAATCACCTGTTGAAATTAGGTGGCCTGATTGCTCATGTTGTTAGAGGAAAGTGGTAATGAAATTTAATCACTGAATCTGCACCATTTCTTTCTGTGCTGTTCCATGCCCAGAGCACATGCTCAAAATGTCGCCCAACAAATACTTATTTTCAGCTATGAGGACAACAAGCAAGAGAATATAGATAAATCAGTGCACATTAAGCATAATTTCTGTATGAACACACCTTCTGAGATTCTCGTCTTCATCTATTGATAGATTGGCATTATAATTTTTTTATTTTTGCCACAATAGAAGAAGAAATTAAATATAAATAGTAGAAGAAATTAAAATGAATCAACAGATTTTGATAAATAGTTATTTCATAATCAATTGTCCATATTGCCAATGATTTGCTTTGACTAATTTAGAAAATTAAAAAAAAATTAGTTATGTTACCCTAGACGAGAGAAGACTGGGAAAAAGAGATGTAGGAAAAGTATAATAGCTGTTTTCAAGTATTTGATGTACTTTCCCATGGAAGATGAGTTTAAATTTCCTTCTTTCTCTTTTCTGCTTGGCTTTAGAAGGATTAACTAGGGACAGGTGAAAATTCTAGGAGATTTCAACTTCATATAAGATAAACACTAACATGTAAAACTATCCTAAAGTGGAATGAGTTTCCTCTGGAATTATCATGTTTCACTTCTTTTGAGATCTTCATGTGAAGGCTGGGTGACCACTAGAAATAGGTTGTAGAGGACATAATTGTTTATTAATGGTTCCCCTTTAATTAATGGTTCTGTGGTAATAAATCCTTAGGAAAGAGCTTTTTCAGTAGTGAAAGAGACTTCTCCCAATGCCATTTTTTTTTTTGCCTAATAGCGTAGCTTAGAGAGTTAACTTTAACAGACTGCCCTTGTCTTTTTAAAGAGTCAAAGGTCCATAAAATGCCTGTACCTAAATGCTAACTGCACTGATAGAGAACTATGGGGGTGGGATGTAGATTCAGTAAGCTTTCCAACCTGTGCCTATCAAAGGCACAACCAGGGAGGACTGGTGAAGGCTGGAACTCTCTTATCTCTTTAACCCCACCCCACTCCTCACACTGGGCAGGGCATTCAACTCTACCAATAAGGAGAGAGTCCTATACCAATAGGTTATGGGACAGGGGTTACACTAAAAAATAAATTGAATTTCTTGGGTTATTGTTAATAGAAAGGATATTGCCAGGGACTTGTGAACTGTAATATTAGAGTAGTCACACCCAAACCTACCTATAAAGTCTATGATAGTAGCAGCCACCCACTAGGGATCCAGGCTATGAGTGGAAGTGAAATTAGAGGGCTATAGTAGACACTGTCCAGTTATATTATTTATAAAATTATAAATTACTCATTGTAATAGTTTTTATTGAAAATAATTTATTATTAAAATTAGCATGAAAATTCTGTATTCTATAGTAATCAAAAAGGAAAATTATCTAAGAACTATCAAATGGTAATTATATATAATGTGTATATATGCATATATGTGTGTGTGCATATATCTTCAGTGCAGTTTGAATGTCTTGGTTATTCCACAAGTATTCCTAAAACTGCATTTGTCACTTGAGGGGATCTTGATGCTACTTCTACTTAACCTCTGACAACTCTTTAGTCGTAACACGGATTTTTTCCTTTAGCAATAAAAGCCCTCTCCATGCAAGAATTGGCCTCTTTTTTATCTTTGTTGTTATTGTTTAGTCATTTTTCCTTTTATATTTCAGTTGTTTCCAACCTTTGAGACCCCATTTGGGGTTTTCTTGGCAAAGATACTGAAGTGGTTTGCCATTTCCTTCTCCAGCTCATTTTAACAGATGAGGAAACTGAGACAAATGAGGTTGTAGCTTGCCCAGGTCAGACATCTGGTAAGTGTCTGAGGACAGATTTGAACTCAGGAAAATGAGTCTTCTTGACTCCAGGAACAGCACTCTATCCACTGTACCACCTAGCTGCCCTTATTTTAGTTATTAGCTGCTGAATTTACACTACACACAATGTTTAGTTCTCTCTAAATCACGTAGAAGAACTACCATATATCATTTGCAGCTCTCAGCTGAATTGAACAATTGAAGTCTAATTTCTATTTTTTTAAAATTTATTTCTTTTTAGTATACAACATTCAAGTCTGCAAGCTTTTGAGTTTTAAATTTTCTCTGCCTCCCTCCTCTCCTTTCTCCCCAGTATGCTATGCAATCTGCTATAGGCTCTACATATACATTCATATTAAACATATTTTCACATTAGTCATGTTGTAAAAAAAGAATAATAACCAATGGAATGAACCATGAGAAAGAAGAAACAAAAGAAAATAAAACAAAAAAGAGAGAGAGCAGATAGTGTGCTTCAATCTGTATTCAGACTCTGCAGTTCTTTCTCTGGATGTGGATAGCATTTTCCATCATGAGCCTTTTGGAATTGTCTAAGAACCTTGTATTACTGAGAAGAGCCACATCTATCAAAGTTAGTCTTCATACAATGGGGCTGCTACTGTGTACAATGTTCTCCTGGCTCTGCTCCGCTCAATTAACATCAGTTCATATAAGTCTTTCCAGGTTTTGCTGAAGTCTGCCTGCTCATTATTTCTTCTAGAGCAATAGTATTTCATTACATTCATATGCCTCAACTTGATCAGCCATTCCCCAAATGATGGGCATCTCCTCAATTTCTAATTTTTTGCCACCACAAAAAGAGCTGCTATATATATTGTACACGTGGGTCCTTTTCCCATTTATATGATCTCTTTGGGATATAGTTCTAGAAGTGGTATTGCTGGGTCAAAGGGTAGGCACATTTTTATAGCCCTTTGGGTGTAGTTCCAAATTGGTCTCCATAGTGGTTGGATCAGTTCACAACTCTACCAGCAATGCATTAGTGTTTCAATTTTCCCACATCTTCTCTGGCATTTAAAATTTTCCTCTTTTGTTATGTTAGACAATCTGACAGGTGTGATGTGGTACCTAAGACTTGTTTTGATTTGCATTTCTCTAATCAATAGTGATTTAGAGCATTTTTTTCACATGATTATAGCTATCATTAATTTCTTCCCCTGAAAACTGCCTGTTCATATCCTTTGACCATTTTAACTGAAGTCTAATTTCAAAGCTAAGGAACTAGGTCTTTGCTCTGTTTTTCATCATCATCATCATTTTCATCATCATTTTCTTCTTCTTCTTCCTGCTTGTTCTGCTTGTTAGCAATTTTCATGAGTTACAATAAACTAGGAAAGGTACTTTTATAATCCATTGTCACTTTGGGGAAATCCTTTTCTCTGCTCCAGGCATTTTCCTTACTCCCCCATGCCTGGAGTGCTCTCCCTCCTCATCTCTGTCTGCTGTTTCCCCTGCTGTCCTTTAAATCCCAACTAAAATCCCATGTTCTACAAGAAACATTGCCCAACATGGATTAATTCCAGTGTCTCCCCTCTCTTAATTATCTTCTATTTATCCTATTTATACCTTGTTTGCTTGCTCATTCCATTAGACTGTGAACTCCTTAAGGGTGAGGATTGTTCCCTTTTTTTTTTCCTTTTTTTCACTAACTGCAAGTATTAGTAGAGCGCCTGTTGGCTCATAGTAGGTGCCTAAATGTGTAGTGACTAACTGATTTTTTTTTATTTTTTTTCTGAAGAAAATAAATTAGAATATAGATAAGTTCAATATCACTGCCCTAAATAAAATAAAATATAAAATGGATTAAATAACTTTTAGACAGAGCTCATCTGCTCTACTTTCCACATGTGAAAATATTGTATTTAGATATCATAGAACAGTTACTTCTTAATCATGTGAAATATTTGAAAAGCTAAATCATGTTTACCTTAAAAATAAAGCTAGGTATAAAACTAGTTAACAATGAATAATTCATACTCAAATCATATCACTGTTTTAAGGTAATCTAAGAGATGAATGATTGAAAATTATTACTTCTTTTTATATTTTCATGAATGGAGCTAAAAACCCACAGGATATGTAATGTATTTGATATCTTTACTAATACAATATTTACGAAAATACTATAAATTTGGTAGCATTTGCCTTTCTAGAAAATACTCACTGTAAGTAGATATCCATGTGACCTAATAACAGTGAGATGCAAATATTCCAAATTTTGCCATTTACTTGACTGAAATTAAAGTTTAGTAGTAATATTTAACATTTGTATATCATTTTATGTTTACAAAATGATTTTGTCTATGTTATTTCATTTGATAATTGAAGTATGTGTTACCAATATTATTCACACTTAAAATGAGAAAACTGTGTTTCAGAGAGGTTAAATGATGTGTGCAAAATCACACAACTGGTAAGTTGGTGGATCTAGACCTTGACATAAGGTCTTCTGAGTCCTAGTCTAACACACTGTCCAGCGTATGCATCTACCCCACAGAATCATGGAATCACAGCTTTTTGAGAATTGAAAAGGCCTTCATTGATCATCTCATCCAACCCATACCCAAGAGCTACCCTTAATAACTTTAATAGCCTACTTTTAGCCTCCACTTGACAACCTCCAAAGAGGAAGAACCCTGAGACAGACTTCTGAGATAGTCCATGATACCTTTCAACAGCTGTAATTGTTAAGGAAGTTTTATTTGTGACATCAGGCCTAATTTGTCTCCTTGCACTTTCTACCCTTTGTTCCTGGCTCTGCATTTTGCATCTCAACAGAACAAGACCAATGCTTTCTCTACATAATAGCCTTTCAAGTGCCCAAAAATTATCTCCCTTATGTCATCTCTTCTTCAGGTTAATCATCCTCAGTTCATTCAGCTGGTCTTCATCTCACATTGACTCAAAACCTCAAAAAAAACCCACCTGATTTCCCTCCTCTATGAACTTTCTACCTTATCAGTATACTCCTTATAAATCTAGTATCCAGAACTGAACTTAATATTCCAGATGTGGTTCACAAAAGTCAAAGTACAAGGAGACTAACATTCAATTTTTTTCCCAGAATTTATGCATCTTTTACTGGAAGTGTTGATGAGAACCTTTAAGTTCCATTTTGAAAAGTTGAGTAATGCTGCTGGAAATTTTCATTGTGATCTCTGTATACAAAACATTTCTCCACCATATCACATTATAACGCACACAAATTGTAGTGTTGAGACAAATGGAAATGTTCTGTGTTAGCTAACATGCCCTCAAATAGATTGTTGATTCTGTTTATAAATTTGAAATCTCTGAACAATAGATGTTGTGCTCCCAATAATTACAGAAGTCTTAGAAATGAATTAGGTTTAGATGAAACATAAATAGCAAGGCACCTTATTATGGCATATGTTTGGGTCCGAATAATGTTAGGGCAAAAGCATGTTTCCTTTCAAGGTCTTCTGTAATTAATAATGATGATAGAAGGAAATTCTCTTTGCATAAGAATTCTAGGAAGCATGGAGGCTAAATTCAATTGCTTATCATAGCTACATAAGACTAAGATTGGCTTTCCCTATGGGAATTTAGATTTAGTAGCTCCCATTCTTGAATTCTGATTTTTTTTTAATGGTTATCAAGAACCAGTCAAGAACCAAGAGAACACATACAGCTTAACAGCAACGCTGTGGAATGACAAATTTTGATAGACTTAACTCTTCTCAGCAATACAATCATCTAAGACAATTCCAAAAGACTCACAATGGGAAATGCTATGCAAATCCAAAGAAAGAACTATGGAGTCTGAATGCAGATTGAAGCATACTATTTTCTTTTTTTTTCTTTCTTGTGGTTTTCCCTTTTATTCTGATTTTACCTTTATAACATGACTAATGTGGAAACATGTCTAATAGGATTGTTCATGTATAGCCTATATCACATTGCATGCCATCTTAAGGAGTGGTAGAGAGGAGGGTGGGAGAGAAAAATTGAAACTCAAAGTCTTATAAATATTGGAACACTGGAAACTATCTTTATATGTAATTGGGAAAATAAGTAAATTAAACACTAAAAAAAGGAACCAGTCAAAGATGAGCAAAACTTCAACATTTCTGTATTTTATTGCCTCAAAATTGCTTTGCTCAAATCTCACCATAACATCACTGAGGTATATAACTAAATGAACATGAAGGAAATAGAGCATTAAAAAAGACCTTAATGAGAATAAAGATAATAAAATTATGTTAAAGGGCCCTTAGGTAAATAAAAGACTATCCTTATAGATTTGTTGTTCTGTTTTATACTGAAATGTTATTATGTAGTACTTCTATCATCATTTGCATATTTCCTTTGAAAATCTGGGTTTATTACTTTGTCTTCATATAGATGTTTTAGGTGCATCACTCTTTTCTTCCTTATCACCATAATCATTTATGCTTGAAGTGTAATTTTTTTAAAGAAACTCTCATCTTGAGCCATCTTCCTTTTTATAGTATTTGGTCACAGGGTGATAACAGTCTTTTCTGTTTACTTTCTGATATTGACTTTCCTAAAACTACATGATGCATATTTGATTAAGCATAGAGTTCTCTTATGTAGTATTCCAATCTATAAGAGGATGTGATAAACTTTATTCAAGGTTCTCATTATTTACACTTTATTGGTCAGGATCCAATCCAGAGGGATGGTTTTCCTCATTGCTTCCTCAGATTTGTGAGTGTTGAAATTGATGTCAAGGCAAGTCAAGAGTTTATCAAATGCTCTGTTTTTAGTAGAATGAGATGTACTATGTATGGGAGGGTTTTATTCATAGCTGATGTATAATTCCAAAAATGCAGAACTTCTTTCTTCCCTGCTCACCAGCAGAGAGGTGGTATGGTGGGTTGAACACTGGGCCTAGAGTGAG
>CM053582.1:134527648-134541871 GCA_028627135.1 Pseudochirops cupreus | reverse complement strand
TGTATATATATACACATATATATGTATATATATATATGTATCGCCTCATGATTTATATGGTACATTAAGGTTTACAGAGCAAGTTCAAGGATTATTTTCCTCATTTTACAGATATGTAAATTGAGAGCAGACTGACTTGCCTGGGATCACAGAACCATTAACTGTCATGGCTAGAATGTGAACTCAGGATTCATTGATTCCCAAACAGTTTTGCCAATTTTGTCCTATCACCCTCCTTTTTAGTTAAATAGATAAATGTGTTTTCTTTAGCCTTTTCTCCCACTTCCCCTTTCATTTCAATTCTTACCCACTTATCTTAGATAAAAATATTATTCTTCTACTTCACCGCTTCTAGTTTTCCCCCTCTTTGCATTCCATTTGTGAGGAAAAACTACTCTAAACATGTCTGGTTTTTATGCATAGTAGTTGGAATATGTCTGTTTCAAGAAAAAGAAAAGCCATAAGGATTAAAGTTAAATTAAGGAAAATAGCTAGTACTATACTCTCTTATTTCCCAGAAATCTCCTTCTAAATATCCATAGAATTCTTCATTTGCTTTCTTAATTACACCTGTTTTTCCCAAGTACTTGTATTAAAAATAATCTCAGTTCTCAATTCTATTGTTGACCACTTTTATTAAATTACTGTTATTACAATAATATTGTTAATCTAATACTTTTCATTGTTAATATTTAGAATTTCAGCATAGTGTATACTGACTCTTTTTCTATTGGTAAATAAATGTGTAATGAGTTGCAAACAAGTGAATTACAATTTTTTTGCAACATGACCCATTGGTAAGTTGGAAGAGGAACACTGTGTATGTTACTGTTGGCTGTTTACGTTTGAGAAGTAAAATGATTAGCCTGTTTTGCTCTCTATTCAAGGCGAATTTGGTCCATTTGTTTTCATTTTCTCATTATAATTTTACTACAGTTATATGTGTGATGTATGCCTTATAGAACCACTGATTTTGATCGAGAAGGGACCTTAAAAATCAAGCCCAATTCCTCATTTTATAGATGAGGAAACTGAGGCTTATGGAGGTTAAGTGGCTTGCCCAGAGTCAAACAATTAACTACAAGTATCTGAAGTATCATTCACTCCCTGGTATTCCTAATTCTAAATCCAGTGTCTTCTCCACTACCTTTCACATATCTCACCCTCTAAACTCTTCGATTCCTGGGACTATTTTATTCCTCTGTCTAGCCCCTTTACAAACTAGCACAGAACTTTATAGTTTGTAAATAGTCAATAAGCATTTGTTGACTCTATGAATAAATTTATAATTTCAAGTTAAAAACAGACAGGGACATGCCCTAGAAAATAGTCACTGCAAAAGAAATGAGGCTACAATTAAAGAATTTTGTAAATTTTAAATAAACATATGGTAACTCTGTTCCTGATTCATGGCAGGCAGCTTCTTTTGCAGACCATTTGTTATATTCTGTTGTAAAGAAGGAACTTTATCCATATTTGATTGAAGAGAATACGCATCCACAAATGGTAGGAATAAATATGTCTCTATAGGAAACAACCCCCTAGCATTTTTGCATCAATGTTCTGGAAGGTACTGTTCTGATGATAAAGAGACTTTTCTATATTTGGCTAAATTAATATGGCATGAATTTTGAAATGTGTTTCTCAGCCTGGCACTGAGTCACTTCAAGATGAAATACATTGGTGAACTATGTGAAAATCAAGCAGCTTGTACATTAATGGACCTCTTATGCAAGTCAATCATTCTAATGCTAGGTTGTTGGAAGCTATGGTTACATTAATGTTTCAGAAACTAATGGCATGTTAAGATAGCTCTGCATTCTCAATAAGACTTAAAGCTAATATTAGTTTACTATCTCCAGGCAGAATAAAAGCTTTTAGCTACCATGCTGATATTATGTAGGAAGAGCCACTGAAATCTGTTAAGTGCACCTTTTGTCTTCATACTCTTTGATCTCTTTTATCTCTGGCTTCCCAATTCTGGTGCTGAAATTGGAATTCAACGTTTTAGCAAGTATTGTCAATCATTTTTACTTTTCTTTTTGTTTATTGGTTTCTTGTGCCCCTTTCCTTTCTCCCTTCTTATTGGTTCATAAGCAGCATGGCACAATAGACATCAGGCTGGATTTGGAATAAGGAAGGCTTAGATTTAAATACCACCTTTGATGCCTCCCTTTAATTCCCTTTTCTGTCCCCCAATGGAGTAGGGGCAAGGACTGCTTCTCTTCCAGTGTTTACATCCCTTGTGCCTGCTGTAGTAAGGATAAATAAATCCTGATTGATTGATTGACATTTAGTTATGTGACCATGTACAAGTCTCAGTGAGCATCATTTCCCTGTTTGTAAACTGAGGATAGTAATGTCTACAGTACCTACCTAACAGGGCTATTTTAAGGTAAAAATGAGCTGATATAAAAAAGCATTTTGCAAACTTCAAAACACTATATAAATGTCATCTATTATCATTATTCTTAAACATGAGGGCTTTGCTCTTCCATATATGTGCCTAGAATCTTATCTTTAGGAAATTGTCTTGACTGCTTTTCTCTGATTGTGGTATGGTATTCATCAGCTAGTTTGTTCAGATAGCATTTCTCATCATCATTAGCTTTGCCAAAGGCTAAATTTGAAGGAAAGGGGGGAAATGTCTTTATATGAACAGGAAAAAACCTTAGTCAAAACCAATCATTCTATATACTAGCTAGTGAGCACCTACAGTGTCCTAGATATTTTAGAACACAGAAAAAGGCATAATTGTACGGTATTCAATGGAGAATAATGGAGAAATAATTGGTCACAGAGTGTTAGATTTAAGATCAGTGATAAAGCAGATGAATACAGCAGGGGAGAGCAGAAGTGTAAGAAATTGGTTGAAGACAAACTATGAAACAGGGAAATGAACTAGACTGGAACAGGGGGCAATGAAGACTCACTGAAATGGAGGATACATATTTAAAGTGTCTTTAAAAACTCAGAGTTGTATGTTTAGTGTTAAATAAGATTTGTTGATGTGAAATGCTAAGACATTAGCTACATAAATTAGCGAAAATGTAGTTTGAGTGTGACAGCTTCCAATGTACTTTCCGCAGCTGGGTGTTGGCAAAGCTAAAATCACTCAATCATTGCACGTCTTCATCCTACCTACATAATTAGGCATCATGGCATAGAGCATAAGAGAAATAGCTTCACTGCCGTGATGACCTGAATGCATGGGTCACTTAATCTCTGAGTGTTCTAGGCAACTCTCTAAAAATATAAATTGCAGAGAAGGTGCTGATGTCCATTGGTCAAAGGAGTTCCTTTTGTTACAGTCAAAATAAGGTAAATTGATGCACGATGTTCTGAGCACATTCAATTTATTGATAAGGCTAGCAATTACCAAGAAAAGGGTTTCCCCCCTCACTCATCAGTCATCAGTGGGGAGGTAAGAAGACCATGAGGTAAGACTTACTAGCCTTCATGTAGTTTCAGGAACTATAGGGGGACAAAAAACAGGAGGCATAAAACAACATGATTGGTTACAAAGTTTGAAGTAGCTAGATGGTGAAAAATAATTTGATTGAATGGGAGTCAGGAGAAGAGAACTAGCAACAACCTCTCCTTCTAACTTGTTGCTCTAGAAAGCTCATTAGTAGTGTCTACTTTTATGACTAGTTAAAGTCATAGCAATAACAGTCCAGACTTTCTTGAAGGACAGCCAGCATTGCAAATATAACAGATTTCCTGGCACCCACCTGCATCTTTCAAGGCTTGTTAGCCAGAAAACAGAACTCCTTTAATTGTACACAGTCAGTAAGATGAGTAGAGGCAATATATTTCTTTGAATTTAGGTGATTTATGTGACAACTTAGCTCAGTGAAGAAAGCTGAACTTCTGAACTTAACTCAGAGGCAAAAAAAGAAGAAAAAAAAACATGGCTTAGACAATTTTCTAGCACACTGGGGATAATGCAGAATAGAATCAATTAAAAATGGAATCAAAATCAATTTGATTTTCTCATTTTTAGCAATGAAATCACAGATACAGTGCCTCTTTCCCTGTATAACTATGTCACCATGTCAAGTCAATAAGTATATATTAAGCATTTACTATGTGTTAGGCCCTGTGTGGAAGGCTAAAAATACAAATCAAAAGAAAGACTTTTCTTGCCCTCAAGGAGCTAATGTTCTAATATGCAGAAATGACATATAAGAGAAAGATGAAAAATGGGGGAGGCACAGGGAGTCAGATTGTCCTGGTAGAAAAATAAGTTTGGGGTATCAGGAGTAGAGCCCAGAGATGAAGAAGAGAACATGGCTAGCCTGGGCACTTTGCTTAAAATTGAAATACTGGAAGGAACTGACCAATGAAAGGATGGAAACACATGGGAGCAGAGATCTTCTAAAGTGGGAAGTATTCTGTGGTGCAATGATAACCATGTAACTTTAGATAAATTATAACCTTGGTGTTCATGTTTACTGAATTGTGAAATGAAGCTATAATGCAAACCTACTTTATAAGAAAAGAAAGCTCATTTGACAGTTGTTTTGTTTTTCCATTCAAATAGAGCCAATTCTCACTCATTCAGGGGCTGATTATCCAGTTTGTAGATTATTCAAGTTTTGTGTTTTATATATTTTCTATTCCTCTTTCTGCTACATGTAAGTCTAGTAAGGAATTTATTTGGTTTCTCATGAGTCTTTGCAGCCAGAGGTAGTCTATCTAACTGAGGAGACCGTGAGTAGATACATAGTGCCACAGCAATATTTATGAGGCAGGAATTTGCAACAAAAACTCAGAATGCCAGTAAAACATAATAAGAAAATGAAGGGGGAGGTGGGGGTGGATAACAAGGTATACCTTATCCTTCCAGTTGTCTGGAGCAGTCTGAGATTTCCACTCCTTTCCTGCCAATGGCAGAGAAATACAATAACTCCAGATGTTTCAGCACTCCTACTGAAAAGTGACTTAGAATGGGATGTGGTCTGTTCTCTTCATGTCCCTGAAGAATTCAGTCTTCTCACAACGGGATAAGGAATGCACATTCCTGATCTCTTAGGAGACAAATAGCAATAGCATCCAGGAATCAAAATGCAACAACTTTTGTGGTTGCCTAAATCAGCAATTTATTAACCCAGCATGCCCCGCTTCCTTCAAGTTGAGGCACACAGACTATTTTGGACTCAAAACTTCACATCTGTGAAAATTTGTGAAAGGTTTATCTTGAGCTATAGCTGTTAAGAGTGTTTGATATTTATGGATTTTTCCTAATTTTTGTCTGGCTTTTCTATTGTAAGTAAATTATGTGTTTTTCACTACTACCATGTGATGTTCTGATAGAAAACTGGCTTGGTCTTTTGGGGATTTAAGAAGAACTTGAGATTGACAAGATTGAACTACAGGCTTCGGAGTAACTAGGGAGCACTAAGATAATCCTATTCATTGATTAATTGATTTTCTATACTTCTTCCAAATGATGGAAAACAGGAAGGAATAAAATGTAAAGTATTAAATGTGCTCCTTGTTAATTCCTGTGTTAAAATGCTTGGTTCAATAATAATAAATCCTAGGTTTGGGCTAAAATGAAGATTTGGGAGAACCCTCATATTTTCAAGGTCAATACTATATTTTCCCCTCCTCTACATAACAAAACATGACAGAGGAATTTTCCTGGTTTAGTCTTATATTGCAATAGGAAGCAGAAGACCAGTGACCTTTGAGCAAATCATTTAGGTCATCTGAGAGTTGGCTCTATCAACTGAGAAAAGAAGGGTTGGACCAGATGATCTTCAAGATTCCTTCCAGCTCCAAAATTCTATGATCCTCTCTAGTATTAGGATCCAATTCCCTTGCATGACTTTTTTTAGGTTTTGCTCCTCTTTCAACAAGGGGAGAAATTTGTACTGCATTTGACCAGAATTTACTAAGTTAGCTGTGAGATGCCGACCATAGGCATTCCAGGATAATAATTATGAAAATATTACATTTGGTGTACAGATTTTGATGTGCTAATTTTCATTAAATTCCATGATATGCATTTTCTTTTACCATTTCTGAGAGTCTTGCTATTTAATTTAAAGTTTGCCTATATAATTTTATATTTCACTTTTATAAATATCACATATTGACTATGAAATAAACATATATAAAATAACATAAATTTCCATAAGTAATGAATGAATGACTTATTTTAAAATTTTCAAATATTTTAAATGGAATTCAAACTATTCCTATCATCCAAGAGTGTCATTATTCTTACTTCAGACTTTCAAACTTCACAGGATCATAGATTCTTGTATTTACAACTGAAAAAGAACTTAGAGGCCATTAAGTCAAACCCCCTGTTTTTAAAAATTAATTTTATTATTTCTTTAATAAGCATTTATTTTCTCTTCTAGTTCCCTTCTCTTCGCAAATGAACAAAAGAAACACGTACATAATAACAAATATGTATGTCAAGTGACACATTCCCTCATTGATCAAGTTCAAAAATGTATATCTCATTCTATATTTTGTGCTCTATTAACGCTTTGTCAAGAAATGAGTAACATGTGGCATCTTTAGTGTTCTAGAACAGTAGTTTATCATTGCCCTTAACAGAGTCTTTCAAAATCACTTTTCTTTGTAACACTGCTGTTACATCCTCCTGATTTTGCCGTATTCACTTTGCCTCAGTTCATAGAAGTCTCCCTAGGTTCCTCAAACAACTGTCCATTTCATAATTTCTTATCACTCAATGAAATTCCATTACATTCATATAATGTATTTGGTTTAGCCATTCCCCAATAGGTGCACACCCATTTAATTTTTAATTTATTTATGATGAAGAGAGCTATTATAAATGCCTTTTTTAATATGTGGACCATTTTCCTCATTCTTTTATCTCTTTGTTTAATAGGTGTATCACTAAGTCAAAAGACACATAGTCTTTAGAGATCTTTTGAGACTTCCTCATTTTATACATGAGTAATCTGAGGCCAAGAGAAGTTATTGCTTGTCCAAAGTCACCCGAAGTCAAGATGCAAATATTCCTGACTTCAGATCCACCACCCTTTCTGCTCCATCACACTACTTTTCCAGTAGTCTACCCATGCTGGTGATGCCCATTCCTCCTTCTGAGCCTTTGATCATACCACTTGTCCACTATAGAATCTCTCCCCTCTCCCTAGTGCCATCACTTTCATTTTCTGTCCAAATTCTATCAATCTTTCAAGTATCAACTATCTCAATTCCATCTTTCCTGATCAATCTGTCCTTGATGTAATCTTTCCTTTCTTTCACTGATATACTATTTGATGTCTATAACATTTTTTATTATAAGATTACAGGATCAAAGAGTTAAAGCTGGGAGGTTTCTCAGAGGCCAACTATTCCAAGGTCTTCAGATTACCTAACTTTGGCCCAAAGATGTTAAACAATTTGCCCAAGATAATAATTTATTACCTCATATTTTATTAAATCATTGTCTGTATAAATTTCCTGTCTCTATGGATGTCAGGAGCTTACTAAGGACTGTTCTTTTATATTTTTTTTTATCCACCAGCCTAGCATAGAACAGAGAGATTCTAAAAGTAAGTGCTGAAGAATACTTATTTTTATCCTTTCTGTAACCCTCTTTCTTCCCCCTCTTCATTATTTCTGTTCAGACAAATATAAGAGATAGGGTATATTTACTCCTGGTTGCTGTGGTCCTCAGAAATTGATCCTTTAGAAGCATTACTGAGAGGACATTTAGAAGGAGGATACAATTCCAACTTTCTCCTGCCTACTTTTTAATACCCTTTGCGATTATCTAGAGAACAAAATGTGGCTGTAATCATAGATAACTTTTCAAGTTCATTGTATGCATACGACCAATGTGTATTTAAATGTACAGTGAGATTTAATTAACCAAATGCTTTGAAAATGAAGGAGTCTGATGAATTGAATATTAATTGGGGCAAAGGAGGGAGTAAAGAACCCAATGAATCAATGTTCTAGCCCTTTGGGGTAAGAATTTTGTTCTAAAGCCAGGAGGCAGAGCCAACATCACATATAACCCACCATGATACGTTGACCATGCACCCCAAATCCATCCCAGGTTATCTCAACAGATCTAGAAAGTAAATACAATAAAAAAACATACTAATTGGAAACTCCAAGGGGAAAAAATCACACTTAGACATTTTTCATACCCAGCTTGGTGTAGGAAGACAAACAGAAAGATCTGTAGATTCTGGAGATGGGGCTTTAGCTGGAAAAGGAATTCCAGCAGAGGACATTGCAGAGCAAGGGCATAGGATTAGATACCACCTAGTAGTTTTATGGTTTATTAGTCATTCCTGGGTCACAAACTTAGGGGCTGACTGTAGAGGGGACCTGTACCTATGGTTGGAGTTCCAGGGTGAGAAGCAGTTGTGGGTCTTATATAATGTACTGAACAAGGAACATGTTCAGAATCAAGAATTTTAAAGTAAAGAGTATTTGGTTATGACTCCAGAAATAGAGCAAGATCCCCATTCTTGCTTCTAGAACAGTGTGAACCTTGCAGTGGAGTAACTAGGGCAGGAATCCTATACCAAAGGTGAACCTATAGTTCTGTTATTCTGAACCAACAGGGCTTTTTAGCTGGTGTACAGTAATTGAGTTAGTAACAATGTACTGGGATTTCAACCAAGTTCAAGACCATAGGTGTATCACTAAGAACAAACCCAGGTCAGGAACTTTCAGAGTACAGACTATGGAACCACAATCAGAATGTTTCCTGGCTCATACCACTTTGAGATCACTGAAAACTTTCAGGTCCCTACTCAGAGCTAACCCTGCAATCTCACAATGACAAAAATCCAATACATGAAGAAAGCAGCAAGAAAAGCAGCCTAGACTGTCCCTCCAGAAAGGTAAAATCCTTGACTGTAACATCAAGTCCAAAATCAGGAAATAGGTTCAAGCAATGAACAAATCTACAAAGCATCTCACAGTAAAAAAGGTATTGTTGTTATAGGACATAAACCCCAAAGAAGAGAATGACTCCAAATCATCTACAAGCAAACCATCAAGACAAAATTATAGCTTAGACAAAAGTTCAATTAGAATTCTCCCAAGAGTTTAAAGAAAATAGTTTTTACCAATGAAAACAAACCACCAGAGGAAAAATTAAAAAAGAAATGTGAGCCATGAAAGAAAGAATTTAAAGGGGAATGAACAACTTGGCACAAGAGGTAAAAATCTTATCCAAGCAACAAACTTCATGAGAATTAACATAGATCAAATAAAATTTAATGGCTTCATGAGACAATCTTTAAAACAAAGTTAAAAGACTGGGAAAAAAATAGAAAAAAAATGTAAAGTATGTCATAGCAAAAGCAACTAATCTAGATAACACTGAAGGCAGATTAAGAATCATTCAATTAACTTAACAAAATGAGATTTTTGCAAAATATTTACCACAATGTCTACTGCAAATTAGGTTCTTGATAAGTGCTTATTCCATCCCATTCCATTTACTAACTGAAAGCTATAATAGAAAGGGCCTAGATATAATATTTCTAGAAATCATAAAATGAAATTAAAGATCTCTTAGAATCGTAAGAAGAAGACTAAAAAAGTGGAAACTCCCAGGAACATTATAGCCAAAATCTAGAGCCTCTAGGTCAAGGAAATGTAGTGAGAAAGAATTCAGGTACCAAGGAATCATGGTCAGGATCACATACAAATTATAAACTACAACTAGAAAGGAGTTACAGTTTGAAATCTGATCTTCCAGAAAGCAAAGGTTATAGATTTTCAGGCAAGAAGAACTTGCCCAGAAATAACTGTGTAATCCTGGGGTGGAAAGGCAAGGATCTTTAATGAAAAAGAGGACTTTGAAGTGTTTTGATGAATGGACCAAAGCTGTGTAGAAACAGAGAAGATAAATATTAATTAAGAGAAACATAAAAGAAATATGAATCAACAATGATAAAGGAATGGACAAGGATATACTGCTTACATTATAATATAGGGAGATGATCCACATGGATTCTCAGAACCCTATCATCATCAGATGTCATAGGGATGTCACAGATGTCATCAGATGTCAGAGAGTTCACATGGATCTAATCAGATTGAGGGCCTGGGAGTGGTTGCTATATCTTGAGGCAGCTAAGTGATGCAGTGGATAGAACACCCACTAGACTTGGAGTTAGGAAGACCTGAGTTTGAATCCATTGTTAAGCACTTATAAGCTGTGTGATCCTAGATCATTTAACCTCTGTTTGCCTCAATTTCCTCATCTATAAAATGGGGATAATAAGAACACATACCTCACAGGGTAGTTGTGAGGATCAAATGAAATATTAGTTGGAAAGGACTTAGCATAGTGCCCAGGGCAGAGGAAATGCTATATAAATGTTATCTATTATTATTTTATGATTTTAAGGAAGAATTAAAAGAGAGGGGAAGGAAACATACATGCAAGAAATTGTCTCATACAATGGGAGTATACAAGGAGAAATCTACACAAAGAAAGTGTTATGGGTAGGGAGAATAGTTGATAATTCTCCCTGATAATCTCTTGTCATCTGAACTGATCAAAGGTTGGAAAAAATACACAAACACAATTGAATACAGAAATACATTTCATTCAGTAGGGAAACAGGAAGCAAATAAGATAAAGTTGAAGGGATAATAAGGGGAAGGGTATGCAAAATAAACTCTAATGATGCAAAAAAAAATTTATGCTAGCTAATTTTATGATGGCAAAGAATTGAAAATTGTGAGAGTTCCCATCAATAGGGAATAGCCAAAGAAGTAGATAGATAGATAGATAGATAGATAGATAGATAGATGAATAGATACACACATAAATTTGTATGCGTGTGTACATGTGATGGAATAACATTGTGCTGTAATAAATGATAAAATGAATATAAAATTTTATTTAGTATTTTATTTTCCCCAGTTATATGTAAAAACAACTTTTAACATTCATTTTTAAAACTGTGAATTTCAAATTCTCTCCCTTCTCCCCTCCCCATCTCCCTTCATTGAGAAGGCAAGCAATTTGATATATGTTACACATGTGTAGTCATACAAAACATTTCCATTTTAGTCATATTGTGAAAGAAAATATAGACCAAATTGGGGGTGGGCGGGACTGCTAGAAAAATAAAGTTAAAAAAAAAGCATGCTTCATTCTGCATTCAGATACCATCACTTCTCTGTCTGGGGATTGATAGCATTTTTCATCCTAAGTCCATGAGAGTTGTCTTGGATCATTGGATTGCTGAGAATAGCTTTTCACAGTTGATCATCTTACAATATTGCTGTTACTTTGTACACAGTACATTTCATTTTGCATCAGCTCATTTAAGTCTTTCCAATTTTTTTCCTGAGAGCATTCTGATCATCTTTTCTTATAGCACAATAGTATCCCATCATAATTACAAATCACAATTTGTTCATCCATTCCCAGACTGATAGGCATCCAAACAGACACTTGCAAAGGAACCTAGGATGATTTGTATGAATTGATACAGGGTGAGGTAACGAGAACAAACAAATGGTTTATACAGTGAAAAATTATAATAAAGACAACTTTGAAACGCTTAGGAATGCTAATCAATGGAATGACTAAACATTGTTTCAGAGGACTCATATTGAAACATGCTACCTGTATTTTGATAGAGAAGTGACAAATTCAGAGCGCCAATTGAGACTTTTTTTTTTCTAACTTGGCTAACATCAAAATTTTTTTATAACCCAGTTTCTGTTTTTCCTTTCTTTCTTAGTTTAGGAAGGGAGGAGAGTGGGATTTTTATTGACTAAAATAAATTAATCCTAAAAGAATTAAATAGCAAAATATATTAGTGCTGTTTTGTGCAAGCATATTATATTATACAGTGAAGATAAATGATTTTTCCAATGAGCATTGAGGATTTCCAATATATTATGGCTATCATCCTCAATATCAAATTATATGACACAATACTATAGGATGAAAAAAGCATAGTAGGTTATTCTGAATCCTTTTCAACTTCAAGATAAATGTCTATAGATGGTGACGTAGAAGCAACAAGGTTCTGCAGCTCCCACATAGCCACCTCAAATACCCATAAAATGTGACTATAAACAAATTTAAGGGTTCCAAATCTCACAAAAATACAGAAAAACAAATCTCCTGCTGAATGCAGCTCAGCAAGAAGGGCTCAGCACAGTGCGCTGGGAGCTGAAACCAGCCCAGCCAGAAATCATGGGTTGGCCCCAGGGTGGCCAAGACAACCCACAGCTGGAGCCTGCAGGAGAGTGGATCAGTGGCAGCTGTGGCAGTTTCCAGAATTATCAAGCCATAAGAAATAAGGACTAAGTGAAAGGTCAGTGGAGCTCAGCTAAATTTGGGGGAGAAAAGCAGTCCAGCTGAACTGCCTCCAGGACAAGAAAGCAGCAGAAGCATGGGCCCTACAGCTGCCTCCACATGGCTGTTTCAGAGCTCCTGGCCTGCAGACTGCAGGGGGGCCAAACAATCATTCAGACGCTAAGTACTGAGCAGCCTGAATCTGGATGGTGGGCTTGGGTGGTGGTCCTGGGGTGCATTTTCAGTGAGCCAAAGCTAGTGGGGGCTGCAAAAAAATGGCAGGCTCCCAACATCTCCGGCAGCTGGGAAAACCCCAGCAATTTGGGACAGAGCTTTCCCCTCTGGAAGCAGAGTTCCATAGAGCTGAAAAATCAAGTAATTGACTGGCCAACATGAGCAGGCAAAGGAAGCAAAGTTAGAACAGCAACCAAATTCTAGATTCCCCCTTTGGGGACAAGAAGGATCAAAGCATGGACGGGAGGAAAACAACACAGTCAGAACTCCCACAGCAAAAGCTTCCAAGCAACAGGTAGACTGTCTGCAAGCCATAGATCAGCTTAAGAAGGATTTTGAAAACCAAATAAGAGAAGTGGAGGAAAAATTGGGAAGAGAAATGAGACTGATGCAAGAAAATCAAGAAAAGAGAGTCAATAACCTGACTGAAGAAAATTATACCTTAAAAAATAGATTAACTCAAATGACAAAAGAGGCCCAAAAAGCCAATGAGGAGAAGAATACCTTAAAAAGTCAAATTTGCCAGATGGAAAAAGAATCTCAAAAGCTTTCTGAAGTGAATAATTCCTTCAGAATTAGAGTGAAGGAAATGGAAGCAAATGACTTTATGTGAAATCAAGATACTATTAAATGGATCCAAACAAATGAAAAAGCAGAAGGCAATGTGAAATATCTTCTTGAAAAAATGTGACCTGGAAAATAGATCCCAGAGAGACAATTTAAAAATTATTGGACTACCTGAAAGCCATGATCAAAAAAAAAGAACCTAGAAAGCATCCTTCAAGAAATTTTTCAAGGAAAATTGCCCTGATATTTTAGAACCAGAGGGCAAAATAGAACTTGAAAGAATTCAGCAATAACCTCTTGAAAAAGATCCTCAAAAGAAAAGTCCTAGGAATGTTATAGTCATATTCAGGAGTCCTCAGATCAAGGAGAAAATATTACAAGCTGCCAAGAAGAAACAATTTGAATACTGTGGAAACACAATTAGGCTAACCCAGGATCTAGCAGCTTCTACATTAAGGGACTGAAAGGCCTGGAATATGATATTCTGGAGATCAAGGGAGCTAGGATTAAAACCAAGACTCACCTACCCAGCAAAATTGAGTATAGTGTTGCAGGGGAAAATATGGTCATTCAGTGAGGTGGAGGACTTTCAAACATTCTTGCTGAAAAAAACAGAACTGAAAAGAAAATTTGACACTCAAATATAAGAAGCATAAGAAGGTAAACATGGAAAAGAAGTCGTAATGAACTTACCAAATTTGAACTATTTACATGTCAACATGGAAAAGTGATAATTGTAACTTATGAAATTTTTCTGAGTATGAGGATAGGTGAAGGGAATACAAATGTATATATATACACACACATACATATACATACCCATATGTCTATATAGGAGGGTTTATATATGCATATAAACACATATCTGAGTATGTGTATATATGAGTACATAGAAGGCACAAGATCAATTGAATAGGAAGGGAAAATACTCTAAAAGGTGAAATTCTGAGGTGGGAGAGGATTAGAATGAGAGGAGACAAGGAGAGACAGAATGGGGTTAATCATCTCATATAGAAGAGGCAAGGGATAATCATTACAATGGAGGGGAAGAACAGGAAGGCAAAAGGGAAGGGGTCAACCTTACTCTCATTGAATTTGGCTTAGGGAAGGAATGACATAAACTCTAAACT
>CM053582.1:134490100-134527148 GCA_028627135.1 Pseudochirops cupreus | reverse complement strand
GGGGTGGCTATGTGAGAGCTGCGATGTGTTGCTGCTGCTACGCCGCCATCTTGGCTCCGCCCCCTCTCTCTCTCTCTCTCTTTCTCTCTCTCTCTCCCTTTTTCTCTCTCTCAATTTCTCTCTCTCTCTCTCAAATATGTCAGACTTTACAATTCTTTATGAAAATTATTTCATTGGCATGTCTCTTTTATGGAGCTAGACAAAAAAATCAATGTACTTATATGCCATCTGTTACATAGCTATTATAGCACTTTCAGTGATGAGACACACTTCTTTGTCCATCCAAGAAGCTATTTCAAACAGTCTTTAGGCTGCCTTAATATCATCTGTACATACAAAATCACAGGCAACATTGGACACTGTTACCTGTTCTCCTGAACCTAAAACAAGCCCTTGAGGGACTCCTTGACTTCTCTCTGTCATTTTATTGAATCTGGCTCAGTCCTTGCAAAGTGTGGCTAGAAACTAAAACCTGGACAACCACTGCAGTCTTTGTTCTTGACAGATTTCTACACACTACTCTGTAATAAGAAGTATATATTTTTCCATCTCTTTTACCAATTTCAAATGACTCCACAGGAAAACAAGAACATTATATATTGAAGGTTAACTCTGAAGTCAAGAAAAGATGGGCTCAAGTTCTGCCTCTGACATAAAGTAACCATGTAACTATGAGAAAGTCATAACCTCTTACAGCTTCCCAGGCAACTGTAAGGTTATAAATTAATTGTTATCTATTAGAATTAGATTATTGATCCTTATCTGTGGCAAGTGTACCCACACAGGGAGCTCCCCATACTGATACAATAGCAAGTCTGGAAGAGGAGAGGATGCTAGAAACATATTTTTTTTTTTGCCTTTTGGAGGAGGAGAGAAAGAGCAGTTGGGGTTAAGTGACTTGCCCAAGGTCTCACATCTAGTAAGTGTTAAGTGTCTAAGGCTGAATTTGAACTCAGGTTCCCCTGACTCCACTGCCAGTGTTTTGTTCACTGCACCACCTAGTGTACTCTAGAAACACTTCTTTAAGAAAGTGAGACTGGAGCTGAGCCTTTAAAGAAATCTTTAAAGAGGCTGGATATGAGGAGGGACAGAATTCTAGGCTAATGAAAATGTCTAGAGGTGGGGGGAATGTCTTGTGAGAGGAACAACAAAGAGGCTAGAGCCAGTGGATCTAGAGAAGGAGGAAGGGAGTAAGACATAAGACTGGAACTTTAGGAAGGAATAAGGTAGTGAAAGCCTTTAAGAGCTTAAGAAGGGATTTTACATTTCATCCTACAGGATCATTTCATTACAATCTAGAGGCAACAGATAAACACTGAGTTTGTTGAGCAGGTAGTGACATGGTCAGATATGAACTTTAGAAACATCTCTTTGATGGCTGAGTACAGAATGGATGGGAGTTGGGAGAGGTTTGAGGAAGGGAGGCCAACTAGAAGGCTATTATAGTGTTCCAAGCATGAAGTAGTGAAGGCCTGCACCAAGATGGTGAATACCAAAGTAGGAGTCAGGAAACCTTATTTATAAACCTCATTAAAGTAGTACGAGAAATCAAAGGAAGAAGCACATTTTTATTAATGTGGGTTCTATCTTCTCTCCATTGAGCTAAAAAGAAATGTATTCTGTAGGTTTTGCATTTATTTACAAATTATGGAATTCTTAGTTATCATTGTTGTCAGGTTATTTACTGTAATAAGAACATAATATCCTATTGTATGCTATTATGGGTTTTTCTTCACCATAATAAAAACTTTTTATTCTATTATATTCTGACTAAAATGTGCATTGTCTTTTAGAAGAATAATGACAAAATATAAAACAAGTTACATTTTCCATAAATAACAAATATTCTTCTATAGCCTTTGTAGCTCAGTCTTTATTTGAAGAATTTATCCATAAAGTTTGAAGAGTGTCTGATTTTATGAAGTTAAGGAATAATCTTTCTCATCCTGACTTTAATATTCTTTTGTTGACATTTTGATCTACAGTGACTCACAAAGAGGTAGCAGTACCCACCTTGTTGGCATCCTTTCATTTAGAACCTATTTTTTCTGATGATAATGCCACCATGCTTACTCAACCTCATGGAATCATCTTTGCCCCTGTCTTTTTGCTAATATCTTTCTCTTAATAAGTTTCCAAGTCCTTTTTATAATCTCTATATATCT
The DNA here is from genome assembly GCA_028627135.1 of Pseudochirops cupreus. Taxonomy (NCBI): domain Eukaryota; kingdom Metazoa; phylum Chordata; class Mammalia; order Diprotodontia; family Pseudocheiridae; genus Pseudochirops; species Pseudochirops cupreus. Next base: position 134,524,983 of record CM053582.1, on the reverse strand, counting down.
TTAGTTTCCATTCCTTTCATTCCAGTCACATTCCCACCATCCTAATTCAGAGCCTCCCTATCACTTGTTTGGACTATTATAATAGTTTCTTAAAATTGCAGAATGCATTGTACAACTGCCTCTAATCCCTATTTGCAAACTGGGTTATGAAAGAGCATTATGACATTTTCCTGACCACGGGTGATCATCTTTTTGAAGAGGATGTTCAGGTCCTAGTTTGTAAAACAATGCCAATTGTTTATAGTAGCTGAGGGAATTGTAGTGAAGAAGAGAGAATGATTGGAACATGGAGCAGTGATTCTCTTGATGTTCAGGTACCAGTCAGAAGAACACCATAGAAATGAATCAATGAGGTCTGTTCCAAGATAAGTGGTCATCTGGGTCCTGAGTTTTTGTAAGAGTGGACAAAAATGGCTCCTGAGGCTGGCAGAAGCTGATACTTAAGGAATGGAGAGAATTTGAAATTTGGAACTGAAAATATTTTTAAAATGTTAAACAATATTAATGATTATGAGGAGGAGGAAATAAAGGTCTGAGATTCCATGTGGTTGTGGGGTAGAGCCCTACACCTACTCATATATGGTGATATCAGCTCTGAGGACAGTGACGTTGGGACCTTGGAAAATGTAAAGTGTATGAATAGAACAGTTCTCGGCCACAGTAGTGTCTGTATGAAGTGGGGGGGAGGGGGAAGGGAGAGCAGGGGATCAGAGACAGAGAGAAACACACAGAGAGACAGATCAATAGAGAAATAGAGTGTGGGAGGGAGAGAGAGTGACAGAACCAGACAGACAAAAGCAGAGGACAGCCCATGAGATTCAAGTGGACCCAAAGCTAGAACATTAGTGAATTCACATGAGTAGGTTAATATCAATAGCTTCCCAGTCAAACTGTCTGTTTCTATTTCTTCTCTTCCAACTCAATCTTTCCTACTTCAATACTATTTGATCTGCCATTTCACTACTGTGTCAGATATCTTGAGAGATTATTTCTCAGTTTCCTAAAACTTCTGCTACCTCCAACATGCAAATTCTCTATCTCCATCTAAGCTTCCTGTCTTTACTTACTTTAATACCTCATCAGGTTATCACATAGGGGCTAGGTGGGAGATGAGGCAAAGAATGTGATCTTAGATCACAAATGTACCTGTCTTTGACAGTGTAACAAACAATAATTATAGAAGTCTTGACAGGCATTTTTTTTCCTCTGTTGTGTTTGTTTTTCTTCCTATTTAATCTTAAAATGCTTCTGAGATGATCTGGCTCAATCTGGTCACATGCCAGACTTCTTGCTAACTCATTTTCCCCTCTACCACTTCTTACTGTTTTATGAGACATCAGAGCTCATAATCTTCTGCCATCCTCCTCCATAAAGTTTTGCAGATTAGTTTAGATTCTAAATTGCTCTTGCTCTAGTTGTCAAGTCTCTTTGCTTGGCAGAGAAATCGGTTTCCATATGTATAAAATATGAAGATTGGCCTAGATAATCTTCTGGGGTCCCTTCCAGGGAAAAAATCTATGATCTGATGATCTTATTTCCATCCCTTTACTTTCACTGTCTCCCATACTTAGTATAGATTTTCCTCCTTCCTTCCCTACCTATTTCAGTCTCTCTCTCCTGGCAAAGTCTAATTCACATACCACCTCATCTATGAAACTTTTCTTCATGACATCAACTTAAAATGAGCTCTCCCTCCTAAAATTTCTCATAGGGCTTTATCTGGATATCTCTTTTTTACTCACATTCTCCTTTGTAGCACAATGATTTATGTGCATGAGTTATCTCCCTGCTATTTCATGTTTATATCGCTAGTTCTTAGCAATATCATGTACTTAATAAGATATTATTAAATTTCCTTAAAAATAAACAGTAGACTTTTAAATAGGACTGTGTTGTTTTCAAGTGACTCTTTAATTGTTGAAATAGGTAGAAAGACATTTTTGAGTAAATATTATTTTTCTTTATCTATTCTGGTCTGGTCCCCTGAAGGGACACTTGAAATATAGGAATAAGCAGGACAGTGGCCCATTTATGAATGACTATTGATTTCTGCGTGTGTATGTATGTACATACATGTGCATTTTTACCCTGGATGGAAGAGATATTAGATAGCAAGAAAAGCCCAACAAAATACCAATAAAGGAAATAATAAATTTCGACCACCATATGCTACCCTCTATAATGGAATCACGTTGCTGTTGATTTTATGCTGATTGACTGCATTCCAAATGTAAAAGGGGAAACATAATCAGGAGAATCGGTATCATCTTTGTAAAGTTATTTGGCTTTTTTGTTTGTTTGTTTTTGATAGCAACTGAAGTTGCAACAACTTTTCTAACTTTTCTCTGAAGCTCAGAGTTCCGTGAACCTCTTGGAATTTCTTGGGTCACTCTAGGAAGTCTCTACTAAAGATCTGAGGAATTCCAGGCAGGAGACTGAAAATGCTTTTATCAAATTGATATATTCATAACAAAGCCTTCAATAAACATGTATTGGATCAAATATCGTGTTTGCTCCTTTTCAAGTTTTGATCATTTACACCATGGATTCTCTGGCTATTTGTCTACAGAAGAAACATTTCACAGTTAGAAATGTTTATATAGCAATCCAGCAATTATTACCTTAAGGAATTCATGGGATCCAGTAAGCAGCAACCATAGCCATAGAAGTAAGGACTGCATCGACATCTAGTCCACTTTAAGGCTGCCTGTAGGAAATAAAGACATGGAGACACAGAACTTGGTACACGGTATTCATTATAGGAAGGAAGGAAGGAAGGAAGAAAGCAAGTATTTATTAAACACCTCCAATGTGTCAGGCATTGTGCTAAATGCTTCACAAATATATTCACATTTGATCCTGACAACAACAATGGAAGCTAACTGCTATTATTAGCTCCATTTGATGTGTGAGAAAACTGAAATTTTTCTCATCTTTGGAATGGTTAAATGACTTACCCAAGATCACTCAGGTAGTCTGAGAATAGGATTTGAACTCAGCTCTTCCAGAATCCATTCCTCTGCCTATTGTACTTCCAAGCTACCTCTAAGTTACAGGTTCAACCTTTATATTCTAGTCACTGAGTGCATTGTCTCAGAGAAGAGGAAGAGAGTTACTAGAGAGTTAAGTGAGTCTTCTTTGTGTCAGTAGAATGCAGTTCTTTTCATTAGGTATTGTTACTGGGTGACATTTTCTATGTCTCACTCTATTTTTCTGATTTGTGTGTATTTCTGAGGTATTCTTGTCTGCTTGCACATGCTTTGAGCTTCGATTTTAGACACTGAGAAAATCAAGAGTTTGGACAGTGATTAATCTATGGGGCACAAGGTCGACTCCATCCTTAACATCTTCAGAGTGCTATCCTCTTCTTGCTTGAATCACGTTGGAACTTCATACACAAGGACCACAGGACCCTAGCATATTTTAAGCAATTCTTGATGCAGATAGAAGCATACTAATTTCTCTTCTTTTTGTGTTTTTTTTTCTTTTGTCATTTTTCCCTTGGAAAGTAGGGGGAGGAGGGATATAGAACTCACGATCTTATAAAAGTGAATGTTGAAAACAAATAAATACGCTTTAAAAATAAAGCAATTCCCAGAGCTCCAGGTGGTATAATGGATAGAACATAAGTTTTAGAGTCAGGAAGACCTAAGTTCAAATCCCTTTCTCATTTAGTGTAAATTCTGGCAAATCTTTCACCCTTTCTCAGGCAGTTTCTTTCACATTATAATGGAAATAGCAATAGTTCTTATATCCCATTGCTATTGTGAGATTTTGAATATAAAATGCTTTGCAAACCTTAAAGCACTGTATAAATTTCAGCTATTATAGTTATTTCAACAACATTTATGAAGCAGCTATTAAATGCAAGGTACTATGTGAAGTACTGGAGATACACTGGCAAAAAAAATTTTAAATAGTCACTGATTCAAGGAGCTCACATTCTCTGGGATATACAACATGTCAACAGATAAATGGATATAAATCTGGGGATGGAGAGAGTACAAAAAGCTACGGGCTCACAAAAGGTTTCTCATAGGTCATGATCTAAACTGAACCTTGAAGAATAGACATGGAGACTGGGGGTAGAACAGCAAGTAGGCTGGTTTGACTGAAAGACAGAGGGCACGACAAGTAGTCATATGAAATAAACCTCAAAAGATAGCCTGGAGGTACATGTGAAAGACTTTAAATTTCCAGCAGATGTATTGATATTTTATCTTAGAGGCAATAGAGAGTCACTGACTATTCATGAACATGACATGGCAAGTCTTCAATGAGGTTGTGAGATTAGTTTGACAGTCTTGTGAAGGATGGATTGCAGCAGCAGGGAGTGATAGGAAACAGTGAGAAGAATAGAAATCTATTGTGATAGTTCAGACAAGAGGAGAAAAGATTCTGAACAAGAGGGAATGTGATATGTGTAAGACTTTGTAAATTATGAGAAAAAGTTGAGTGAGGGAAAAGGAAACCTCAAAAATGACTCTACAGTTATGAACCAGACTGATTAGAAAGTACTTTGAACAACACAGGGCAGTTTGGAGGAAGGGCAGATTTGTTTAGGGCAGGAGGGATGAGAAGAACATAAAGAGGTTGATTTTGGACACAAGTCTGAGATGTCTCTGAGACATTGGAAATGAGGAATCTTAAAAAGCATTTTAAAATGATTGGAGCTTAGGAGAGATATAAGAACAAAATGTATAGATTCAAGTCATTTGCATAGATATGATATGCAGGGGGTGGGGGGGCGGGAGAGAAGACCAACTGAGAAATGGTATAGGCACAAGAAAGGAGGGTCCAGAACAAAGTACACTAAAAAATCAGTCTAGACATGAAACTGAAACAAGTTTTTATAAGAATAGAAGGTTGATAAATGGGAAAAATGCATTAATGAACTGTGATAAAGGTTTGCTATCCAAACTATAGAAACAAGTAGCAATCAGAAAAGTTTGAGGAAAGAACAAAGGGACTGTGGAAGGGTAGCTTTTAGCTAGATAGTGACTAGGCACAGAAAAAGGTCACAGAGGAAGTAAGATGGACTAAGTCCATCTTAGTCCATCAATCATGAGAGGGAAAGCTAGAACGCCTCCTGGCTACTTTATACTAAAGTGATTAAGAAGTGATATCCACAGCCTAAACCTTAAGTTACCTGAACCCTTCACCACTCAAGAAAATTCTCAGTACCTTTTTAAGGAAAAAATAGCCAAGCCTGCATGGGGAGGAGGGTAATGGAGGGATAATTAGAATAGTGCTCCTATCACACAGGTCTTTCAGTGTTAGGCATGGTATCCTAGGTCTTAGTCACAACATACTTTTACTGAACATCTTTATAAATGACACTGTGTTCTAATGGATCAAAGACTCTGGAGAGTATAAGGTCTAATAATATTCCTGAATAACAACTATTTGAACTATTGCCTGGCAAGTCTTTACTTGGAACAACATTGGCTGTAGAATGTATTAGGGATGAATAATGAAAATACAATTAGGAACATTGGTTATTAGTGTACTTACACAAGGCAAGCAAGAGAGGATCACTGAAACCAGGATCAGGTAACTAATATAACAGTGAATATCTCTTTTTATAATTTACTACTAATTTTATCTAAATTAATTCTGTGAGTCTGTTCAAATCTGCAGGTTTAGCATTTATCCATTCACAACGGGAGACACAGTATAATTCATTTCCTGAGTAAGAATTCATTTTAGAATATGAATTCAAGTTTTACTCAATGAAAAAGGAAAACGGTTAATTTTATCTTTTCATTATATAGAATTTTGTCTTTTCATTATATGGTAAATATTGACTTACCAATTGATTAATTTCATTATATCATCAGAACCTGTAAAGCTACTTGCTTTGTAATAGTGGTATTTTCCCTTTCTTCTCCTTCTCAATTAAATTAGAAGGACCTTTTTCATAAAATTACTTCTGTAAACTTTGTAGCTAAATGAAAGTTTAAGAAACGGAGGTTTCATATGAAATGTCAGTTTTCAAAAGAAGTCATAGTAATGATCAAAGTACCCCTGTAAGGCAAGAATTTGGAAATGCATTGTTGATTTCAGAGATGGAGTAAATGCAGTTCAAAGATTCTGCAATCCTAGTTTTTGTCAAGGCAAAATGATATTGTAGAAATACCACTGGATTTATAATCAAAGGCTATGAATTCCAGTTTGACTGCAATGTGACCTTGGATATTTAAATTCCCTGGGCCTTCATGGCCTCATTTTCAAAATTAGGGAATTGAAATTAAGCAGTTTGAAATATCTCTTCTAACTCAAAATCATTGATTTTTCCATGCCTAAAGCAATAACATTGACTTTATTTTTAATAGAATAATTTATGAATCTTTTGTAGATGAAGAGTTAGTATAGAATAGGTGATAGAAAGAAGGTTATGGAATAAGCAGAATTTGACTTTGAATCCTGCCTCTGACATCTTTGATATATGTGACCATGGACAAACCATTTTACTATTTGGTCCCCAAAGTTAGTCTCTTAGACTATTAATTTTAGACTTCTATAAGTGCATTTATGTAGGGAGACTGCACACAGGGGGTTCCCTATATTGATGAAATCACAGGACTAGAGCCAAAAGAAATGTAGAACATAAGCTCCTTGAGGGCAGGAGTTATTTTGTTTTTGTGACAACATCTGGTACATCTGTACAGTGGCTAACAATTGGTTCTTTATTTTATATATAAATATATACATATAGATAGAAGGTAGAACCTGATTAAAGCCATTGTCTAAATAAGATTCAAAGGTATTGAATGTAAATGCAGCATTGTATAGACCTTTATGGTTTCTTTGACAAAAATTGTACATATATGTGTATATATATATACATATGTATATACATATATTTAGTTTTAGTTTTCAACATTCACTTTTGTAAGAATTTGAGTTTGTAATTTTCTCCCTTTCCTTCCTCTTCCCTTCCCCAAGACGGCATGCAGTCTGATATAGAGCATACATATGCAATCATATTAAAAATATTTCCACATTCGTCATGTTGTACAGAAGAATCAGAACCAAAGGGAAAAATCATGAGAAAGAAAAAACAAACAAATAAACAAAAAAGAAAAGGAAAAATAATGTGCTTCAATCTACATTCAGACTCCATAGTTCCCTCTCTGTGTGTGGATAGCATTTTCCATCATGAGTCTTTTGGAACTGTCTTAGATCATTGCATTAACAATGGGTTCTTAATCAAAGTTTGTTCCATTTTAAACTAAATGCCCTTGTGGCAATCACAGGAGCCTTAGTCCAACTGCTGATTAGTTGACAGTCCTCTTTTATCCAGCTAAGCTAGAAAGAAGCATTTTTTTTGTCCAGGCTCCTCAAACATTTACCATTAAAATCAAGTCATGGGTCAATAGCTTGTTTTGTGCAAGTCCGCAGTACAAGCCAGGGATTGACTTGATATCTCAATATTTGCTAGAACTAGATAAACAGAAGTGAATAGTTTATGTGGAGTAGGAGATATCAGTCGATTGTTTGTAAAACTGCAAAAGCAAATAGCTTCTTCCTCCTGAATCAAGTTCATGTTTATTCATTGAGGGAAGAAATAATCTTCTCCTTAATGCTTAGGCCACAGAATCATATTTCATTACTGTTCTTTGAAAGCTATTCCTTACCATTTCCAGTTTTCAGTCATTTATTTAGTACAGGTCTCTTCCAGCACACTGATGGATGATATTAAAAAATAGATTGGTCCTAAAGAAGACAAAAGCAAAGATCCGTCTTTGTCACTTGTAGAGCCCTTATTTTCAATCTCCTCCACCCCGACATAAAATGATTCCCCCTCTATTCCTCTAATAGTTGTCTTCATGCTTCTTATCCTCATCTTCTTTTATCTCTATCAAAACCTGCTCCCAGATCTTTGCCTTCCCTCTGAGGTAAAAAGGAATTAAACAGCTTGAAGGATTGCCTTGTCGGAAATCTTTTAATTTTAATTTAACTTAATAATAACTTGAAGGACCAAGTTTTGTCGATTGATGTAGTACATTTTTATTCATAATGCAAAGGAAATTGAGATAGCAGGATGAAAAATGTTATTCCCAAGTAAAATGTCTGTCGGTGTATATTAATAGATAGACTTGTCCTTAATAAGGGTCAGAATCTTAAGATCCTATTTTGTTTGCTTAGCTCAAATTTCATCATGATGCAATCCATCCTCCAGACAGACACTAAAATGACTTTGCTGAAGTTTGACTGTAGTGGCTACCTGTTAACTCTAGGGTCAGTCACTCAGTCAATAAGGATTTATTAAACACTTACTGTGTGTTAAGGTACTGTGCTAAATCAAATATAATCTTCTCAGTGTCATATTTAAGGTTTTTCATAACCCATCCTTATCTTTCCAGTCTTTATACTCATTTCCCTCTGCACATCACTCAAAGGTCTAGTCATCTTGGCCTTTACGTTGTTGCTCATATGCAACACTTCACCTCTTATGTCCAGTCCTTTGATCTGACTGTCCCAAATGCTACAATGCTTCTTTCCTTACCTATGCCTCATAGAATCCCAAGTCTCCTTCAAGATTAAATGTGTGTCCCCTTCTTCAGACTGCCTTTCCTGGTCACCTACATGTCATTTTGTATTGAAAGGAAGTAGATTCCTTCCGGTACTATTTTCTATCTGCTTTGTATATATTTTGTATATATGTATATATCCACATAAAAGCTTCTTTCCCTATTAGACATTCCTGGAGAACAGGATTATTTCTCTTTTATCTTGGTATCCCCAACATCTAGCGCTATGGCTGACACATAATACGTGCTTAAACAATGTTTATTGCCATAATGATAAAGCAATGAAACTGTCTTATTAGTAATTTGTCATTGGGGTAAGTTATTTGTGTAAGAGCTTGGTAAGATGAAAATTAGGAACATAGAAAGTCAGCAAGTGGGCTTTTTCTGATGATTCAAAAATGTTACCACATAAAGGCTTATTCTATCTTTCCTGATAATCGGTCAGTAAACCACCAGACCCTGTGCTAAAAGCTGGAGATGGAGAAGAATGTCAAAGAAGGTAGGGATTATCCACCTTTAAGTAGCTCAGAGTTTAATAGAGGAGATAATGTTAAAAAACAAAGAAACAAAAATCAAACAAAACAAAAAACTGTGTACAGAAAAGCTCCGTTCAGTTGTTTTTCAAAGTGTTCAACTCTTCATGATGCCATTTGTTTTTTCTTGTCAAAGATATTAAGGGTAGTTTGCCATTTCCTTCTCCAGCTTTTATTTTTTTCTTACAGATGAGGAACTGCAGCAAACATAATTAAGTGACTTGCCTAGGGTCACACAGCTAGTAAGTATCTGAGGCCAGTTTTGAGCTCACAAAGATGCGTCTTACTGACTTCAGGCCTAGCACTCTATCCATTGTGCCACCTAGCTGTCCACAGAAAAGCTATGCTCAGATAAAATGAACATAATCAGCCAAGAGGAGACTCTTGAATTAAGACTTCCTGTAGGAGGAAGAATTTTAGCTGGTACTAGAAGGTGGCACCTGATTAAAGCCATTGTCTAAATCACACCCAAAGGTATTGGATGTAATGTAGTGTTTTATAGACGTTTACAGTTTCTTTGACAAAAATTGTAAATATTTATGAAGAAGGATCTTTCAGTAGGTAAACTGATTTCATAGTTGCCTTTGGAGGGTCCTTTCTTTTCCTGGGCCTTCAAATATTGAAAGATCTGCTTTTGCTCAAGGAAAGTGGTAAACATTCAGTTCTCTTGCTTCCAGTCTCTGTGCTGGTCTTCTATGCTGAACTTTCAGTAAGCAGAGGTTCTTAATCTTGTGATGTGTAGTGAAGGCCATGGACCCCTTCTCACAATCTTCTGTTTAAATAATTGAAGGAAATGCTAAATTTCAGCTAAAGCATGGTGAAAATAAATATATGTATTCACCATCCATGTTCACAGACCCCTGAAATCAATGCACTGACCTGGTGGTCCCCTCATGAGGAACATTTGCTGTAGAGATTAAAGCAAAAACCAAAATGAGCAAATAAACAAAACAAACCAGGAAATAGAAGTGTTGGGGAGCATGGGGGAACCTATCTTGGCTTTTACGCAGTTCCAATGTGCAAATCTTAAAACAAATCACAAATATGCTATTTAAAGATATATCAAACCTACAGCCATCATGTTAAAGTAGGAAAAAAAAACTGGGTCTTAAATCAGAGGATTTGGTTTCAAATTCAGGCACTAACCCTTCAAATTTGTGTAGCCACAAGCAAGTAACTTAACTGTGGCCTAAGTTTCTTCATCTGTAAGGTGGTGTGTACCGAAGAACATCTAAGAAGCCTTTTGACTCTAGATCTATTAAACTATAAGCGAAGGCATAACTGTTATCTTTTAGAATGAATGTACTTACAAGGTTCCCAATTCCTTCTATCTCCTCCAAACATAATAGCCAGGAATTGGAAAATTGAAATTTGAAAAGAATTAGAAAGTTCTTAGAGTTTGAAAAAAATATGGAAACTGAAAATGAGAGTGGTTTTCTTTTGGAAATGAATATGGGCCTATAGAAGAAGTACCCAAAAGAGGTAGCATACCCTCACTATTGTTGATAAAGTCAAGAAGTTCCAATTGTCTTGAGCTTTCAACACTGTTTAGGGAAGAGTACAATTATCCTGACAGAGAACTAAGTAAATATTTTGACTGCAGCTCTTTTCTCATACACATGATGCACTGAAAATTACAGTATAAATGTTTGGAGGTGGTTAAATAGTTACATGCAGTTGGCAATAATATGTCTAGATGACACAGAACAGACAAGACCTGCTTGCCATCAAAGTGACTCTCACCCGACACAGAATAAGAATTTAACAGGATACCTTGGATATTTATAAATTCCAACCTAATATAAGGCCACTTGCCAACATGAGGTACATAGGGGGAAATACTAAAGACCTGATGAATAAAGTGCAATCATAGTTACGATGATCAATGCCATCTTTCCTTTCAATGTGAGGTAGTCTGTGTCTGATACTTACCCAGAATTCTAAATCCTATCTTAATACATGGAAATTACATTAAAGTCTAAGAATATGGTGAATGGAATAGTTGTCTTGCACACTATTATCTCAACTATCCAGGATTCCAAGACTAATATGCAAGGTAGATATGTGTGGGTTTCTATAGGTTTTAGAGATTTGGTGGAGAAGGGCCTGATTCCTCCTACATTAATACGTCCCCAGAGAGGAAGAGGGAGAGTGAAGAGAATGGTAGATAAGAGAGACCTACCATTTCTCATTACTTTACCATTGCAGTCCTGGATGAATTCATCTAGTAGCCTAGATAAATTAACTTCTTTGTTTAGTTTAATTCAATGAACTGCCTATTCTTTTGAGGTCTAGGCCCCATGAGTCAGTGTCAATTTTCCTCTTCCCTATGGGATATCAGCATCTTGAAACCTCTCCCCCATGGACCAATGTCAGAGTTGCCTCTCTCCAGTTAGCTAGTGTCCTGAGAACTCTCCACTCATGGACAGGTGTCATTATCACCTCACCCCCTGCTCATGGTTGGTGGTATAGTATATAAGCAGTTACTTTTTGTGGTAGATAAAAATGTATTTGGGGAAGATCTGCATTCACATCCTACTTCAGACATTTGCTAATTGTGTGACTGTGGGCAAATCACTTAACCTCTGGGCCTCAGTTTCCACACCAATAAAAAGAGAAGATTAGACTCAATGGCCTCTGAAATCCTTTCTAGCTCTAAATACATGATCCTATGATTTAAGGGGTACAATATACTGCTGACTGTCCTGGGTGCCAAAATTATCAGTTTCAGACTTGGAATAAAGGATAGGATCTCTACAACTGCTGAACAGTTGATACTTCCTTCAATCATATTTATGGTCTATCACATTTGGAAGTTCTTTGCCAACATGCACTAGGAGCTTAATAAATATGGCTTGTTATGACCACCCTTCTCACTGGTCACTGAGAATCCTGGAAAAATATTGTCTTATTTTCACTGCCATCAAACCAGCAGCTCCAGTGACCAGAGACATTAGTCTGTGCCTCTTACTGAAGATTCCTTCTTTTACCCCACAAATGCAGAAAAAGTGCAGTTTCAGGTTTTTAATCTCTGGGATTAAAAAAAGTGCTTACTACTATTCCCTGGTATCAAAAGGCATTTTTTTCATGTCAGAGAAGGTTAAATTGAAAGTGTTAATGAGCACAAGGGAATGTCAAATGAATAACTTCTGCTTGTGCTGGCATATGTAATATGTTAATAATTAATGAGCCATTTTTGCACACCAGGCTTGTTATTGAACCTGTTGAAGTGAATCTTTCGCCCTAATTTTGAAATGCATAATTAGACAATTTTGTGCATAACTGACTTCTGAACATTTTGATGAGCCCCATTACTTAAGAATTTTGAAACAAGAATTGGGATTATTTTATATTGAGACTTTCTACATTGTAGTTTCTTTCATCCTACTGTAGCATAAGAATTTAAGCTATACATATACACACATATGTGTGTCCGTATGTATGTGTGTATATATATATACATACACATATATTATATGTAATATATTAGTATATATGTATATATATATCTGTGTGTGACTGTACATGTGTATGTCTACATATAAATACATGAGTACATAGATATTTCATTTAAAACATGTTCCTAATTTGAGGAATACTGAACTTCTCTCATGCTATGAAGAAAAATCACTCAGTTTTCAAAGGTTTCATAGATAGTATCAATTTATAGATTATAAATATTCTCACAGAATAATCTAGACTCAGTAGCATTTTTTCCCCTGCCAATATGTCAAAGCCTCCTGGTGGTTTCCTCCTCAAAGCAGAAAATTCCAAGATGTTGATTCTGCCTTTTTATAGGACAATATAATTATTCAAACCTGAAAATGTGCATTTGAATCGTGGAACAAAAGAGTGAAGAGAGGCTTTACTATATTTTGTTAATTAATGCTAAATAGAATAAAGTAGCAATATTTAGCTGAAAACTCTGTAGCTTCTAGGACACAAAAATCACAGATTTAGAACTGGAAAGAATTGTAGAGATTGTGTAAGCCAGATGTTTTGCTTTATAGATGAAGCTCAGAGAGTTTAAGTGATTTGCCCAAACTCATGTCACTCGTAAATTTCAGATCTAGAATTTGAATCCAAGTCCTTTGTACCAAACCCAGAATTCTTTCCTCGGATGATCTGGCCATAAGAAATTCAGATTACATGGAATTCTATTCTTTAAAACAAGAAAGAACAGAAGTAACAAATTTGATTCTTTCTGAACATAAACTGTAGCTAATTTGTAGCTATTTATACTTGTGGCTTCCATTAGGGTTTGCAAAGGGCCATGCTAATAAATTAGCTATATTTATAATTTATTCATATTGAGACCAATTAACTTGGCTCAAGTAGAGCTCAGTGTGGGTATGGAAACTTTAAACCCAGGCCAACACCTGACAAAGTTTTTTAAGAGGCAAAGGCTGTTTTCAACATTAGTGCTCCCCATCTCCTCTACTCCTCCTTGCCCCATCCCCACTATGAACTCATACACATTTAAACATGGAACTTCCATGAATCATATGTTTAGAGCTAGAAAGGATCCCAAAGGGAATCAAGCCCAATTTATGAATAAGGAAACTGAGGAACAGAGAAGTCAAAAAGGCTTCCCCAGGAACATAGTTTGTTAAATGTCTGACTCCAAACCCAGTGCTGTATTCATTTTCCCACAAGAGATAGAAAAGACATTAGTTGAGGCAGCTAGGTGGTGCAGTGAATAGAGCACCAGTCCTGGAGTCAGGAGGACCTGAGTTCAAATGTGACCTCAGACACTTGACTCTCTCTGACCTTGGGCAAGTCACTGAACCCCAATCGCCTTGCCTTCCCCCCTCAAAAAAAAAAGGAAAGAAAAAAGACATTAGTTATAAAGGAAAGAACATAAGTAAGATTCACATATATGTGTCATGAAAGCAAAGAGAAGAATGAGTTTTTTCATGACTTCTCTCTTTTGTTCAACCAGCTGATGTCAATAAGCCAGCACAAATCAGAGAAAAAGGTTTTATTACATTCAGAATGTGACACTATCAGTAGTTGATGTGAATGTATCATTCACTATTCAGTTAGAAGTGTTTATACGTTACATGAAATAAAGAAAAGAAGATAGCTGTTCATTAAAGTGAAGCTGATTAAACAAAGGAAAAGGTCTTCTTATTAGAGAGAATATTTAACATTAATGATAGGAAATACATAAAGAATGTGTCCATATACTGTACAGCTAGTTTCACTGAATCAAAGGTAAGTCTATTAAGCTAGATAAGGGAGAGAGATGTTCCAGACACAAAAGGGCTCCTTTTTTGGACTAATTAAATCTTTTTTGTACCAGTTTTGGAAGCAAATAAGACATTGAAGGGAGTCACCTTTACAAGCTGGGACAATAGCTCGTGCAGGTATCATACACAACAAAATGGTGAATACAAAACAAAATGGACTCAATTATGTTCTCCCCAAAATTCTCTTTCTCTTAAAATTTATTTTATTTATTTTTGGCATTTTCTTTTAAAAAGTTATTCCAAATTGTCTGCCTTCCTTTAGTTTCCCCCACCTATTGAGAAGGCAAGTAATATGATACCCATTCTATATATGAAGTTCTGCAAAACATATTCTATATGAGGCACATTGCCAAAAATGCAAAGAAAAAGTGAAAAATATGTTTTCAATGTACATTCAGTTCATGAGTTCTCTCTCTGGGTATGTATAACATTTTTCATCATGAGTCTTATGGCATTACCATGGGTCATTGTATTTATCAGTCATTCAGAGTTGATTATTGTTATGACAATGCTGTTACTGTGTTCTATGTTTTTTTTTCTGGTCCTGCACACTTCACTTTGCATCAACCTGATGAAGAAGCCATTAAAGAGATTACAGAAAAGACACAGGTAGCCCTAGAGAAATCTGTATCTCAGAAGGTTGCTGCTGCTATGCCAGTTACAGCTGCAGATAAATTAGCTCCAGCTCAATATATTCGGTATACACCATCTCAGCAAGGAGTAGCTTTCAATTCTGGAGCTAAGCAAAGAGTTATTCAGATGGTGGAGATGCAGAAAGATCCAATGGAGCCTCCAAGATTCAAAATTAACAAGAAATTTCCTTAAGTCTCTCCAGTTTTTTCTTCTTTTCTAAAACCATCCCCCTTCATAATTTCCTACAGAACAATAAAATTCCATCACAGTCATATAACAAATTGCGTTCAGCCTTTCCCTAATTGATGAGCATTCCCTCAGTTCCCGCTTCTTTACCACCACGAAAAAGCTGCTGTAAGTATTTTTGTGTCTCTAGGTCCTTTCCCTTTTTCTTTGATCTCTTTGGAATACAGACCTAGCAGTGAGTGATATTGCTGGGTAACAGGGTATGAACAGTTTTATAGCCCTTTTGGCATTAGTTAAAATTGTTTTCCAAAATGTTTGGACTAGTTCACAATTTCACCAACAGCAGTGTATTAATGTACTTATTTTCCCACATCCTCTCCAACATTTGTCATTTTCCTTTTCTGTCACATTAGCTAATCTGATAGGCGTGATACATCGGAGTTGTTTTTGTTTGTATTTCTCTAATTATTAGTGATTTAGAGCATTTTTCAAATGACTATTGATAGCATTAATTTCTTCTTTTGAAAATTGTCTCATCATATCCCTTAACCATTGATCAACTGGAGAATAGATCTTAGTTCCCTATATTCAAAAATTCACTTTCAACTGTATCACGAAAGAAAGGATGAAAACAGTGTCAGATGCTGGAAGGAGCTCAAGGTGAGGAATGTGGCTTAGTGAAGAAAGCCTTGGACTTGAGTCAGAAGCCCTAGGTTTGAATTCTGTTTCAAATTCTTATCCACTGTGTAGCCCTGGGCAAATCACTTCACTCTCTGTTTTGGTTTCCTGTTCTGCAAAGTGGGGATAAAATTGCCTGTAGGACTTACCTCAAAGAAAGCTTTTTAGGTTCAAGTGAGATAATGAAAAAAGTGTATGGAAAGTGCTTTGCAAACCCTGAAGTGCTTCTTGTTGACTTGACTTGCTGTATGAAAATCAGCTAATTATGATGACTAAGTAGAGGTCATTAGATTTTCTACTCAGGATGTTCATAGTACCATAGGTACCCAGGTCACAGGCTGGTGTGTCTTCCCTTCTCCTCTGATGACAATGATCGTTGAACTTAGGCTAAAATTGGCCTTGGGGTCCAACTAGTCTAATGACTTGTGCATAACTGAATTCTGAACATTTTGATGAGCCCCATTACTTAAGAATTTTGAAACAAGAATTTCAAAGATGAGGAAACTATAAGTCCTTCTTAAGTGCTTGATATGACTTCCAAAATCAGAATCACAAAACTTCTGAATTGTAAGAGACATCTGAGATCATAGAGTCAAGTCTGTACTTGAACAAGGACTCCCTCTACAATGTGCCCATGAAGGATATTCTAAGCTTCAATTAATAAATTCTTCTGTGGGAATTCCTACTACTTCCTGAAGGAACCCATTCCACTTTAAGATGGCTCCAATTGTGGAATGTTTCACTTGCAGAGGCTTGGTAGTTAGAGGAAGCTGGTGATACAGCAGATATTGTCAGGACTGAAGTCAGGAAGACCTGATTTCAAATCCAACATGGAACACATATTAGCTATGAGACTCTGAGTAAATCATTTAACCTCTGTTTACCTCCAAATTTGTCTCTCCAATTTACTTCCATTGTTCCTAGTTGCATCCTCTGGATATCTATGTAAAATAGCAAGAACAACATCTAATTATGTTTTTTCAGTTAATCTCTTCAAATACTTGAAGACCTCTATCGTGTCCTTCATAAGTCCTCTTTCCTTTAGGCTGAATATCTCCAGTATCTTCACTCCCATCTTTTGGAATCATTCTGATGCCATCACCATGCTTGTTCCCCTCCTCTGTTTCTCAATGCCCCTCACAAAATGAGATGCTAGGGGTTGGGCACAGTACTCCAGATGCAATCTGGGTGTTTGGATCTGAACAGACCAGATACAGATGCAGGTAGAAGGCAATGGAATGATTATTAGTTTTGGGCAATGTGCTTCTCCATACACTGTTAGACTATGATATGGAAGGGGCTTTCCCGTGGTCACACAGCTAGTAATTTACAGAGATATGTTCCAAAGCCAGATCCATTGTCTTCAAAATCAGTGCTCTTTCTGCTCCACTACTCTGTCTACTCTGATGGCAATGTCTTGAGAAACTCATGGTCCCTCCAAATCAAATAACATAACGATCTGGCCAGGTGGGACTTTAGTGAAGTAGGTAGAATATATGCCTTATATGGATAATATATGTATATGAATAGCTGCATATGTGGAATACATGCATGTCTATGTATACCTAGACACATGTGAATATATATACGGCTTATAGGCAGAGGGAAGGCATGTGGACTCACATACCACATAGAAAAGAAGTAGCATTGTGCAATGGATAAAATGCTGGGTTTACAATGAGGTGCAGACCCGCGTTTGAATCCCATTTTTGGTACATGTTGTCTGTGCAATCACAGACAAGTCACATTATCTCTGAAATTCCAAACTATAGGTTGTAGATAAGTTCTTATCTTTGTCAGAGGAGAGAATTCCTACACTAGGATTTCCCTACACAAATGAAATCACAAGTTTTGTTATATGTTGACCATGGTGGGTGGGGGGAAGGTTGCAAGGGTTAAAGGAAAATGTTTAAGGAAGAAAGGAGGAAGAAGATTTGGTCGGTGGATATCCTTCTCTGTTGTTTCACAATGATCCTGGATTTTCAAAGACTGTTGCTCAAGTCCTGGCAAGTCCTACCTAACAGATAATTCAAGTGTCATGCCAGCAATAGACTTTCTGTCTTTCTGTCTGCTAGTACCAGCCTAGCACTGTTCAGAGAGACTTATTGCAAGATCGGTCATAGGGCAATGGCATTTTAGCCACAATAATTCTCCAAATTCAACTGCCAATTAATTCATAGACAAAGAGTGTGATTTATATCAAGGGAGGTAATACCTACTCTGTTGAAAAACTAGAATTGGTTTCAGCACATATCTCAGGATCCTTTCTAAAAAAGCATTGATTTCTGAAAGTACAATACCTCTGGCCCTTTTCTAGACCACTTCCTTGTCTAATGACTTTGAATTGACAGATTTGTTATAATTCTGGATGGTCGGATGACTGTCAATACTATTTAGGCACATACTTGCATGTACTGTAAAAAGTGGGACTTCTTATACCTCCCTCTCACTACTCATACAACAGACTTTATTATGTAAGTGACCACTTGTACCAAGAGCTACTCATGAATGTGATCATCTTAGTCATGATGGTGGGATGGGGAAGGGGAAAAGGAATATACATGTATATACCACCTAAGACTTTTACAAATATTATCTCATTTGACCCTCAAGAAAACCCCACAAGGAAGGGGATGTGAAAATGTTGAGATGAGAGAAAGGAAAGTTAAGTGACTTCACTGAATTTGAATTCAGGTCTTCCTGACACCAGGCCCAGGCCTCTATCCTCTGTGACACCTGTTTTGCTATAGAAATATCAACAAAATTTTTTCATTACTACTAACGTGCTTTTAATTTAAAAGAAAAGTAAACTAAATATTTTTTTGCAGTAAATAGTGTGATTTCAACAGTAATATAGATTTATAAGTTATTATCCAAAGAGAAAACTTATGGTGAAAAGAGATACAAAATTATTTTTCATTTCTATCTCTTTTGGGGGGAGAGGGGGAAAGCAGAGAGAGTGTTTGCTTAGTAGACACTTTAAAATGTTATCAATTGATTAATTAGAAATATCCTTTTTCTCAAGGATATTAACCTAAGAAAAATCATAACTCAGTTAAAGATTATGGGTGGTAAAAATGTTTTTTTAAAAAAAAGCAAAAAGGAGTCTATTTTAGATTGAATTAAAATAATGTAATGGAGCAAAATCTGATAGAAGGAAGGGTGGAATAAAGATTTAGATTTATTGTGGTTTCTAGAAATAGTTCTTGGGCAATTTCCGTTCTATTAGTAGATAAAATCACATTTTGCAATTAATGTCGAGACCTTTGGAGACTTTTTTTATAGTACCCACATCTGCTCACACCCTTCTCTTATCCTTCTATTGGTTTTTCAAACCTCTGCAACTTTCTGATGTATGTGTTGATGTCTCCTTTATCACAAGCTATAATTTTCTCCTTATGTTTGAACTGTTTAAAATGCATAAAATGAATGTTTCCTTGGAATTTTGTTATGTGGCATGCCGTCTCTCTTAAGATGTAGGTTGCAGGATAGGTGATGATCTCTGTAGCTGGAGAGACTTTTCTCATAGAACATTTCCTTCAGCATAGAAATCCCAGATGCAGGCAGTTCTCTTCTATCCTATTCATGTTAGGGATGGGTAGAGGGAGTAGGCAGAAGGTATTTATGCTAATTTGGTTTGAAGTCTGTATTCTTACAATCATTTTGTTGTTGTTAAAAGAAGTTCTGATAGCCAATACTTGTGGAGAGGACATTGTGCAGTTCACTCACAGAGTAGTTTTATATAGCTCATTCCCCCATCTTATAGATAAGGAAATTGATGCAAACAGGGGTTAAAGTGAATAATCTAGGGTCGCACTTCTACTAAGAGTTTGAGGCCAGATTTGAACTCAGATATTAATGAGAATTAAGTAGAATCAAAAACCAAAATGACATATAAGACCCATATATTCAGTCACTGTCAGTGAAAGACCTACTTGTCCAGCTAAGTTCTAAATGCTTCAAAAAGAAGTTTTTCTGTCCTTTGGAACCGATTTACTTGTAGAATAACTCCTGGGGTGCTGGCTGAGGTAGTGATTGTGGATCCCAGTCCCTAAAAACTGTAGCTGGCAGCTTCAGGATGGCCTTTTGAAGCTCTTTCCTCATATGTTACTAATACATTCCTTCTCCTATTTCTCAGACCTAGGAGTATTTAATGAGGTTATAGCAATTCTTTCCTGTGTTTTATACCTCTCCTACGTTAGCTTGACCCCACTTCTGAAGATTAGAAAAATGGATCAATCCACAGTAGAATTCAGACGATTTTGCTCTTAGCCAAGAAAGGAGTTTCTAAAAAGCCAGATCAATGAAGCATTGTAAAGGAAAATGAGAAGTATTTAACTTAGAGAACTTTCAGAAGAAGGTAGCTGCTGTCACCCAGAAGGCATACTTTGCTGATGCATGACAAATTAGTCCAAAGTATGCCATAACTGTGCTGTTACTAGCTCTGACTGAGAGAATTGGCAAGGGATCTGTCAGGCAAAAAGCTCGTCCTTTGAATAATACAGTTTAACTTTACCATTTAAGGGTTGTGGGACTTACTTGAATGGATGACTCATCAAGGCAATAAGGGGCGACCTGACAAACCTAACCATCCAGGAATGCAGCTTGATCAGTATTGAGACAAGTTTTGGGGATGCCTAATTTGTTATGAATTCATTTGGGTTTAATTTAATGAATATGTATTGTGTCAGCACTGTGTCAGACGATATGAAGAATACAAAAGATAGGCAATACACATCACCTGGCACAGTGCTGAGCACACAGTTGGCCCTTATTCTCTACCTTAATTGGGGAGATCCTGTGCAAAGTTATTACATATTTGTATAAAGGGAAAATTTCTACTACCATCACTCTAGCTCAGATTCTTAACATATCGCTCCTCAGTTAAACTTGCCCTCTGACCAGTCTGCCTCCCTCACACCCCCATACTCTAATCCACACCCCTAATAAAATATTCTAAGTAGCCTCTGTCTCCAGTGTCAGAGGTGATTGTTGTTTGGCCCTTTCAGTCACGTTTGACTCATCTGACTCCATACAGGGTTTTCTTGGCAGAGATAAAAGAACAGTTTGCCATTTCTTTCTTCAGTTCATTTTACAGATGAGGAAACTGAGGCAAATAGGGCTAAATGACTTTCCCAGGGTCACATAGCTAGTAAGTGTCTGAGATCAGATTTGACTTCAGGTCTTCCTGACTCCCGGCCTGGTACTCTAACCATTGTGCAACCTCTGACAACAGCTATATGACTCTGGTTAAATCATTTAACTTCACTAGATCTCATTTTCTCATCTGTGAAAAGAGAAAATTGGACTATGATGAACCTCTCGTTCTAGAGGTATGTATAATTATATGATCATCCCTCAGTTCATGATAAAATCCAAGTTCCTTTCCTTAATTTTCAAGAACCTCAATGATCTAGGTCCAACTTAACTTTTTAATTTTATCTTCTAATAATATGAAAATCTACATAAACCTTTGAGCCAAAGATATGAGTTCATTATACCCTAGACCATATCTTATAATTTCTCATCTCCATGCTTTTGCTTGCATCTTAATTACAGAGGAAAGAACCCTGCCGCTGGAGTCAAAGGACCTGGATTAAAAACTTATCTCTGATGCTTTATAGCTTCCTGACCTTGGAAAAGTCACTTAGCCTCACTGGGCCTCAGTTTCCTCTTATGTGAAGTGAGGAAATTGGACTAGATTGCTTTCGGGGTCCCTTCCAGATCTTATTTCTATGATACTACTACCATTCATATAATACTTTTGTTTCACAAATAACACACAAGAGGCACTGGAGTTTCAGATTCCAGCATCTAACAGGTTTACTCTTCATCTGGTCAGACAGGAAGGGCAAGAAGACAGCTTCAGAGGGGTTAATAATCTTAATTTATTCTGGTCTAGTCTTCTCAAAGGGTTGCTGATAATGGGAGCATCAACCCCTACAGTATTCCCTAAGCACTCTTCTTGCAGGAGCCAGTGAGAAGGAGGGGCAACTATCCCTACATCTTGATGGCGTCAATAGAGACAGGCACAGCTTCTACATTCCTCTAAATCCCCTCAAGCCTTGATGGAGGCCAGTCAAGGCACACACAGAGTCTCCACTCACTGACCAGGCCAACATTAAGCTCACAGGTTAACTTTAGCAATATATCATCATTCTATGGAAGCATAGTAAATATCCATTATATCACCCCCATATCTCATGGTGCAGTCACAATACAACTGTCTGTCACTATGATTTTAGGAATTACTATCTATGATCCTTGGGGCTATTCCAGGAGTTATTATCTAACACCTGGAAACTAGACATTGCCATTACCATGGATCCTGAGAAACTCAACTCTAAAAAGGATAACAAAATCCTCCTTACATATAACTTTCTTCCTACTTTTCTGCTTATCTAAATCTTGCCCTTTCCCCAAAGCCCAATTCATATATCACCATTTATCTTAAACTAATCCAGCTGGAATTGATATGACCCTCCTATGAATTAGTAAGGGAGTGAGTGAATGAATGAATGAAGGAGTGACCATTTATCAAACTATTACTATGTGTCTGATATTGTGTCAAGTACTGAGGATACAAATACAAAAAGCAAGAACACCTCTGTCCCCAAGAACATTACATTCTAATAGGAAAAATAAAATAAAATAGAACGCATACAGGAAAATGGTAGCCAGGGAAAAGTATTTTAACCTAGTGGTGGAGAAACTGGTGAATGGAGTCACAGAAAAATTGATTGATGCATATTTCTATAAATAATAATATCAAATGGATTTCTATTTCCAGAACGGAAGGGGGTATGTACTATGCCTGTCATGGCAGGATGATGGCTGGAATCCTTTGTGATGAGCCTAGAAGTAACCTAGGTATGGTTAATTCTCGGTTAGGGGCAAAGGAGCACAGGTCCAGAGCTGAAGTGCTCGGCCAGCCCAAATTATTTGCTATCTAATATTGCTCATTATCTTTACCTATATGGAAGTCCTACTTTCCCAATAGGATTATATAAGCCCTCTGAGGGTAGGCACCATGTTTGATACCTCTTCATGTTCTTCTCAAATTCATCTACAACAGAAAAATGTAAGTTCCTTGAGGACAAGGTCTTTTTCACTTGTTTTTTGTTTTTGTCCTTTTATCCCCAGTGTCAAGCACAGCACTTTGTGCAAGTACATAATTGTTTCATTTTTATTTAACTGGATTGAAAGTATGCCTTTGACACAATGAGTGATAAAGCATTTTAAGCTGCAAAAGCCCTCTTGACTTTTGAGCTTGATCAATGATCTTAGTGATTAAATAAAGGTTATTTTATGCAATACCGACTTTACTTTTCTTTTCCCTCTTTCTCTCCCTCTCTCTCTCTTCTTCTCCTTCTGTTTCAGTTTGTTGCCCAGCCGAACTGTCAGCAGCTCCTTGCATCTCGCTGGTACGATGAGTTCCCAGGCTGGAGGAGAAGACACTGGGCAGTGAAGATGTTGACATGTGTCATCATAGGACTTCTTTTCCCTGTCTTCTCTGTATGCTACCTGATAGCCCCCAAAAGCCCCCTTGGACTTTTCATCAGGAAACCATTTATCAAGTTTATCTGCCACACTGCATCCTATTTGACTTTTTTGTTCCTGCTGCTGCTTGCCTCTCAACATATTGACAGGTCAGACTTGAACAGGCAGGGGCCACCACCAACCATCGTCGAGTGGATGATATTACCGTGGGTCCTGGGTAAATGTATTACTCTAGAAAATATCCTGGAAATGTCTTACTACCATGATGTTTGCATTGCTCAGGGATGAGGTTCCACTAAGGTTTGGAGATGTAAGAAGTCCTGAAATAATGTTTGGCCATTTTAGATCTAAGTTCTATTCAGATATTTCATAGCAAAGTGAAAAAAAAAAATTGTACAAGGTCCCTAGCTATTCATGGTTGTTCTCTGTGACATAGCATACAAGTTAACTCTTTCTGCTTCCACATGGCAATCTGGAAATGTAAACTAAAGCATTAGGATTGCAAATTAGAATGTTTTCTTTTTTTAACCTGCAGAAAATTTCTGATTTTTTATTTTACTTTTACCAATTCTAGGATCATATGAGGATAAATTAAACCATCTTACAAATCTTTCCAAATTATTTACATTTTTTTAAAATAGGATAAAATATTCCAAAGGGTTATAATGTCACCCCTAAAATAATTCTATCCAATTGCTTTTCAGTTAGATCCCCATGAACCTTGTTTTAAATTAGAAACATTCATAGTAATCAGTATCATTCTTCTTCCTTCCTCTGACTCCCACACCCTCACCAATCTCTCTTACACTGTTTCCTAGCACCTTTTATTTTGAAACTGAAGCAACTCATGCTAAGACAGAAAATTTAAAAATGGAAAATGAACACCTTGTTTTTCTTTCTTCTTGTTCACATAGCCATGATTGAAATTTTCATTTTAGTGATTATCTTTCCTATTGAGAATACTGAGAAATCACGTTCCTTCTCAATTTGGCTCTTTCTCAAAATCTTTCTTGTATTATACATATTTATCTTATTTGGGAAATTTATTACTTAGAAAATATGAGGTTAGTTCATTATTTTTCATGTTCTTTGGGGTTTTTCTAAGTTGCTAGTGAGAATGCATAAGGTAGAGTGAAGTAGGAAGAGAAGGAGAGTTATCTAGGTGAATCTGAGTTCATTCACTCAATTCAAAATATCATTAACACTTTAATTTGAGTCCTATAGATGGAGAAAGTATGTTTGACATACAATATGGAACATCCTTCCTATAAAGGGACTTTTAAAATATAATTTTTTTTCTCCCTCTCTCTTGATTTGTTTAAATGTGATTAAATTTCAAAGTGGAAATAAGGATGGGCAGTTTTCCAAGGTCTCCATGAATCTAATAAATTCAGCTCAGCATTTGTTTCTATGGTTAAAATCACTTACGTGTTTCCACTTAAATTATATATATTGGGGCCAAAATGTGTTCTAATATAAGAATTTTTTAAATATCATTGAAATTATATTTTTAAAGTCCCAGCATTTTATTTCCCCTTATATGATTATTTTCACATTATATAAATCTGATGTGTTATGTGTCTTAAGGAGCTATTCTTCATGTTGTTATGTATTTCCACAATGAAGGGTAGAGAGTTAAGCCTGCATACAATTTTATGTTACAAATAAGTATTAAGCAGATAATTTAGGGGCATACTAAATATTGTTTTATCAAGTATTGGAATTCAAGAGATATAGATATAAACATTAACTAATTAGTGCAAGTTTCTAGAAAGGAAATTTTATTTGTGAGATTTTTAATAGAGGGAATTTATATTAAGACCTTGAAGGTAACACACCCCTAAGTTATGAGTTTCAAGAGCAATTTAATCTGACAGTAGATTTTTGTCCTTGCAAAGGTGACCATTGCAACTTATTAAAAGCCTCGAGAAGCTGTGATCTTCCTTAGTGAAGTGAATTCCCCCATACTGACAGAACCTCAGAGTCTTCAAGCCTTCAAGTATTATATCATATATTCTTAGGAAAAAAATGGAAACTTTGTGAAATCATATGCAGTATGAAAGTATTTTAAATAAAAGCAAGTAAAAGAGGTAGGAGTTGTTCATAACATAACAGTGCTAAAGCAATTTATTTGAATCATAAGTGAGATGTAATAACGTATGGAAAAGAGTTAAAATGCTGAGTTCAAAGTTGTTCTATTTTCATTTTTATAAAGTGAGTTTGTAGTTTATGTTCTAAGCACTAGGGAAAATTTTTAGGCAATTTTTAACATGGTGATATTTTGTCATTTGCAAATAAAGTCCTGGGTTAATAACATATCAATAGAGCAGATCCTGAGAATTATTTTCTAACACAAGGAACAATGGATCTGTGAAGAGCCATTAAATCCCATACAATTAAATTCAGTACATATTCACAGTTTCTTGGTGCAGCTAAAGCACTGGACTAGAGACGTAGGATATAGAAAGAAGATAATCCATAATACCTGCCTTCCAGGTGCTTACAATTTAGAATGGGGGGGATCTGGCAAATTCAGAGAGGAACAGCTAGGTGGTGCAGTGAACAAAGTGCTGGCCCTTGAGTCAGAAAGATATGATTCCAAATCTTTACTAGCTGTGAGACACTGGGCAAATCGCTTAACTTCTATCTGCCCCCAGTCTCCTAATCTATAAAGTCGTGTTACTAATAGCATTTCCCTCTCAGAGGTATCCTGCCTTCTGGGGTTGTCATGAGGATTAAATGAGATAATGTCTTTAAAGTGTTTAATACAGTGCCAGAAACATAGCAGTTTCTATATAAATGTTTCCTTTCTATGGTGTGTCAGAATTTATGTCTCTTAATAGAGAAACTAAATAAGTAACATTTTTTATTCTCCTATTCACTCCTTTGATGACGAATATCTCACATCTGGGAAATAGCTGGTAAGAGCCAGATATGTAGTCTATGACCATGAGAATATATCAGAAGTATTTTCCTGGTCTACTTATTGAATTCTATACTATCTATTTGTTCTGTAAATATTTGATTCAATTAAACTCAACAAACACTCATTGACCATCTACTTTATAAAAGGTTCTATGTTAGATGCTAGGGATGAAACAATAGATATAACACAATCCCTTATATAGAGGAAATTAAAGTCTAGTGGGGTTGGGGCACATGTAAACAAACAATTATGATACAAGAAGATAATGAAATAATTGCAAAAGAGTGATCCAGGCAAAGTACTATGAGGAATTAAAGGAATGGTACTAAGAATCATTTTATTGGAAGACAAGATTGTTAGTTACTGAGAATATCTTAAAAGATCAGACACATCATCATCATCATCATCATCATCATCATCATCATCATCACTGTCATTGTCATCATTGTAGCTAACATTTATATAGCACCTACTTATTTTGTGTTGGGAACTATGCTAGGCTCTTTACAATTATTATCTCATTTGATCCTCGTGATGACCCTGGGAGGTAGGTAATATTATTTTTCCCATTTTATAGATGAAGAAACTGAGGCAGAGGTTAAATAATTCACCCAGGCCCATACAGCTAATAAAGTCACATATCCTCCAAAACATACTAAATTTTCTTAGTATTCTAACATTGATCTACCCTCCATTAAAATTAATCAAGAAGTTCTTCTTGAACTTATTTCTATTTTTAAGCTGTACAGGCTCTTGGGAGAACAAATTCCTTAAGTTTACTGCCAACTGAGTAAAAACAAAAATTGTTCTATATTTAGTTTTGTAAACCATAAAAGGATATTCCCTAAAGCCAAGAATATCTGAATTTTGGGTGAAAATCCCGTGTTCACGTCATCTATACCCTTCAATCATTTCATATAATTTATTCAAAACTTTTCATTTTTTTTCCAGAAGGAAGTTATATTATCAAGTTTGTCCTCATACATTAGCTCCTCTATACCATCAATCATTTCAGTGCATCTTCTCTTCACCTTTTCCATTTCTTTAAGCCTTTGTCGAACTTCAGAGTCTCAAACTGTTAGAATTTGCAGTTTGTATACCTTGTGATTTTGCTTAAAGACAGGATGTATTTGCAGTCCTTAGTCTATTGTTACATTTTTATCCTATTGGGTTATATTAGGTTCATATCTTCAGGGAGTAGTATTCAATAACTTGTAGTGTTCTCCTTTTATTGAAACTTGTCTTCTGTTAGCTTTAAGCAGTTATCCTAGAAAACAGCTTATTTTTTTCCTTCTAAATCAGTTTATTGACAAACCATTTGAACTGCTACCTTCCTCATAGAGTCTTCAAAATCTCTCTGTAGCCCCTCTCTGTCGGGATAAATGATTGCGTGTAGCATTACAAGTCAAACTGGCCCATAGAAGCATTAAAGCTGTATTGGACTTTGACCTTATTAGCACAAAGCTCTGAACAACTGAATTTGTTGTTGATGAAGATGAAATAAAGTGAGATAATATGAAATATTATATGGCATGTTATTTTGTGACTGAAAATTATAGGACTTTGTTAAATATTACCTAAATTTTTTTCTCTAGTGCTTAGGACATAAACTACAATCTCTCTTTATAAAAATGCAAAATAGAACAACTTTGAATTCAGCATCTTAACTCTTTTCCATATGTTATTACATCTCACTTATGTTTCAAATAAATAGCTTTAGTACTATCATAATATGAACAACCCCACTCTTTTATTTTCTTTTATTTAAAAGATGAAATAAATTAAATAAAGCAGATAATAGGTCAGACTGACAAATATAGTATACGTGCCTTAGGAAAAGGAGGTCTTCCTCTACGTGGTTTGTTTATATAACACATAGACTGAAGATAGTATTGCACATATGTTGAAAGTGGGAAAACTACATCTTTATTATAGAAGTAGGTTTCCCTATATTGTATTTCCTTTGGTTCTAAGGTGACAAACCAAACAGCTTTCTTTGCATATAAAAATGCAAATGTTTTGGAACATGGACAGGCTAAACCATATTTTTTTGTTTTCTTTCAGTTTTGCCCCATATAGAACTAATAAAAATACATTTGAAACATTCAAATTATTTTTCTGACTTATTTAGCAGACTAAAACAAACCCTACATGCCAATGAAATCCAGATGTGAATTTGACCCAGCAATCAAATAGGTGCTCCTTCCTTTTCTTTACCTCTCAACTTTCTGCCCAGTTTCAATGATTGTTCTTCCATGATGTCTTCCCAAATTTCCCCTTCAACCCCTTCCCCAAATAACCTCTCCCACTCCAAACAACCTGGACCTCACATAGGATTTTCTTCTACTTTAGTGCTCTTAGAGGAACAGACCTCATAGATGATAAAAAGCAGGCATAAGAATCAGGAAGACTTGGGTTCAGTCTACATAGACTAGATTATTGGCTATATGACACTGAGCAAGCCATGTAATATCTCAATGCTCTTGTAAACTTTCTAATTCTAGAAATTACAGATCTGTACTAGTAGAGTGAGGTTTGTTATTAGTAGTTGTCTATACCACTGAAACATTAGATCTGGTCTTTAAAAAATTCATTCATTCTACATCTTATTGTACACTATAATGATGTAATCCCTATGTGGGTATAGACATCTCCTCTTTATCTGGAATGACTCACTTATCCAATCTGTTATCATTCCAACAGGTCTGGGGTTCCCAAAGATGGAACACCACCACTTGATTCCAATTCAAACTCTCTCAAGTGCATAGGGGTAGCCCATCTCCGTGTATCTGTTTGCATGAAGGTCTAGGGTAGAGTGGGAAAAATGCTATGAATATGATTGTGGTTTGTTGACCAAAGGGGCTTCTTACAGTGAGGGTTATGTGACTTTTCCTTGTGATTTGGTCCTAATGTACTACAAACATTACTGAAAAACACTATTGTTCAGGTTAACAATGTGCCCATACGTTAAGTCTGCAATGAAGAGTTTGGGAAATAAAAGGAAAAAAAGGAGTAGGAAATGAAGAAATGTTATGCTATCTAATAGCTTTAAGGAAATCAATCTGACTTTTCATTAATTGACTTTTTTAATGGCAATTTTAAAAGGAAACAAAAACAACTTAATATTAGTAGATTTAGCAATTTGTAGTGAGGCCTTCATAATTAGAGACATAAAGGTTAAGACAATATGAAAAATCATTAGGGCCTTATATGGGAAAGGATGGGGTGGAAAATTTTGCCCTTTGTGGTAGAGAAAAAAGAGTCACTATATCATTCCTTTTGGTCTTGGTGGCCACTTTTGTTCCAAGGAGGGGGATGATCCTGATGTTAGGAACTGGAAGTTCCTTTGAGACCACATTTTCAATAGCCATGGCTTGCTGTTGTTCATTCATTTCAGTCATGTTGGAATTTTTGTGAACCTATGGACTTTTGTCCATAGAGTTTTCTTGGAGAAGATACTGGAGTGGTTTGCCATTTTCTTCTCCAGTGGCAGACAAAGGTTAAGTAACTTGCCCAAGGTCACACAGCTAGGAAGTTTCTGAGGCAACATTTGAATTCAGATCTTCCTGACACCAAGCCCAGAACTCTATGCACTGTGCTGTCTAGCTGTCACATAGCCAGGGCTTAGCTAATATTCAGTAGACACTTCATGGTGATGTGAGGATGACACTCGATATCCACATTTCCAGGGTCGCTTTCAATTCATACGAACTCCCCAGGTAATTCCTTTTCCCCATTAGTTATAAAAGAAGTTCTTCATAAATTAGTTTCTGTTAACTACCTGTGAGGTTGACAGTGGCAAGAGGATTTCAAAATTATAGTTGTTTTATCTTTCATTTTTATGAGTAAGCAGACTTTGTGGTTGCTAAGTACATTGTTACGTCTAGAACAGAGTCCTTGCTCTTGTCTCCATCCATGTAACGTCCTATTAGATTAATAATTAATGCACAAATATTTCACAGCACATCTCTAATTCATTAGGTTAAAATGGTAATAGCTCTTCTGAGAGATAGAGTAACATTTTTGATTTAGGAAGCTGGCTGACTCAGATTCTTTCCCAAAGGTTGTAAAAACCAATGATGAGTTTTATATGTAACTTTTCTACTAATTACAGTGACTGCTAGACTAGAATAGACTTGCAATGTCATTGCATTGGAAAACGTAATTCATGTCACAAGGTTATATATTAAAATAGAAACATTACATAGGTTTTTAAAAAGTACTGAACATCATGGAAGATTTGAATCTTGACTTAAAAACTCTTTCACTGTGAAATCACAGGCAAGTTACTTAACCTCTTGGAACCTCAATTCCCTCCTCTGCCAAGTGGGAATAATAATGCTCAAAGGAACTATCTCATAGTTCTATAGTGTGGATCAAATGAGATAGTGTCGATAAAGTACTTTGCAGGCTTTAAAATGGCATATAAATGGCAGCTATTATTATTTTGGGAGATTAGGTTCTTGCCATTTTACTGTGACAAATAGAGTTGTGGTGGCCAAGTGGAAAACCAAGATACCAGAATCCTGGTATCTATGATTCTGGAGACCAGAATCATAGAATCACAAATTTGAGTTGAAAGAGATCTCATCATCCATCTAGTCCAAACCACACACCATGGCATACCCAACATGTGGTTATCTAGTCTATTTTAAGACTGCTAAGAAGGCAACCACATTATTCCTTCAACTCATCCTCATGTTCCACCTTCACAATATCTCTTGTGTCTCCTTTCTATATCTGCATGGCCAACACACTGGTACAGGCCCTTATAAGCTTATATCTGGACTATTACAATACACTCTTGGTTAGTATCCCTGCCCAAATTCTCTCCCCACTCCAGATAATCCTCCACCTAGTGAAGGACCACTAGTGAGGGATCCAATCAAAAGTCTGCATGGATGAAATCACATTTGATGGATCAAATCACATCAAAGTGATTTTCCTAAGCAGAGATCTGATCATGTCACATTTTGACTCAATGTACCCCCTTTAGGGCTCAAACGACCCTTTCACAGGGGTCACCTAAGACCATTGGAAAACACGTATTTCCGATGTTCTTAGGAACTGAGACACCGCTCCTCTATCCATCTCCAGGTGGGTCTGCCCACATGCAGCATTAGGAGAACCACTGCTCTAGGATAACATATGAAAGCTTCTGTTTGGGCTTTTAAAGCCCTCCCAACATGGCTTCTTCTTACCTTAGCACTTTTCTTACACTTTACTTCCCTCTCCATGTTCTATGATACAGCGATGCTAGCCTTCTTGCTATTCCTCATCATACATGACACTCACCTCCCAAATCTGTGCTTTTTCATTGACTGTTTCTCATGCCTAAAATGCCCTCCCTCTTTGCCTCTTTCTCCTGGTATCCCAGACTTCCTTCAGATTCTACTTTCTGTAAGAGGCCCCCTTGTATACCTTCCCTCTAAAATTATTTCAATTTACCCTGAATTAATTTTTTATGCTCATTGCTATTTGCATGTTGTCTCTCCCATTAGAATGTGACCTTCTTGAGGGCAGGAAGCATGTTTTTTGCCTTTCTTTGTATCTTTGGTAGTTATTACAGTTCTTGGAACACAGTAAGCACATAAGAAATGCTTGCTAACAGGCTGATGCAGAAATTCAATTCCCTTCATTATTCTGGTTGCGAGTCTCTTAACATTCTTCAGTTTGTCAGCTAGGTAGAGTCTGGGCATGGGGTCAGGAAGACCTTCATTCCAATCTTGCCTCATACACTTATTAGCTGTGCGACCTTGGGCAAATCACTTAACATTTATCTGTCTCAGCCTCAATTGTAAGATGGTGTTAATAATAGCCCCTATCTCCAAAGGTTATTGTGAATATGAAATAAGATAATATTTGTAAAACGTACTTAATACAGGGCCTGGCACATAATAGGCGCTATTATATAGGCTAGTTATCACCATCATCAATTGTGGTGCCATTTAGGCTCTATTAGAGCTGAAGTTCAACATAGGCAGTGCACAGTGAGACTGTCAACTCCCAATTTCTGGGAGTCATGCCTCTTTTAGTATAACCCAAGATCATATTAGGTCTAAGAGCATATCTCATCATATCCCATTTCTGGAGCATGTTGAGTTTCAATTCCAATTTAATTTAAGAAATATCTAAGTGGCACAGGAGATGGAGAGCTGGGTCTAGAGTCAGGATGACCTAACTAACAATCCTGCCTCAGACATTTACTAGCTGTAAGACCCTGGGAAAGTCCATTTCTTCAACTATAAAATGCAGGTAAGGATAACACCTATTTCATGGGGTGATTATGAGGATCAAATGAGATATTTGTGAAAAAAAATCACTTAGCACAGTGCCTGGTACATAAAACATGTTTAATAAATGTTTGTTCCTATCCCATCTCCTCAATCCATTAAGACCATCCAATGTTTTTTCCAGAAAAATAAAAAACTCTCTAACTGTGCTATCCTTGTCTTGAACTTGTAAAGTTGATTTCACATCTATTCCAATTGAATTCCCTCTTATTAGATTTCTAACCTTTCAAGATCCTTTTGGATCCTGACTCTGTTGTTCAAAGTGTGAGCTATCCCTCCCTCTCTATTTTTTGTCATCTACAAGTTTAATGAACATTCTATCTATGGCTTTCAAGAGATCATTGATAAAAAAAAATGTTGAAAAGTACAGGTTCAAACCCAAATCTCTGGGTTTCTTTCTCCACTGGAGACTTCCCATCAAGTTGATATTGAACCATTATTAACTGTCAACCATTTCTGAATCCTAAACATATCCTCATCTAGTCCACATCTCTTGATCGTCTCCCCAATAATTGTACAAGATACTATCAAAATCTTTGCTGAAAATTAGATGTACTATATCCACAGTATTCCCTTCAGCTACCAATTTCATAATCTTATTTAAGAAGTAAATGAGATTAAAATGCTGTGACAGGTTTCTGATGAAACTGGGTTGGCTTTTTGTAATCCACACTTAACTTTTTAGAAGTTTGCCAACCATCTCATTAATTATTGCTTGTAGAAAGTGCCTAGGAACTCAAGTCAAGCTCATTGTCCCATAGCTACAGGCTCATTTTTTTTTCACATTTATTGAACACAGGGTTCTTTGCCTTCTTGCTACTTTATCATACCTCTGTAGTATTCATTATCTTTCAAATATTTCTGATGATGACTCATCAGCCACATGAGTTAGTATATGTATATGTGTATGTGTATATATATATATATATATATATATATATATATATATATATATATATACTCCTTTTTTCATTCTTCTTGGCATTTCTTATAATTCAGTTTTTTTCATCATTGTTGGCATTTATTATTGTTCACTCGTTTTAAGTCGTGTCTAACTCTTAATGACCCCATTTGGGGTTTTCTTGACAAAGATACTGGAGTGCTTTGCCATTTCCTTCTCCACCTCATTTTACAGATGAGGTAATTGAAGCAAAGAGGATTAAGTGGCTTGCTCAGAGTCACACAGCTAGTAAGTGTATGGTTCTGTGAAGTTTAAATTCTGTCAAAGGGCTGCATTTGAGGACATAGAGGCCCACATGTGACCTTGAGGCTGCAGATCCCCCACCCCTGCCCTAGTTAGTTCCATCACCTTTTGAAGAATAGAATTATCACTGATAAGTCATTAGCAGCTCTGAGAGAGAGACAGAGAAAGACTGAGAGATGTAGACAGAGAGACAGACAGAAAAAGACAACGAGGCAGAGAGGGTGAGAGAAACAGAGACAAAGAAAAGACAGGAAGAGACAGAGACAGAGCAAGATCCAACACATGTATATAAAATCATTAATGTTTCAGGACATCTGACTATCTCTGTTTCAAAACTGGAGTGAAACGAAATGCTTTTAATTCATAAATGACTCAACAAAAGAAAATTTACTTAGCCATATCAGGGGAAGGACTTGCAGAGAAAACAAGCAATATTCATTGAGGATGCAGCCTTGATTCACTTAAGTACAATTCTCTAGGTGATGGTTATTCTCTTGCTCTGAAGTAACAAGCCGGAAGGAGAAGTTCTAGCCCGTCATTTCCAGAAAAAAAAATATTTGACCAGGATGTGACATCAGTGACTTTAGCCTTAACATCCTGCCAATTAAATCTTGATAATAGCTTCAATTCCCTTTAAGGAAAAACTTGCCTAAAGTGTGTGGAGCTAGGCTTCTAGCCCTCTCCAAGTTACCTGCATTAGATCTTCAATTTATTCTGTACAAATCCATCTTTCTCTCCCTGTTTCTTCTCCTTCAGAATCCAGAAATAGGGATCAATCAACAGGCCTTTATGAAGAACCTCTTCTGGGCCAGACAGGGCACTAAGCACTTGCACTGGCCATGCAAATACGAAGGATGAATCATTTCTGCTCTCAGGGAGATGTCATTTTAACTGGGGCAGATAACAACTGTACAAACACATACAACATGCATCATATACACAAATATACGGCTTCTCTGAAGATAGGGCTTCAAGGTGTGATTTTTTTTCTTTGATGGTTTGCAAATTACATTAACCTCAGAGACAGTAATACCTAGATATAAATATAACAATACATTTCAGAGTTAAATATCAGTGATTTTTACATAATCTCAATAACTGTCTCTTCCCATAAAAAATAAAATTGATTACAGCTAGGCAA
>CM053582.1:134458149-134489600 GCA_028627135.1 Pseudochirops cupreus | reverse complement strand
TGTTGTGAATATTATAATGTTTTGAATGTTTGTCTTGATTTGTAATGGAATAAACAGAGTGTTCACTCTATTTTGTAATCTGAACTCTAAAAGCTGTTCACAGTAGCATTCCTTTGGGAATCTGCTGGTGCATGGCATTACATTTGTGTAAGAGAATCTGTAACTACATATTTAAATTAGAATGAATGAGTTGGAAGAAGAGAGAAAAAGGCAAAGTTAGAATAAAAGAATTTAAATAATAGGAAGATAATGTTAATAATGTTCATTATTATGTAACTTGAAAGAAGTACTACATAAGAAACCTTAGAAACAGCTAGGTGGCACAGTCAATTGAGTGCTGGGTGTGGAGTCAGGAAAACTCTTCTTCATCAGTTCAAATCTGGCTTCTGAGACTTACTAGCTGTGTGACCCTGGGCAAGTCATTTAACCTTGTTTGCCTCCATTTCTTCATCTGTAAATGAGCTGGAGAAGGAAATGGCAAACTCCTCCAATATTTTTGCCAAGAAAACTCCAAATTGGGTCATGAAAAGATAGGCATGACTGAAAATGACTGAACAACAACAAAACAATAATATGGTGGGTATAAATAAGGAGAGGTTCATAAGCACCTTGCTGCCCTGAGCAAAGGAGACTTCTGGGATGTGCTTACAAAAGGAGCTGCTTCTGTTTAATAGGAAATACACGGTCACACTAAAAATGGGAGCAGGCCAGACATGGACCTGGAGAGGAGCTGGTCCTGGATCTGTAAAGTCCCTGAGGAAAGGAGCTAACACCATAGGGAAGCACAGAGCTACAGGTGGTCCTGGAGAGAGGCTGCACTGAAAGCCCTTTCCCCTTCCCAATGAAAGCAGTAGAGCACGAATTGGAACACTTAACCAATACTGAGATGAGAGGATGGAGGATAGAGGGAGAAAGATGTCCATTTTTTGTCTGATAACTCCACAAATGAAGAGCAACAAGGCTCAGAGCAGGCATACACTTACTGATTGATACGGATGACTACAAAACAAAACAAAAAGAGGTTCAATTTGGGGGAGGTTTTGAAAACAGGAGAAATTTCACCCTTGGAATTGAAGGCAGAAAATTAGGCAGATAATTTGGCTGCTTGGACAATCATGGTCCAAGCATATGTATGGTATTTTCTGCCCATATTTGTTATATATGTCCACCTGGATTATCTAAATATTATTTATGGGGAGGCATCTCCATATCTCTGGAAACTTGTCTATCTCTCTTCAATGGAGACCAATTCTTCCCTTGAGAAAAGCAACAGAAGTGATTATTAGATGGGGCTGGTTATCATATTATCCCTCTAAAAGGAGACTATCAGAATAGAATTCTATTTGCCACCCTAAATATTAGTGGTCTAGGAACATGATTTTTAGATTCAAAAGAAAAAAATAAAGTTATTAGCTTCCCTGGTTTCTGTCTCTTAAAGGGGGAGGGTAACCCAAGGTTTTGCCTCCTGCTGTGCCTCCTTTTCATCAAGTGCTAGGTGCATACAATAACATTGTAAATGAGTTAATCCATTTATCCAAGAAGATAGTAAATAGAACTCATAGAAGTTCTACAGATTCGAATATACCAGAAAATAGACAAGAGTGAAAATCTCTTTAGATGAGATATTACTCAAACAAGAAGAAACACCCTAATTTCGCCCAAGAGAAAATTCTTCAAAATCTCTTGGGAAGCAAGCTAAAAATCATGGACATGTTGAGGAGCCAGCTTCCTTTACATATTTGCCTGTATCAGAACCACATTCTCTCTCTGTCTGTCTGTCTGTCTGTCTGTCTGTCTCTCTCTCTCTCTCTCTCTCTCTCTCTCTCTGCCTTTCTCTCTTTCTCTCTCTCTCTGTGTCTCTCTGTCTCTTTCTCTGTCTCTGTCTCTGTCTCTCTGTCTCTGTCTCTGTCCCTCTCTCTCTCTCTTTCTGTCTCTCTCTTTCTCTCTGTTTCTCTCTCTGAAGTTAGTAACCAAAACATTTGTTTCTTCTCTCAAAGCACAAATGAAGAATCTCTCTCTTCTTCCAAATTCTCATCCCCTCACATAGTCTCACAGGGCCAGGGCAGCATTCTCTCCATCAGTCCAGAATCATGTTTTATATGCAACTTGAAATTTAAAACTTCCCTTTCTTCACCCAGCTTGGATAAGAGTCAGGTTGACATATACTTCAGGATAAAATAGTAAGAAATTTTTTTTGCTGTTTTTATTTCTTCCTACATTAAATTCTTTAAATAGGCTGCATGGGGGACCCCTCAAGAACCACTATCTGAAGATAAAATTAGAGAGGAAGCATTTCACTGTAGTGATAATTTCAAAATTGCAAATAAAAGAGGAGTTTTCCATAGAAATAAAAGGAGCCCCTTCTGTACATATTCTCTTGCTTTCTTTGTCTTAGTAAAAAGGAAACCTCTTCTATTCCTAAGGTTCTCTTTTGGTAACATGATAGCTATCACTACTTACCAGCCTCAGTGACAGTTAATTGGCTAATGATGGTAACACCATCTGGTGGAAAATGTACAAAAAGAAGACTGCAGACTGATCCAAAAATGGATCCGTGTTCATTCTGACCTTATTACAAACAAGAATCCTATTATCTGGATCTGTTGTTTTTTAAATGACAGTTGTGAGCAAGAACAGAATCCAATGTCTTCTCTAGTGCTTATCCTGGCCTCCCTCTACCTCCCCCTCCCCTGGTAGTGAAGCACATTGGTGTTCTTCAGTAAAAGAAACAAGTTTAGCTAAAAGATGTAGGGGAAAATGAGTATTTTTTCTCCTTTGTTCTTTTCTGACCATAAACTTGCTATCACTTCGAGAAAGCAAACTCAATTCTGACTTTGCTCTCAGTTTGCCAATATATTGCTGCTTTTTGAATCATTGGCTTTACAAAAAAGGCAAAAGTGCACTAACCACAAATTCAACTCAGTTGAAGAGTTTCCAGACAAATGCACCTCATCCATCATTCCCAAGCGGAAATCAACTTGTTTAGACAATTGTGGAACTCACTCAGCAGGTTACTAAGTTTGTTTTTACTTGCTTGCTGCCTTATAGTTATTAATTTTCAAATATTGTTGATGCCTTTTTGACACCACAGCCATTTTCTAATATATGTCTGTCCTGAGTCCCCAACCCTACAGAAAATAAACCAAAAACAATCTGTGACAAGACAATTCCTACCTCTGGTTCCCCCCGTACCTACCAAGAAGAGGACAATATGTTTCATCATCAGTTCCTTGGGTATAAAACTGGTCATAAATCTGAGCGCAATAAATCTGAAAGCTGAACTACTTTTAAGTGTTGTTCTATTGCATAGTATTATAATTAGTATGCATTCTGCTCCTAATTATGCTATCTTTTCTCTTTATAGCTTCACTATAAATGTATATGTGTATATACGTAAATATATATATATATGTGTGTGCGTGTATATATATATATATATATACATATATGCATTGTGAACTACTCATGTCAGTCTGGACTGTTTTCAAGATGATTGACATTTTATGTATTTATTTAATTAAATAATGTTATTTTATATATCACAAAATAATTCATTGAGGTTTTTTTTATATTTCATTAAAACAGTGCATGGATTTTTCCCCCTAACACAAATCTTTGTTTTTATAGCATTCCCATCAATAGCCCACCCCCTTAGGCTGTCACTATTAGTCAACATCTACAGTAATACTTAAAAGGAATCAGAAACCTCCAATGCCCTAATCTCAGAGTGTTACGGGGATAAAGACAGTTCACACATGAACAAAGATACTAATGCCACAGTCAGAGAATTATAAACCACTGTGAGATGCTCTATCCAGATTATAGTGTGGCACAAAATTAATTAGAAACCAGTTTATTCTGGATCAGATTAATATCATTGCAAATGTGGAGGAGACCTTGAAATGAAGGGTTGTGGCACAGTGAATAAAGCACTGGCTCTGTAGTCAGGATGACCTGATTTCAAAGCTGTCAAACATTTGGCATTTAATAGCTGTGTGACCTTGGGCAAGTCACTTAACCCCAATTGAATTGCCTTCCCCCCTCAAAAAAAAAAGAAATGAAAGATTGTGTTAGAGATATTAAAAGAGAAGTATCACAGAGCTGACTTTTACATATGCATGTATCTATGCAAATATACTAAGAAGATACGGTTTATATTCTTTTCCTCTTTTCTGTTCCCTCCAGTATAGTGCACTTAACCCCCGAGAATCTTGGGATATGTGGCACCCCACTTTGGTGGCGGAGGCTTTATTTGCTATTGCAAACATCTTCAGTTCTCTGCGTTTGATCTCACTGTTTACTGCCAATTCTCACCTGGGACCTCTGCAGATCTCTCTGGGAAGAATGCTCCTAGACATTTTGAAGTTTCTGTTCATTTATTGTCTTGTATTGCTAGCTTTTGCAAACGGCTTGAATCAGTTATACTTTTATTACGAAGAAACAAAAGGAACAAATTGCAAAGGAATACGGTGTGAGAAACAGAATAATGCCTTTTCCACGTAAGTTTCACAGACCTTTCTGTTGGTGGGAGCTCAGGGCAGTGTTGGTACAGGGTTATGTCTGGAAGTTAAGAAATCTATAGCGACTGTGACAGAATAAGAAGGAAGAGACAGGAAATGATTCTGGATAGGGGTTCGCGACTGAGTGGCAATGAGCAAGTAGCTTTGTTGTACCTCAATTTTATCACTTGTAAAATGGAGATGATAGATGCTGCCCTGCCATCCTCACGGGGCTATTGTAAGATGGCAATTGTGAAAGTATTTCACAACTATAAAGCAGTACCTAAGTGTAATGCTGCTACTAAAGGGGAATGACTGTTTTTTGTTTGTTTGTTTGTTTTGTTTTTCAATATAGAAAACAAGGAAATGTTATTGGGCTCACAATATTAAAATGTTTTAAATATATATATTTTTAAAAAGTAATACATCCCTATGTATTGTTTTAAAGACCACTGTGGCATTTTTCTTTATTATCATCTCATAAAAATTAGATGTTTTATCTTTTTAATTATCTGAAAACTTTGAAATCAAAGGGTGGTTTGAAAATTGAGAAACTTAAAATATGACACTTTACAGCTATTGATGAAACAAAATAATTTAACACCAGCTTGGGGAGGTTGGCGCTCAAGACTTAAACAAAATGTACTCTTGAAACTTTTATTTGCAACTCACTTCTCCCCTTCTGGATGAGAACTGTGTCACCACCACCACCATCACCCCCTGCCACCACCCCCCCTCCCAAATCCATTCATACTTAAGTTCTCAGAGATTCTTGATTTCACTGAATTGGGCAGTCTCTGCTCTGATGCAGACAGAAACCCTTTATTACGCAATCTATGAATTGCTATTTTAGGGGGGAAATGTCATTTCTAGGCACTGTGCTAAGTACTTTACAAGATCTTATTTGATCCTTACAAGGTAGAGGATGAGGTGGGGAGAGCAAGGGGAGGTAGAAGTATTATTATTTGCCTTCTGCAGATGAGAAAATTGAAGCAAACAGGGGTTAAGTGACTTGCCCAGGGTCACATAGGTAGCAAACGTCTGAGCCCATATTTGAACTCCCATTTTTTTCTGACCCCAGACCCAGGACGCTATCTACTGCACCACCTAAACACCTCAGAGATTCTTTCTGAGGCCCTCTTGTCATTCTGAGAGTCTGTGAACTAACTATAGCCCTTGTTCATTCATTTGGACAGCAGGACCAGTTATCTTTATACTCTATTGCCTGGATAACTAATATTATTCATTTTATATGTACATATATATATATATATGTATGTATGCATATATATATATATATATATATATAAAATACATTGCTTACTTCTGTGCCTGTCTCATCCTAGTATACTGAAAAAAAAAACCACAATATATTCATGTTGACATTATATTACTTCATGTCAACTGTTTTAGTATACTATACAGTGAGGCCTTTAGGTCTCCTATGCTAAATATCCTCAGACAGCTCCATTTTAAGTTATTTTTTATTCTCTTACTAGCTATTCCTTTTCACTGCTGTGAACGTTTCTGTGAATAGCAAATCATACTCCCCACTGCTTCCATCAACCTTTCAATGGCAACCTAGAAAGGATGGAAGACAACCAAGGGAAATCAGATCACCATAAATCATTGTATTTATTCCATCAAAGATTCTAAATCAATAGGCTCTGGGTGGGACCCTAAGGGTGAATGTGCCTTCCTACTGGAAAGTACTTGGATTTTGTGAGAGCCGTTTCACTTATACTCATAGCCATTTAGCAATTGCTCTCTCAATCAAGAGGTATGTAGTAAGCACCTAATCGGTATCAAAGACAATGGAGACAGAAATACAAATAATGAAACATACCTACTTCCAAGGAGTATTCTAATATTCTAATGGGAAAAACAGCAGTACATATAATGATTACATATACTGAGATATGTATATATATAATGATTATTATTATAATATTATATATATATATATATATACATATATATATATAAAATGATTAAATAGACAAAGAGTGACGTAGTTACATATAAGGTAGTTTAGAGGACATAAGGAATTGGAGGAACCAGAAAAGTTATTATGTATGTAGGAAGTAGTAATTGAGCTATGTCTTGAAGGAAGAAAGATCCTTTTGGGAGAGATGAGGAGTGAGGGCATTCAAGGGAGAGGTCATCACCTACGAGAAGGCACAGACGAGTTTATGTCAGTCATGAAGATGAGCCTGAGGGAGTGAGTAATGTACAAAGAAGAGTAATGAACAAAGAGATTGCAGTCAGGCTGTGAAGGGCTTGAAAAGCCAGATGGAGAAGTTTTCTTTTAAACATTTGCTATGTTTTTTTTAAAAACAATAAGAAACCACTAGGTTTTACTGAGTAAGAGAAACGTGGGAGTAAAATTATTTCATTTAAAAAAAAATTCTCTCCTCAGTGGCCAGAAGAACCCTTTCTATATAGCAGGTAGATAAAAAAAAATGCTTCCTTGATTAATTAATGACCAGATCCGTGCTTAAGAAATATCACTTCGGTAGCACTATAGAGGATAAGAAGAAGATGAGGAAGATGAAGCAGAAAAATTCAACTGAGTGACCACTGAAATAGATCACAGATTAAAGGCATGAAGGGCTTGAACTTTAGTACATTATATAGATCTGAGAACCCAGAATAAAAAAGATCTGAATTCAAATATGGTGTAACCCTGGGCAATTCATTTAACTTCCATCTGCCTCAGTTTCCTCATCTGTAGAATAAGGGTAATAACAGCACCTACTTCATAGGGCTGTAGCAAGGATCAAATGGTACATTTTCAAACCTTAAAACATTGTATAAATACTATGTAAAGCAGCATTTATTTGTGTGAGGAGGTAGGGAACATATGTGAGACATGTAGAGATTAAAACAGAAAGTTTTAACAACTGAATAGATATTTTCAGTGAAGAAAACAAACAATCGAGGATATGAGGAGCCTGGAGGAAGAGTAGTGCATTTGGCAATAATATGGAAGTTTGGTAGTGAGATGAGTTTTGGGAGAAAAGATAGAAGGTTGTGCTTAGCAAGCAGTGGTGTTGGGTTGACACTCAGGGAAAAACTGGCATGGGATATATAAATCTGCAAATCACTGGCGCAGAGATGATAATTAAACCCATGGGAGATGAGGAAGCTACGAAGAAGGAGAGTACAGAAAGAGAGCTGTGGCAAATACCTTCAATTAAGAAGCCCAATATGGATGATTAATTGGCAAAAGAGATTATTCCTGATCTTTGGGCTACTAGAGTTTAAAATGCCACAGAACTGAGGATATTGCTATGTGTATTTCAATATCACATATTATTGGTGTCTGAAGAGTAATACTTCTGTGTCTTTTTATGTTCTGTGTGCTATTTCATGGGGAACAACCAGTAAGTTATTATTTTTTGTTATTTCCTTTAGTGTTCATTTGAACAAGAAAATAAATTAATTGTTAAAAGGCTTTAGGAAATAGTTTCCACAAGAGACAGTGGATTAATTGAACGTTATCTTAGTAAGGGGAAAAAATATCTCCTTAAATTTTGACATAAACACCAGAGTATATTCTTCAAACAAGGGGTATCAGCTGGTGAAAGAAAGTTATGAACTTGTCTGGGAGAGTTTATATTCCTTATCTGAGTACAATCTTAGGAAAGTAGTTCCTATGAAAGTGGCTCCACATGAAAGCAATTCTTATGGAGATTTATTTTAATCCCTTACTTTATTTATTACTTATTTTAATCTCAATCAGTGGGCACTGATTGATTCAATTAGTTTGGGAATGACACAAGATCCAATGATGATGAAAATCCAGAAAATTGAAATCTTAACTAAAGGTGAAGGGGGAAGATAGTTTGATTTGACAAAACATCATGTTGTTAACACTAAGATCAGGAAGCTCAATTCAAGAATCTGTTAAACATCTTTAAGGTCAATGAGATGATATACAATTCTAAAGAGTAATTCATCTTGTTGAAAGATAGGGGAAAATAAAGGAACACCTCAGGAAGAAAACATGAGATAAAATAATTGTGAAATTTGAATGTAGTTTTTTTTTTCTTTTTTAATTCAAATTGAAAAATCCAAATGAATGTTTTACAGAAGGTTTCTAAATATTGCTGATGTGACAGATGGGAATAATTTAGGTATGAGTAAATAAATACTTCCCAACCATAACAATAGCATTTATTTGTAGTGCTGTTTTTATTTGACATTTAAAAGTCATTTACTAAAATACATCAGTTGGATTGGGGAAGCTTTAGTAGGCAGCATGTTTTATTTAATGTCTATCTCCTTCTGAACTGTTATATGTTGGAGAAACACAAGCTGAAGATTTGTGTTTGTGTATTAACAGTGAGAAAACAGTGTTTGGCAAAGGAGATAAAGAAGATCATGGTGGAGATGGGGAGAGTTCGAATATTGTCCAAATGACCGTGTTAACTTTTAGTCAATGCTTGTTAAAATTAATAGGAACAACTCATTCATTTCCAAAAATCAGATCTGCCTCTTTGAAGTTGAAACTTCCTCAGATAATAAATTCCTTAACCCAGTAGATCGGAATGTTTACCCTAGTATTGTTAAAAGGCACAAGGACAATAACAAATATCACTAGATATTTTAGTCCAGTAAAAAAAGGCCAGATTTACTTGCTCTCTTATGAGGCATCGATTTGGGGAAATAATTAATAATTCTTAGTATTTTCTTACTTGAGAAGCAT
Source organism: Pseudochirops cupreus (assembly GCA_028627135.1). NCBI lineage: Eukaryota > Metazoa > Chordata > Mammalia > Diprotodontia > Pseudocheiridae > Pseudochirops > Pseudochirops cupreus. The sequence goes on along the minus strand of CM053582.1, from coordinate 134,480,390 downwards.
CCTGATATAGGACTCCTTAAAATCAGGAAACATGAATGCAGATCCTGTTACTGCCTATAGTAGTGTGACTTTGAACAAATCAATTCACCTCTTGGTACCTGATTATCCATCAATAAAATGGGGATGCTTAAAACTTCCCCCTTCCACAAGGAGTTGTTGTGAGGCTTAGCATCATTTTTCAAAGGTTACTAGATGAATATGTGGCACTCTATTCAAAGGTTTTATTAGTAGGGACCAGTTTCATCTGTGGAAGTATTAGAATCTCTCTTCTGGAAGTTTGACTACAATGTCCTTTCTCTTTCTTGTTTCAGTTTTAATTAACACTTGCTCAAAATAATGATTCTCTTGATAATATCACTAAATTAATCAAATGAACATAAGAAGAAAATGTATATTTATATATGCATGTGTGTGTACATGTGTGTATGTGTGTCTGTGTGTATAAATATGCATATTATATGTATATATAAAGAGAGAGAGTTTTATATTATTATTAAGCTGTTCTAATAAATATTCTTCATGATCTTTTATCTTCCCCCAGGTTATTTGAGACACTTCAGTCTCTATTTTGGTCTATATTTGGGCTCATTAATTTGTATGTGACCAATGTCAAAGCACAGCATGAATTTACAGAATTTGTTGGGGCCACCATGTTTGGAACATACAATGTCATCTCTCTAGTCGTTCTACTCAACATGCTTATCGCTATGATGAATAATTCTTACCAACTCATTGCTGTAAGTTAAATACTTTAAATTTAATATTTTCCTTGAAGTACTCTCCTTTCTAACTACTCCCATATTCTATGATAAGGCTTGGAAAATAACTTTCAGGAATGGTCAGTTTAAAGAGACAAAGTTAAATTATAGAATTTTGTGAGTACTAATCTAAATTTTTCCTTCAGTCTATTTTTCTTTCTTTTACAGTTCATCCATCTATGTCTATATCTTTTTTATTTCTCTTTTTTGTATGAATTAATGAATAAAAATAATTTAAATGCCTATTATGAACCAAATACTGGAGATATAAATACAAAACAAGGAGTTCTTGCTCTCAGAGGAGACAATATAAAAGGACAACAGATATAACCTAGTACTTCAAGATTGTAGCACTTAAAGATGCACAAGTTTTGTGTGTCATAGCCAAGTAAGACATTTTTCCCCTAAATTAATGTACACATATGAACAACAGATCACAGTGGAACAAGATAGAATCTAATAAAGTTCTTCTTTCCCGTGTATCTCTATCTTATAAAGAAATATTTCACAAATACATCTACTCTGAATATTTGACCCACAAGTTACCAAATTGTCTACGTACACAATTTCCATGGAATGCCATTTCCATGAAATTCCCAGTCAATGGAATCCCATTCTTTTACCTATATATTGTTGCCCAAATTATTTGAATGAGAAGCCAACTCTGAATTGTGTTTGTGAAGGATGAATGGCTTCCACAGTATACCTATCACATATGAAATATTAAAAAAAAACATGTGGATAAATGCTTTCTAGGCAGTGATTCCTAGACCTAAAATCTTCCAGAAAGTCACTGTGTCATATATGTCAAGTATTAGGATTTATAAGAATTTCTCACTTACCTATCATGTAAAAGATTTTCCAGACAACTATCTTACCTGAAGGTTTAGGGGGAATAATAGCTTGTTACACTGATGATCTAAATAGTTGCATAATGTTCCTCTAGGTAGCTCACATTTCCAGAATCCAAGTTCTGTTTGGGAGAAGGGAAAAAAGAAGACATTTAGAAAGCCCTTAATTATCACAGTTTATGCAGAGAAGTCACTCACCTGTCAAAAAATGTTGATCCAGCAAGCTCCAAAATGTCCTTATTAAGTCAAATTAGACAATAGTAGCATAAGATTTATCCTGATGCTGAGGAAGAAGTCTTAAAGAACAATGAGCAAATCATTTTCCAGGCTGAAATGCTGTTCCTGGACAGAAGATCCTAGAAGTGAGAGAATCAGAGGAGATAATGTACGCAAAACACTTTACAAAAATTAAAGTGATATAAAAATCATGGCTGTTAATATTCTTCAAAATATTACTACTATTATTAATATTACTACTACTACTACTACTACTAATAATAATAATAATAATAATGGTAATAAGAAAACTGAAATTTAGACCTTATAGAATTCTCCACATATGCTGCCAACTCACTATACTCACAAGCACAAATCTGTGTGTATCTTTCTCTTGACTCAGAAATTTGACACTACATTGAGAAATATCTTAGGTCACACATCCTTTTCTTCTACCTCCTTACCCCTCTACCCCCTCCCCCCCACCCCGAGTAAGAATGGTCAAAGAAAAAGACAATGTGATGTAGAGAGAAACTGGCATGATGAGAAATGACCTAAACAGTGAGGAAGCTTCCCATCACCTCCACCTTAAACCTTTCTTCCACTTCTTTCCATCACGCTCTTCTAGCCACCACCATAGTCCTTAACCCAGGACTATAAAAGAAATTAATAAGAAGAAAAGTAAAATGAGTTTTAGAAGACTCCTTACTCCCCATGATCCCACTAAAATCACACTTGATACCTTGCTGGTAACCTGAGGGACAGAAATAGCGTTAAAACTCTTAGTTAAGTAGGTCTAATCATCTGCACAAATCCAGTGAGTGACCATCTTAATAACTGTTGCAGATCTTATCCACACTGACGTGTCTCTAGTTGTCCTAAATATTTTTTAATATTAAGCCAGAATTTATAAAGCTGTTTGTCATTTTTTTTAAAGAAGTGTAATGGGGGGACCAGCAGTTGGCCAGCCCGTGCACCATGCTCAGATTTACCTTTCCTATGGGTTAAAAAAAGTACATGCAATGCTGCCTAGTTGTTCCCTGCCTCATTCCTATCCAATCCAAGCAACTAAGGGATAGTACCTAATTCCTGGTCCTGGAAATCCTTTTCACCCTTTGTGAAGCCCCCATGAGGTTTACCTTATGTCTGTTTCTCTAAGTTCTGTTCCTTTCTAGAGTCAGTAGCCAGAACATGCATCTGTCAGAGGGTTCATTATCCCCAAAACTCCTGCCTTTCTCATGGGACAGTCTTTCCTCCTTCTGTAAATGTTTCTTCTGCTGCTGGTCATTAACTTTCCAGCAGACTCTGCTACCAACTCCATTTGCTGGTGAGAGGCATCTCTGATGACTTTGCTGAATCTCCAGTTGTCTGGAAACTGGAAACTCTCATCTTATTCACTCCAAATCAAGAAAGAATAAATGCAAAAGAAACAAAGGCAAGATGTGTTGGCACACCCCTGTTGACTAGGTGGGAGGAAACCTGCCCTCCCCCCAGCACACGGTGCATAGCAGTCTTCCTCACTCAAGAACAACTAAGGAAAAGAAAACACACAAGGATTGAGAGGGTGTACAGCAGTCCTTTTGTATGTGATCTCGGTTCAAGCTTACTGCTTCCTGAGTCAGCACTCTTTTGCTCTCCTTAGACAATCAAAAGCTCCCATCCTCCCACCCCCCATCCCCCATTACCACACAAGATCAGCCCCTAGTCGCCCATGGCTGAAAGTAGGCTAACCAAGTATCTACATGTTGGATTTGAATCAGGCAGAAAATATAGCATGTGTTCTGCATAACCCACCAAGAAGGACAAATCTGAGAATACTGAGGACCAGGTCCTAATTGATCAATCATCCCACTGTAGAAATAAGTTCATTGTGTCAATGATCACCATTATTTTACAAGGAAAAAACAATGAGTCTGAGCTCTGCAGTATAATCTGATCAGGTGATCATAATATGATAGACTGCTTTCATCAGTAAATAATAATAATATATTTGGGAGGAATATCATTGTGAGAATGAAGCCTACTCTTAGCTTAGAGTTTAAAATCTGAATCCTATATTAAATTCAATGATACCTAATGATGTGAGTCTCTAAAATAAATCTTGTAAAGATGCAACATGACATAGGATGAAGAATTAGCCTCAAAGTCAGGAAGACTTGGGCTCAAATCTTACTTTGGATGTATGGTAACTCTGAATGAATCACTTAACCCCTCTGTGTCCCAGGCAAATCTCAAAAATTATTATAATTTATGGAACAAGTGTTGATCTCTGTTGGTGGAAGAAATTTCCTCATTGAGAGCTCACAATACCATTGCAATCACAAATCCAATCTGAAGCTATATGAAAAGAAAAGTTTGCCTGGAACCAGATAGGTAGATGTCACAGTGGATAGAGCACAAGGCCTGGAATCAGGAAGACTCATCTTCCTGAGTTCAAATTTGGCCTCCAATATTTAGTAACTGTTTGACCCTGGGCAAGTCACTTAACCCTGTTTGCTTCTGTTCACTCATCTGTAAAATGAGCTTGAGAAGGAAATGGCAAACACCTCCAAAATCTTTGCAAAGAAAACCCCAAGTGGGTCATGAAGAGTCAGACAGGACTGAAACAACCAAACAACAGCAAAACTACCAGGTACTATAAAATTCTCAACATGCTCTAATCCTCTTGCTTCTCCCAAAATATCTGCTTAACTCGGGTTTATTCTGTTTAGGATGAAAGATGACTGAAAGCAGGGACCTTTGACTATAAAGTTTCTGATGTTGCTAAAAAAGTTGCAAGGGCAACATTTAAAGAGGACCAAAGTCACAGGCCCATGTGCTCCTCTGCCTCTGGCCATGATCTTTTTCAGGATTATTTGGCCAAATGTGTTAAATGTACTCTGAAATATAGAAGCCCTGAGCCAAAAAGGAGCCATAACTTTCTTAGTATATTGCAATCTCCTTAAAAAGTATAGAATTGATGCCAAGGCAAAATGTTACAAGAGTAGGTTTTATTCTATAAAGAAGGAGAAGAATGTTATAAACACATAATTTATCACATAGTCCCATTCCCTACACCCCAGTAAAAAGTTATCTATAATTGATATTAGAAGATTACCTTCCTATTGAATGGTGTTACAGGTAACTGTCTTTCTCCAGTTGATGCCTTATCACTGCTAGACCTAAAATATTCAATTATTGAGATATCTTTCACTGGAGGAAGGCAAGTAGACTTATCTGTATTTTATTTTTTTTAAGCCAGGACTAACAGAGTTCAAGGTTGTTCTCAGGAAGGAGTACAAGTCTCTTTCTGGTGGAGAGAGAGAGGGCCAATGAAAGTTGGAGTTAAAGCTTACCATCGACTGGAATTAATGACTGTGAATTAAGGTAGAACCCTAGTTCTGGCAATTAGGAGGCCAGTCAGTAATTATCATGTTCTTTTGTTTAGGACCACGCAGACATTGAATGGAAATTTGCACGGACCAAGTTATGGATGAGTTATTTTGAAGAAGGAGGTACTCTGCCTACTCCCTTCAATGTCATCCCAAGTCCCAAATCTCTCTGGTACCTTCTCAAATGGATTTGGACACACCTGTGCAAGAAAAAGATGAGACGAAAACCAGAAAGTTTTGGAACAATAGGGGTAAGACTACAGGATGTTAGTATTTCTCTCTCTCTCTCTCTCTTTCTCTCTCTCTCTCTTTGTCCTTTCACTTGTTTGCATAAGAATCTCCTTTCTTGCTTTAAGGTGCCTTTAAGGAAGCAAATCAACCTGCTTTGTTCTCATGGATGACAAACTCACTAAGCATTCCCATTGCCTCACTACATATTCCTATCATACTCCTACTCTCTTGTAAGAATGTATATTACTCAAGCACTGATTACATATGTGGTTCAGCAGGTGGTGCCCACCACTGTGACCTAAGTGCATTGTTCCTATTGCCAGCAGCAATATCACAGGGTTTTCAATTGCCAACAATTTTGCCAAATTATTGCATTCACTTTGAGCCATATTAGATGCATAATAAATGAGGATGCGGCTGCAAAATTGTATTCAGGGTAATTAGAGAGATGGAGAATTGGATTTTTGTAAAAATATGCTAGAATAAGAGTCAGAACACTAGAAGGGGCCATCTGGACCATTTTGTACCTGAACAAAAATTTCCTCTACAACATACCTAAGAGGTAACCATCAAGCCTTTGCTTTGAGAACTCCAGTGGAAGGGTAACCCACAATCTCCTGAGCCAACCTATTCTATTTTTGAATAGCTTTAATTATTAGGAAGTTTTCCTTATGCCAAGCCTAAATTTGCTTTTTTTTTTTACAATGTACAATCATTGCTTCTATTTCTGCCCTCTAAAGCAAACAGACCATGTCTAATCCCTTCAATTACTTAAAAACAACTCTCATGTCCCCCACCTGCCCATTCTCACCCTCACTAAGTCATCTTCTGGCTAAATGCTGCCAGTTTTTCCCCTCTGTGTATTCTCATATGGCAAAATCTTAAGGCTTCAATCAAGTAGATAGATGATGACCAACATGCTCACCATACTCCGGACAGTCTCCAGGTTTTCAATAGCCAGCCTCTAGGGGGTGGGGGAAAAACCAGGGTAGTGGAGAAAAGGCAGTCACTCATCTGAGCTCTTCCCAAAACACCTTTAAATAACGTCATAAAACATTCTCAAGCCGCAGAACCCACAAAAGGATAGGGTGAAATAATTCTCCAGTGAAAGGCAATTTAGAAGGTCAGCAGAGAAGGTCTATCATGCCTGGGTGAGAGTGGAGCACAGTCCAGTACAAGCCTCAGTAGTACAGACCCAGGCTCAGCTAATGAGAAGCAGACCTTTGGAGCCACCTAATCAGCCACTCCAGCAGCTGATTCTATAACTCTCAGCCCACATGGTAAGGGGCCAAAACAACTGATCAGAAGGAGATTACAAGGGTCTTTTTGCTAATGCTGAGGCAGGATTCTATTGCTTTGCCCATACTTGGATCTGGGTTGCTGTCCTGGGTGTTGGTACCAGGGCAAGGAGAGCACTAGTACACCAAAGCTTGTAGCCACAGTGAAGCAGGGCAAGAGTGGTTGTGGTCACTCACAGACAAGAGCACAGGCAAGAAGAGAAGTAAACACCTCTCTTTAGATCATAACATCTTGGAAGAACTGAAAATTTATAGGTCCCTAAGACTATCTCTGAAAATAGCTGCACAAAACCCTTGAAGCTAGGGATAGTGTGCCCCCCAACCCTGGAAGTAGAGACATACTTTAACAAAGACTTAAATGTCAAGTAACAGGCTGGGGAAATGAGCAAAAAATGGGGGAAAAAAACTCTACTGTAGAAAGTTATTGTGGTAATAAAGATCAAAACACATACTCAGAAAAAAAATAACAAAGCCAAAGCTCCTACATCCAAAGCATTCAAGAAAAATATGAATTGGTCTTAGCCCATGGAAGAACTCAAAAACAAGAACCATTCCCTAATTGCCAAATGATAAAAAACTATGCACAGTTGGTTTTCGGATGAAGTAATCAAAACTCTCTATAGCCATATAAAAAAAAATGTTCTAACTCACTATTGATTGGAGAAATGTAAATTAAAACAATTCTGAGGTACTACCTCATATCTATTAGGTTAGCTAATATGACAGAAAAGGTAAATGTTGGAAGGTATGTGGGAAAAATGAGACACTAATGCATTGTTGGTGGAGTTGTGAACTGATTCAATAAGTATGGAGAGCAATTTGGAATTATACCTGAAGGGCTATAAAACCATGCATACCCTTTGACCTAGCAATAACACTACTCAGTCTGTATGCAAAAAGACATAAAAAACAAAAAGTAAAGAACCTGTATGTACAAAGATATTTATAGCAGCTCTTCTCTGGGGGCAAAGAGCTAGAAATTGAGTAGATGTCCATCAACTGGATTTATACTAGTAAATGTCTGAGGCCAAATATGAATTCAAGATGAATTTTCCTAGGGGTGGATAGGTGGCACAGTGAATAGAGCACCGGCCCTGGAGTCAGGAGGATATGAGTTCAAATTTGGACTCAGACAGTTAACACTTACTAGCCATGTAACCTTGGCCAAGTCACTTAACCCCACCTGCCTTGCCTTCCCCCTCCAGAAAAAAAAAAAGAAGATGAATCTTCCTGATGCCAGGTCTGGCACTGTATTATACCTAGTTGTCTTTACATATAGTAGGTGCTTAATATTTGTTGAATTGATTTGAATTCCTAAAATTTTATGCATTGAACTGAACACAATGCCTTAGATGAAATCTGACCAGGGCTGAGTATATAGGGACTATCATTTTTCTATTTAAATTAGCTTTTTTCTGACTGTCATGTCAAAAAGATTTGAGCTTGGTAAGACCACGGTCCCCCACTGCATCCGGGACCATCTCCAATTGTCCTGATCCATATCTGGCCACTAGACCCAGTTGGCTCCAGAGGAGGAAGTGAGGCTGGTGACTTTCACAGTCCTCCTTCACTTACATCCACTTCACTTGCATGTTGTGACATCACCTCTCTGATGTCATAGTCTTCTTTGAGAACCAAGTGCAAACAATAGCACAAACCCACTTAATTCCTTAGATATTTTTGTAGATAAACTGGTTAGCAGTCACCTTTGTACATTTAAAGTAGTTTTGTTTTTAACCCAAATGTTGGGTTTTATATTTATTCCAATTAGATTACTTCTTATTAGACTTGGTCCAATATTAGATATTTTAGTTTTCCATTCCATTCTTTTTTTCTTCCTCTTCAAATTTGGTAAGTATGTCATCTATTCCTCTTTTCCAAGTCTAACAACATAATGTTTACCAACACAGAGCAGAGGGTACAGCTTTAAGACACAACTACATATTTTCTTATAAGCTGATATCAAACTATTAATATCTACTTTTAAATCTGACTTTTGAATAAATTCTTAATTCTCTTAATTGCCTTAATCTAGAGCATGTCTCTTCTTTCTGTTTTTGTTTTTTTAAATAGCATAATTTGGGTAACGGATTTGCTAGGATTTAGACAAAACTATATCTACAATATTCCCCTGATGGGAAATTTCCAAAGGGGAATGAGGTTCTTCTGTTCTAATGAAATGGTACAAACTAACCTTAATGATATGTGCTAGAAATGGGCCAAATAACTAGAATCAAGCTGATCTTGTTATAGTATGTGGATTCCATTATCTTGCCATGTATGAAAATTCCTACATTTGCCCTTCTTCTTGACCTTTCAAAGATCAATGACTGGCTCAGCAATCACATCTGCCCATTCTTCCCCTAAGGATGTTGCTAGTAGCTATTGAGGCAACTCACCAATGCATCTCTTCCCACTTCACTAGCATTTCACTGTTGCACCAAACTCTCATTTATTTTGCTAACTTCCTTTCCCCTTTATTCTTTCTGATTGTTTGGGTTCTTCTCTTTTCTTTCTTCTCAGTACTTTCTCATGCTTTTATTATTCAATCTCCTCAAATCATCCTCTTCCCCTTTCACCTCTAATCCTTCTTATCTTACTACTATTTTTATCCTCCTCTACTTTCTTCTCCCCTACACTCCCTAATCTTTCTATACTCCCCCATTCCTTCTCTTTCTTCCTCTGTTCCTTCTCCCTTTCTCCATTTCTTTTTTTTTCTCCTTTCATTTTCTCTCTCTCCATATCCTCCTTCCTCACAATAAGCTCCCTGGTGGTAGACCTTACCATCTTTGGAAGACTCTTCCATACTGAAAAACAAAAACGCTAGGATTTCCCACAGGGAACCCAGGGACCTAGATCTATATACTAACTACCTCAACTGCTTTGGGTAGGTCACTTTCCTTCCTTTGTCTCATATCTCTCTTTTATGAAAAAGGTACAATCATACACCTGCTAATCTTCACTATAGCAAGTTTTCTGAGTATCACTAAGTTAACAATATCTACACAGCACTTTGATCACAATAGAAAACATTTCAGACTAGATTAATATAGATAGATATTGGGAAATAGCTTTAGATTTTTAATAATTTTTGTCTTCAGCCATTTTGTGACTCCTGACTAGACTTTCTTTTAACGTCGTAAATTACCATTTTCTATCTATGCCTCTATACATCAATAAATATTGTCATAGCTGACTTTTTTTCTAAGTGAAGTTTCACTAATGTTTTTAATACTTCATTGGTAATATTAATTTGATGGACAAATTTGAATAGGCATCCTATAGTTAGAAAAGATAGCTAGAGGACCTTTGTCCAATTTCCATTTCCCTCAGTCATGGATAGCATTGTAAGGTAGAAGCTACTAAACAAACATGAATTTATTCTATGTTATCTCCCAAGGTCAGATTTCAGTGCATCTTGACTTTACAATTCTGCTCCCCAGCAAATTCTCTCGCTCTTTGCGGGGAAAAGTAACTTCAGAGTCGAATGGTTTTTTTGTCATTTCTTAATTATTAAAAGGGTTTTGTAAAAAAAAAGTACAGGTTGAAAAGAAGAGAGACGGAAGCAAGTTGAACAAGAAAACAGGCTGTTGAATAAGAAAATTTGGAGGAGGAAAACAATTTTAAGGAAAGGAAGGTAATCTGAAAGCACTAAAGGAAATATAATCAACTCTAAATTATACATGTTAGTGAAGGCAAGGTGTGTTGCATGTAACCTAGGATTATGGATAATATAATCAATATTTTACTTGTTTCTTAAAGGTAGTTTTAAAAACCATACAATTCAATACAGAGCTCCATGAATGTGAAGTCACTCCTGGGCAAAACTATAAAGAATAATATGGATTAAGGCACTAAAGTGTGCTTCCACCTTCCTTTCTTATTCCTTTCTCTTCCATCTAGATGTCCTTTTCTCATATCTTCATATCTAGCTCTACCCCTTACCCTCAGAATTCTAAAATTTGATTCCTCCACTGCAGCTGGTACTTTGTGCGGCTCTCTTGGGCCTATTTAACCAAATTCTGAAAAGAAAGTTAATGAGACAATTTTTATAAAATGCTAATAACTGATAATTTTAAAATATGTTACTTTTCACAGATGTCCTTGTAATTTAAAATTAAAAGTCATGGAGACTCTCAGGGCAGCGTAGTATTTTTATCAGATTTGCAAGAATGCAAAACGTAAGGATATGGTTGAGATCCAAAAAGATATTGAACAGATTAGAATGCAGAACTGGATCTAATAAAAGTAAATTTTGCTTGGATTAAAAAAAATTCTGTTTTCTCAGTGAAAGATGAGGGATTCACTGAATTTTCTCGGGCAGGAGAATGATGTGTAAATAAAGTCTTCACTTCTATTAACACAATAAGAAGGAATGTGGGTTGTGCCAATAAGAACTTGGAACTAAGGTTTTCTACTGGCTACATACAGTGTCAGTCTTCAAGATTTTACCTTAATCCAAAATTATTTATGTTTTATTAGGAAAGTAAATATGGGTGTTTCTGGTATCTTTTGAATTCACTTGAAACTAATTAAAACCACATAGGCTCAACTAAGAAAGTCATATTCCTCATCTGCCCCCAATCCTCAATCCCTGCCTAATTCCCACCAAATATTATTCAAATTATTTTTGCTTCTCCCCAGAAGGCCTCCCCACATTAAAGAAGCAACATAAGCAGAGTTTTCCTTTTCTAAAATTTCTGGGTTATAAAATAGACTTTCAGATATCTGCATGCAACTATTTTGTCCTCCTCAATGTTTTCTTCTCCAAGTTCATAGTATCATAGATGCAAGACTGACTGGCCATCAAGGCCAGACATTTTGTTATATTTATTTTTTATCAATTTTTTGTTCAAAGAACAAAAATCAATTTTCTCTCCCTTAAACTCCCACACCTACCACTGGAAAAAAAAAAGAAAGGAATAAAAACAACTCTTGCCACTAATATGTGTCGTCAAGGAAAATTAATTTCTGAAATGTTTGTGTCCTAAATATGTCTCATTCTGTGCTCTAAGTTTCTTGCCTGCCTCTCTGCTAAGAGATGTGCACCATGTTCATCATCAGTCCTTTGGAATTATGACTAGTCATTGGATTGATGAAATTTATGAAGGCTTTAAAATTTATTTGTTTTGGCAGTGTTGTTACTATATAAATTATTCTCCCATTTCTGCTCACTCTATCTGATATCAGTTCATACAAGTCTTCCCAAGTTTCACTGAAACCATCCCTTTCATCGTTTAGTATTCCAATACTAAATTGTGACATAATTGGTGTCGCATTCTTATATCATGACTTGTTCAGCTATTCCCCAATTTACGAATGCCACCCTAAGTTTGCAGGTCTATGCTGTTACAAATAACAAAAAGCTTAAAATATTCTTATGTATATAGATCCTTTTTCCTCTTTCCTTGATCTTTTTGGCAAGTCTTTTCTTTTACAGATGCACAAAATAAGGCGAAAAGACTTTAATTCATTTAATTTTTTTCTATTGTTTCACCCAATTGGTCTCCAATCTGATCTTTAAAAAAAAAATTGCACAATTTGAATATGAATTTTTGACTCCAAATCTAGTGCTTTATTCCTCTGTGCCACATAGAAGAGGGAAATACTGTTCAAAGGGAATGCTTTAAGTTTTTGCAATGCATTTTATGTCTTTCATGCTATTCTTATAGAGGTAAGTGGAGAGATTGTGATTTCTATAGCCCAGTGATAGTGTAAACACCTCCCTAATAATCAGAGCGAAATGGACTGCCTCAGAAAGTGCTGCTTTCTTTCCACTAGCAGTCTTCAAGCAAAGACTACATGTACACTTGTAAGGCATATTGTGGGGGAAGTATGGGTGATACTAGATGGTCTCTGAAGTCCCTTTCAACTCACCTTCCATGTTTCTAATTCTTGGATCTCATCCAAGATATTTGATGACCCAAGTCTTAATTCCAAGATTTGCCTTATTCCTGATTTCTGTGCTGCTAGCTAGTCTTCCTACTGCCTACTGTGGTGACCCTGTTAATCCATATTCATCCTTACTTGAGTAGGGCAGTACTCTAGATTAGCCTTGAAATCATTTCTTCTGACTTCTCTGTTTGCAGTGACCTAACTTCCAGCAACCATTCCTCTTCCTCTCATACTGTCATTTATTCACTTTACATGCCTAGCAACGGGTTTAAGCTATAATGGGCATCAATTCAATATTGGTAATGTCCATGGTCCAGAATGTGATTACTGGCAAGCTTATCTGTCCATTAATGGGTCACAGCTGATACTATTGAAACTATACCTGCCTATTTGCAGTTTGTAGTTGGCCTTCCTTTTAGAATCAGAGAGACTTGGCATGTTTTAAAGATGAAACAATCACTAAACCTCGAACCCTTTATTGAATGAAATGGTTATCAGGGTGCAAGAGGGTGCAAGCCCAACATCCAGAATAGTTTCCCACCCAGCAGTCATGAACTCCCCCCTGAAAGAGATTATTATTAGAACTTGTTGTAAGGAACTAGGGGCAATAAACACATTATAATTTGTGGCTAATGATAACTCTCTTTAGTCTCTGCTTCTGTTTAGTCAAAAATTTTTTTTTTAAGTAATCACCTTCTCATTGAACTGAATAGAGTATTTTTACCTTGCCTGTATGAAAAAAGCCTTTCTTAGTGTTCATCAACCTTTGATATGATTTTTCTTTCCTTACAGAACCTAGAGAAATCCTGTATCTATTTGTTCAAAGAAGTAAGGTGTTCACACTCTAATTAACCTAAAGGGCAGGCTATGTTTGTGGGAGCGAATCTCTAATTAGAATATGCCATATCAGAACATTAATGCTTTTGGCCAAAGGTCACAACCATAAAACACAACCTGTCTAGTTTTTAGATTAAGATAAAAGATAATATTTGAATTTCTTTAGTTTTACAACAGTATTATCTATTATACAGCTTTGACAAGGAGAGCCAAGAGTATGGGTTTGATCTTCAAACGGAACTAATGAGTTCACTTTGCTGTTTGGCCCCAGGCTGCACACCTACATCTCTGTCTAGCCATCTCTTAGACAGATGTGCATTGTTTTGTTACTAGGTAACTGGAGATGGTGGATGGAAATGCCTAGTTCATTATAACTTTTGGGAGGCATAGGGGAGTGCAGTTCATCTCCATTAGATTCCAGACCAATTCAATTTAAGGACAATGTATTAAGGCATATAATTAACAAAGAGGCAGTATAATATAGTGAACAGAGAGCTGACCTCTTAACCAGGAAGATCTGGGTTCATGTTCTACCTCTGACAAATACTGGCTGTGTGACACTGAGCAGTCACTTAATTTCTCAAAGTCCTAGGCAGCTCTGTAAAACTGATCATAAGTGGCAGAGAAAGTGCAGACCTGCTTTATGGGGGGCAGAGGGTTCTCCTTATCTGAGGCTCCTCTATGCAGCTGAAATCACAGAACCTGTCCCTCTTTCTTTTTAAGAGCCTATAGAAATCACATACTTGAACAATGCATTATCTTAAGTGTTGGAGATACAAAATCAACAAATAAATAAATGAGTGGATGGATTGATTGGCTAACTGATGGATGAAGAGTCTCAGCTCTCAAATTTTGGTATTACAATAAGAACTTATTCAAAATCATTGCTACTTCTGCTTCATGACCTTCACTAATCATAGTTGTAAGATCAGGAAATGGAGGAAGAATTCAGGGCAATCACCTTCCTGTTAAACCTATCTCCTTTCTGATTCGCAAAGTCTTTGTGCAGGGTACACCCCATTCCCATTTCCCCCCTCCCCATAGAACCCTGGCTTCAAGAGATGAAATCAGAGACGAGTAGGATTAGAAGGGACCTGAGAGGTTTCCTGTTCTACTTCCACAGTTTATAGATTATTAGAGAAAAGATTCTGTATTTCATATAAAAGTATCTTAAATACTCAGTTTGATCGTGATAAGTCTGTCCATTTTATTCAATGTCATTTATCTAAGTTGGAACACAGTCCAATAGATCCCAAAATATAGATTTTTACCATATGCAAAAGAATGAAGCTGGAGAATTTTTCTAGCATTTCAATAGCCCTGGCCCCTTTCCCATTATATTTTCTTTTTTTTTCATTGCTTCATTTGAAAAGCAGAACCTTGCAGGCTGCCTCCCTTGAGGAATGAAGAAAAGAATGAAACAGCCCCAGGCCTATACCAGTCCTAAGAACAGCAGCAGACCAAAACTAGAAAGGAAATGAGAGAGAACTACCCTGAAAACTGACTGCAGGGTACCAGCTGCATGAAGTGAGACTGACATTCAGTATAGTAGACCTGGAGATTGTGAGAAAGAAAAAGTGTCACAAACTATTCCCTGGAGCCTTCTGCCCCATAGCAATCAAGCCCTCCCTTTTCTGAAGCAACTTGACACTTTTATCGAAAGCTCTAGATTATACCACAGCATCACATGTCTCTGGGCAGTCTATCTCCACTGAGAGGTTCCCTTTGGCGTTAGAGCTAAGATTTAGAATCCTCTGTTCTCTGCTCCCAGATAAACAGGATGAAGCTCCAATAAGTTGCTTATATTCATAGAGCTATGAGTTCTGACCAAAGCAGGCACCCCTTCCCTTTAAAAGTAAGACTGGCAGGGCCATTTTGTACACAGTCCTTTAATTAACATGCCATCTGTGCAGCCATTCAACAAACACATAATAAGTGTCTACTATTAGGTAGCGCAGTGAATAGAGTGCCGGGCCTGTATTCAAGAAGAACCAAGTTTAAATACAGACTCAGGTATTTGTGACCCTGAGCAAGTCACTTAACCTCGTTTTGCCTCAGTTGTCTCATTTGTAAAATTGAGATAATAATAGCACCTAGTTCCCAGAGGATAAATGAGACAATATCTGTAAAGCATTTAGCACAGTGCCTAGCACAGAGCAGGAGATACATAAATAGGTTATTATGATTAAGATTATTATTACATTTAAAGCACTATGCTAAGTGATGAATAAACAAAGATAAAAGCAAGACTAGCCCTTGTCCTTGAGGAACTTACACTTGACTCTGTGGGACACAAGATCCCAAAAATAATGATCCCCAAGAGAAATAAATTGGGGAGCGAGTCAGTTTTTATAATTAGAGGGATCGAGGAAGGCTTCACAGAGGAGGTGACAGCTAAGTTCAGCCTAGAAGAAGGACAAGGATTCTGAAAATCAAAGATGAGAAAAGAATTAATTCCAGGAGCAAGAACACAGAAGTAAGAGACAGAGTACTGATCTTAGCAAAATGGCTCCTAGTCCAGAAAACATCCTTAGCTGTAGCATTTCATGCTTTAAAATATGTTAATCACAAAATGATTTCTAGTCATCTAGTCCATCACCCCATCTCTAGGCAGGCCTACATTTAAACCTTCCCAGATTGGTGGCAAACTATCTTGCCTTTAAAAAATTTCAGAGAAGGAAAATACAGAAATGAATCCATGCCAGCAGAAGGTAATGCATGATTTATGTCCCCTTACTAAATTTCCCTCCATTGTTAGTAGTGACTAATATTGCATAAAGCACTTAAAGGTTTTCAAAGCATTTTATACATCAACTGAGGAAGTAATTATAAAGTGTTTAGCCCAGTGCCTGTCACATAGTGAGTAAAACATAAATATTGGCTATTATCAATATTATTATTAGTTATTATTATACATTTGCAGTAGGTGGTAGTATTATACCCATTTTATAGATGAAGAAACTGATGCTAAGAGAGATCAAGTAACTTTCCTAGAGTCACACAGCTAGCAGATACCAGAGGGGAAATTTGAACTTTGGTTTTCCCAGCTTTAAATCCATTGCTCTATCCACTGAACCAAATTGTACCATGGACTTACTGAGAAACCAAACGTGAACATCTCCCAAATTCAAATCGTTCAGTGTTCTTGTCATGTGGAGTCTATCAATAAAGCTAGTAATTACTTTATTGTTGTTCATTATAACATTTGTTCTTTGCCAGTTAACAGGAGCTGAGACATGTTGGTTAAGTTCAGAGAATGTGGGCAATCAAAGATGCAAGACTGGAGGTCAGGAGAGGAGTTGAAGCTGAATAAAGAGCCCTGGCAATCATTAGCACTGAGATAAGTGAGACATACGCAATCATTAAGCAAGAGTATAGAGGGGAAAAGAGGACTGAAACACTTATGGTGAGTGGGAAGGACATTTCAAGAAGATTCAGACAATTCTGAGAAGGAGCAGTCAGACAGGTAGAAGGAGAACCAGGAAAGCTTAGTGTAGTGAAAACCGAGAAAGAAGAGAATATCCAGGGAGAGTCATTGAGAGTGTTAGAGGCTGCAGAGAACTCAAGACTGATGAAAGGCCATTGGATAGAAAGACCATGTCATTTATCCCTGCAAAATGCTCTGAAACATATTTTACTTTGTGTTCAATGTCTTCAGCCTTCTTAAGCATCATATGAGCACTTGCTGGAAGTGTTGAATATCAGTAGCCCAGGGAGCTCTTATTACTCTATTTTACTAATTTATCACCTCCCCTTAATGTTCTTAGCAAATGTTCTTAATCTTTTTTTTTTTTTTTGCTTTTTTGTAGGGCAGTTGAGGTTAAGCAACTTGCCCAAGGTCACGTGGCTAGTAAGTGTTAAGTGTCTGAGGCCAGATTTGAACTCAGGTCCTCCTGACTTCAGGGCTGATGCTCTATTCACTGTGCCACCTAGCCACCCCCTCTTAAACTTTTTAGTGTGTTATGGGCCCTTTTGACAGTCTGATGCACTTATGGACCTCTTCTCATAGTAATGTCTGTTATCTACATTTATAATTGAAGAAAATGCCAATTTTTCATGGAAGTTTGAAGAATGTAACTTTTTTTCTCTCCATCCAAATTCATAGGCTCTTTGGCAGTCTGTGGATTCCAGATTATGAAGTCTTGATCTAGACTGGCCATCAGCATTTCCTTATATAAGTGGTCTTGACCAGACCCTTTGGTCATAAAGGTGAAGAAAAGTGCTTTAACAACCAATGTAAATAGTTATTTGGTTTGGGTAGAAATCATTTTAAAATGCCATTGTAAATATGGCTTTTCATAAGAAGTGAATAAAAATCTGCTTTAATATTTAAAAGGCTATTTTGAAGTGTTAATAAAATGCTTTTAAATATGTATCTGAGAGTTCAGCCACTGTTATGATCCCTCTCCCATTTACATTACTCATAAATGACAGTAAATCTCCCATTTCATTATGCCATAATAAAAATTTAACTAGAATTTTTTTTTCATATGGTTCAAAATAGTGGAAGGGAAGGGGCATTGGCAACACAAGGGTAGTCTGACAAGGGTTATTACATACAAACAGGAGTGTGGTGTGTTGCTAGAGAATCTAGCCTTTTTCCAGTCTCTGCTGTTCAAATTTGGGATGAAGGTGCCAAGATGGGGTGGGGAGAGGGACCATAAAAATGACAGGATGTAAGAGAACTGAAAGATTCTTAAGAAGTCACCTAAGATAAGAGGTAGGGGTGAGAAGGAGCGAGACCCCTGATGGTTGGCACTCTAGATCACAGCTTTGGTGGTTTTGTGCTCTGCCTCCAGGAGATATAGATAGATAGATAGATAGATAGATAGATAGATAGATAGATAGATATAGATATAGATATAGATCAGAGATCCTCTATAAATCCTCTACTTTTCAGAAGTTTTCTTAAGTCTGACTTAATCTATCTTTTTCTTTAAGAGATCCCATTTCTTCTGTATTTTTAAAAATTATTTAGGAGGCAGTAAGATGGGACAATGTATCGAATGTTGGACTTGGAGGCAGGAAGACCTACCTAGGTCACACCCTGACTCAGACACTTACTGGATAATGATTCTGGCAAGCACTAAACCTCTCTCACCCTCAATTTTCTCATCTGTCAAATAGAAGCTACTTTACACAGTTGTTGTGAGGTTCCAATGAGTTGACACATGTAAAGTATTTTGCAAATCTTGAAGTGTTAGAAATGCTAGCCATGATGATGATGATGATGGTGACGATGATGATGGTGATGATGATGGTGATGATGATGATGGGTAGAGATTAGCGGCTTATTATAAAGTGGTTTATGCTGATTACCAATTAGCAATGTTGATTAGTAAATTTTAATATGAGAAATACCTATTAAACTACACAGTTTTAAGAATTCTGTCCTTAAAAAGAGAACTGATTGGGATCTGTAGTGTCTACCATACAATATGCCTACCTATTCTAATCCAATTGAGAGGAATGGCACTGAATATAACAAGGCAGTTGGGTCTTCAGTAAAGATAAATTAGTATTGGAAAGTCAAGGATATGGACTATAAATGTCAACTGACTCATTTTTCCTCTGTGTATTGCATAACTGAATAATACTGGATTAGGAATTAGGACATGTATGTTCTTGTTCTTCCCTTGTCATTAACCTGCTATGATGACCTTTAGTACATTATTTCAAGCATGTCTGATCAGTTTTCTCATCTACAAAACCAAGGAGATTGAATTACAGGGTTTCTACAGGTCCTTCCAACTCCGCCACTGAATCAAAATTTTTGTTATTACTTTGTTTTTAATCCTATAAATGCAAGTTTCTTTCCACATTAAATTTACCTTTTTTACTGAAGAGTGTAATTGGGTATATTTTATTATCTTATATGTGCTATAGGTATCATTTATATGTATACACATATACAATACATGCTTGCATATATGTACATATGTGTACATACATATTAATATTGTATATGCATGTGTGCAAATATAGCCTATATACATACATGTGTTTGTGCATATATACAGCATATATGTATACACAAAAATAAACATCTTATATATACATTGTATATTTACACACAAAGATATACAGATACACTTAAATATTCTGGTTCTACCACTTATATACAAGTACACTTTGGGATCATCAGGTGGTCTATTCAGGGGATCCAGTTAACACTAATTTAAGTAAAATGTAAGTAGGAAGATAAATTTGACATCTGACCCCCAACTATCCCCCCAATAGCAGAACATTTATTCCAAGGATGAATACAAATAAAATTATTATTTATATTATTCACGCCACAATGAACCTGCATTCTTGAAGATTCTTGGTTAGCATCTATGACTAATGACTAATAGTATAAGAAAATCCCAAATGGTGGCAATTAAAAATCCAGAGTGGCATCACAGATCTAAAACTGAAAAGTGTGTTGCAAAAGAAAGTGATAAAATTAGAGTCAAGAGAACTGGATTCATTTCCTCACTTTACTATTTTACTACCTACGTGACCTTCGATGAATAATTTAACCTGATTGGGATCTACAGGGACTACCATACAATATACCTACCTATTCTAATCCAATTGAGAGGAATGCCCACTGCATATAACAAGGCAATTGTGTCTTGAATAAAGATAAATTAGTATTGGAAAGTCAAGGATATGGACTATATTCTTAGTTTCTTCATCTGTAAAATAAGCTGCCTGAAATTAGTTAATTTCTAAGGCCCCGTAAAGTTCTCAATCTGGATCCCTTATCATGTGCAATAAAGAGTAAAACTTCTTTCTACATGAAATCCACCTTTTCCATCGAAGTATGTGTGTGTGTGTGTGTATACACATGCGTATAATATACAATCATATATCATATCTTAAATGGACCTATAAAAATATATGTAAACATATCCATTTTGTGTTATAATATAGATAAGATATATGTACTCATATAGACATGCATGCATATGTATATATATACATAGCTTGTCAATATATGTATATACACATATATCCATTTCCATTTACACATATTTATACTGTTTACATGTGCATATGTATGAATACATGCATTGCATTACCATTTGCATGTATTATGTGTATATGTACATATACATGTATGTACATACATATATACATATTTTTCTCTTCTTTGGTATGTAAACTCCTTAAAGCCAGAGGGGTTTTTTTTTTGTTTTTTTCTCTGTATCCCCAGCACTTAGCATAGTACAAATGCTTGTTAATTAAGTGAACCTTATGTGGAAGAATGGTGTTAAAGAACTTGGTATAAAATTAGAGTTATTTTAGTTTTTCAAATTTAAGTTGACTTAAGGAAATCTGGAAGGATCAGGTCCTTTGCCTTATTCCAAGCACTATTGGTTATGGCATTACTGATAGTCTTGAATTGTTTTTGGATTGTCTCATTAAGAATCCGATAACTCCATCTGGTGGTTGATTTTTAAACATTGCACACTCAATTTGCTCAAATTGATTCTCATTTTATGTAGACCTTATAGAAGTTATCATCTTTAAAACTCCAGTTTAAGATTCCTTTGGGTTCTGAGTACTCTTATCACATTTAAAAATCCATAAATTTCATGAGAAATTGAACAGTGTTCAAAATAATTAGTGGCTTTCACTCATATGCATTTAGCGAGCCAGATCCTGTTCCATCTGTTCCTTAGAATTATACTAATCATCCTGAATCACAAATGTGTTTTTCATGGCCAGTGGAGAATCACATCCAGTCATTCCACTCAAGGAAATAAAATGTGTATCTTGTGAATACTTTGTTGAAGTATGAATCTATGATTATTCATGGATTTAGCTCTTATTAGAATTCTATTTTACTTGTTTCACAGTCCTACCATGAAGAATTAAAAAAAAAATTACTAAAATCAAGATCCTTTGTCTTATTAGGAAAATAGATAATTATTGCTCAGTTACAAGTGTATATTCAGAATATTTGAAATTACATTGTGCTGGTTTTTTAAATTATATAACCTATGTCATTCTTTTTAATTTTTTGGTAAGTATAGCAATGGTAATAGGTTTACCTCAGTCTTTAGGTATAATCTCCCTCCTACATTATTATAGGTATTGCCCAATTCCTTCACGATCTCAAGGGGATATTACCCATATCATCATGTTTTACAGTTAACTCTTTTTTTTAAAGGTCTATTATTAGGGCTTCCTTCCTACTTTGGTTTTCCACCCTTATGATCACTTGAGCTTTTTTCTAGTCTCTGGCTCCATTTTATTTTGTTGTGAGCATAGTAATAAATGTTTCCTGCTTTCTCTCATCTGTGATTACTTATCCATTATTATCTGTTAGACAAGCAATACTTCTTTTATTTTCCTATGGTTCTAACATATTGTAACGCCATGCACCAGCAGATTCCCAAAGGAACAGCTTTTATAGTTCAGATTACAAAATATAGTGAACACTCTGTTTATTCCATTACAAATCAAGACAAACATTCAAAACATTATAATATTCACAACATTACATCTTATTACAGAAAATGGCCACACAGTTTTCAGTAGTGGCCACAATATTCAGAACAAGGCTTATTACAGAAAATGGCCACACAGTTTTCACTACAGTGGCCACAATATTCAGAACAAGGAACAATAGAATCAAACTTCCACTCATGGGGCAACTCAATCATTAATCATTCAATCAATTCACAATAGAATACTTAAACTTCCACTCATGGGGCAACTCAATCATTAGTCATTCAATCAATTCACAATAGAATACTTAAACTTCCACTCATGGGGCAACCATTAACT
>CM053582.1:134387629-134457649 GCA_028627135.1 Pseudochirops cupreus | reverse complement strand
GATTACTATTACACATATTCAAAGAATCTGCCTCTGTTCTAACTTTCATTTCATATCTTATTTTCTATATTGTTGTTTATGTTCCTTTCCTATTTATTATTTCAATGTACTCTTATAATTCTTATAAGAAATCTACTTTACATGTAAGCAAATGTCTCTTTCCTTTTCAGAGAAGAACAGCTGATAATTTAAGAAGACATCATCAGTATCAAGTAAGTCGCCTATTATATGTTAATTTAAGGCTTTGTAATATTTTCTTTTCAGTGGGGACTTAAAACTGAAACTACAATCAGCTATTTAACATCAGTACTATTATTATTCATTGTCTTAGGAAGTGATGAGGAACCTGGTGAAGAGATATGTTGCAGCCATGATTAGAGATGCTAAAACTGAAGAAGGCCTTACTGAGGAAAATTTCAAGGTAGCCATGTCTATGTTTACCATTGCAAGAGAAACTGCATTCTTTTAATAACTGGACATAACACAGCGTGTCCTAATTTTCATATAATAATAGCCTGGAACACAGCTAAATCCCTTATTAAGGCTTTACATACATTTTCTCATTTGATCACTACAGCAATACTGTGGGTATTATTGCCATCTGAATTTTACAGATGAGAAAACTGAGTCTGAGAGGCCATGACTTGCCAAGATTACACAGCAAGTAAGTATCTGAGGCAGGATTTGAATTTAGGGCTTTCTGCCTGCCAGCTCTATTCACTACAGCACCACGGAATTTTGTGATATTGAAACATGCCTGGAATTCTCAATTCCAATGTGTTGTTTTATTGTAAGCAGCAGCCTTGAATGTCTTCATATTTTCTAATGGAAGACTGCCAAAATAATAATAAAGAATAAGTTATGTGCTGGATTCCATTTACTGTGACTTTAATTTACTGCCATTTCTCAGAATACTTACAATACTCACAATTCGTAGGACCTTATAGGGTTCTGATCTGTTTTACTCCAGGTAAAACATCAAAATTTTTATTTTCCCAAAAATCTCGACTTTATTATTTCAGACATGAAATGTTGCTATTCAGTACACAATTGAGTCCTTTTTTTATACACATACTAAGTGCTTAATAAGTGTTTGTTGATTGACTTAACTGTAAAGTGCTGTAATAGGTTGTAGTAAAGAAGAGTAAGAAGGGTGCCTTTAAGAAGTTTTATAATATATTGGAGGAAACAGAACAAAGACAGGTAAAACATAGGTATATACAATCAACAAAACATTTATTAAATACCTACACTGGCAAAAAGAATCAGGGTCTCACCCTAGTGTGAGAATAACACATGGGAAGAGTTAGAGTTACAAGTGAAAACCTGTGAGTCATGAATAAAGTTTGCTTCAATGGCACAGAGAACCTGACGTGGGATGTACTGGGATGTGAAATACATTCAGTAGGCAGATGATCAAGAAGACCCTGAAGCATGAGTAAAATTTATTAATGGAATAGAAAGGGCAAATTAAAGTTAGACATTAAAGTCTACTTCAAGGTAATAAACCTGGGGTCCAGAGGAATAAAAATCATGTTGATGGCAAGCTAGCAAGGCTGGGAGCTAAAACGCTGTTAAAATAGAGTCTAAATCTAAAGATGTGATTTGCTTTAGAAGAATGAATATTATCCCCTATACAAAGTTTGAAAATATTTTGAGAAATTATGGAGCGGTGAGTGATTTAATAAGAAATTAACAGTAGAGGGGCCGCTAGGTGGCACAATGAATAGATCACAGGCCCTGGAGTCAGGAAGACCTGACTTCAAATGTGGCCTCAGACACTTAACACAAAACTAGCTGTGTGACCTTGGGCAAGTCACTTAACCCCAATTGCCCTACTTTCCCCATCCAAAAAGCCAAAGGTAAAAAAAAAGAAAAGAAAAGAAAAAAGAAATTAACACTAGAGATATACATTTTGGAATCTCCTACATATGGGAGTAATATGTACAAAGAACTTTTTGGAAAGAAGGGAAGGAGGAAAAAAAGACAGGCTATAGAATCCCAAGATAAGCCTTTGTCCCAAGTAGCTGATAGGCCTTTTTATTTTTTTCCCCCTACAGCAGAGCAATTATCATATACTTCATTAATCTCAGCGCCACAAGCCCACGAATTTTGGAAGTGGAAAGGGACCTTGGAGGTTAAACAATCTAACATCTTCATTTTACATTTGGGAAAACTGAAACGCTAAGAAAGAAAATGACTTAACAATTTTCGAACAGTTTCCATAAGTTCACAGTTATGATAAAACAACGCACTGGAACTGAGAATTCCAGGCATGTTTCAATATTACAAAATTCCATGTGGCCATAGTGAATTGAGCTGGCAGGCAAAAAGACCCAAATTTGAATCCTGCCTCAGATACTTACTTGCTGTATAATCCTGGCAAGTCATGGCCTCTCAGACTCACTTTTCTCATCTGTAAAATTCAGATGGCAATAGTACCCACAGTATTGTTGTAGTGATCAAATGAGAAAATGTAAGTAAAGCCTTAAAGGCTTTGCAAGCCTAAAAAGTTTGTTTGTAACAGTGATTCTCTGCATTCCTAACCTGCTCCCTTAACACTCCCTGAGGACCAAATATTTTACATTGCCCTCCTTCCCTCAGGGTTCTTCTATGCCCTTCAGAAGGTTTGGCAGTATCTAGTCTCTGCCACTGTCCCAAGTCCTCAATGATCCTGTCCCCTCAATTTTAGAGATCCTCTACGTTCTTGTTCAATTTAATCATTTAATGGTTGGATTCTCTTTTATGAAGGAATGTCAGAAATATGACAAGAGTAAACCTATAAACATCCCTCCCAACTTTTCCAGATTATAGTTCTCCTTCCCCTATTACCTGAGTCTCTGGGGAGGATGTGGGGGTTTGGTTTACAACTTAGCTCAGATCCACTAAGTTCCAAGTCCAGAGTGCCCTGCTAATCATGTACATAGGGACCCTGGCTTCTCTGGACTTCCCTTCTGCACTAGTTTCAAGATCCAGCCTAGAATACTGGGCTTCAAAACCCAGATAAACTGATCTCCCAAGTTCAGTGACTCCATCTCTCATACCTAGAACCCAAAAGGGCAAACAAAACAGACCACAACCTCAATGCCTATTTACCTGGGGCTGCTGGGCCTAAGAAGAAGGGAAAAGTGACTGTTCTTTGCCCAGATTATTGTATGATGCCCCAACTATGTGTGAATGAGACACCATTATAAAAAAACCAAGACTGTCCCAGTCAGGAAGTGTTAAGGATGTAAGCAGTTCCAATTGTGTAGCCAATGGAAGAAGAATGTTCCTATCCACGTGATATCTAAGATATCTTCTCCCAGTAGCAAATCCCTGACATCTTCCATATGAATACCTCAGTTCCAGGTGTTCTAGACGTGTTGCTTTGGTCATGTGGCATATATAAATGTCAGCAATGGTGATGATGATGATAACTGGGATGTCTGATTTCAGCATCTAACTTCCTGATAATGAATATAAATATGTGAAATGAACCCAAATTGTGAAATGAACCCAAATTATTTCTCATATTTCTTCCTGAAAATCCTAAACTGATTCTACTCCCTCTTTTTCCCCCTCCTATGATATTAGGAGCTAAAACAAGACATTTCCAGCTTCCGTTTTGAAGTCCTAGGATTGCTAAAAGGAAGCAAGCTTGCTTCTTTACGATCTTCAAAAATTATAAAGGAGCCTCCATTGGAGACGGAGGAGAAGAGTGATAGTGAAGGGAGTGACAAAGCAAAGAAAAAGAATTTCAGCCTCTTTGATATAACCAGCATGATTCATCCAAGGTCAGCAGCCATTGCTTCAGAAAGACATAGCGTGAGCAATGGTGCTGCCCTGATGGTTCATGAAGCCCCCAGAGAGAAGCAGAAGAAAGTGAACTTTGTGTCCGATGTCAAACACTTTGGCCTGTTTCATAAGCGCTCCAAACCACACTCTGCGGATGCAAACACCAACCAGATCTTTTCGGTTTCAGAGGAAGTTTCACGACAACAGGCAGATGAAGAATTTGGGAAACATTTTCAACTGGAAACAAGAGGACTGGCCAGCAAAGGTGAACAGAGTATCCCAGGTCTCAGTGAACAGTGTGTATTAGGGGACACGAAAAGAAGGAACAGAGAGACTTTGAATTTACACTTCGGCGACAGCTTTTGCAGCTTAGAATCAGAGAAGTTGATGGTAGAAGACACTGTGCCCATAATACCAAAGGACATGCATGCCAAGGAAGAGGCCAGTGCTAAAGACTGTGAATTAAAAATCACAGAGACAGTGATACACGAAGACTATGTAACAACGAGATTGTGATACTTGAAGGAGGAAAAGTATACAATTACATGTGTATATACATTTTTTGCCTAGTGTTTGGGGTGGGATGTTTAAAATCTATATTATCAAATGATAGCACTTATCTACTGTGTCACATTATCATGTAACATGCCTAAGTAAGGGAAAAGCTATAGAGCAACTTTCTTGTTTTTAGCCTGCTTTTGCTTTCACAATTTGTTTTACATTTTTAATAAATTAAAACATCTTGTATTCTTGTACTGTTGCAATAATCCACAGACACTTTTTAATCTATCTTTTTTTTCAACTAAAATGCATTTTCTCTCATGTGACAATTGATTCTAATGATACATATTTTTATAACTAAGAATAATGTAGATAACTTAAATATGCTACATTTTAGTTTCTTAAAGATAATTACCTTTCCTCCAAATCCTAAAGTTTGGATTTCAAACAAATTTAAAATTTAGATGTTCAAATTATTAAGCATAAATATGAACAATTTGAATATATTTTCTAAAAACTTCAGTGGGTTATCATTTAATTTTTACAATAACATTTCATCTCTTCTTTGTAATAATTATTTTGAAAATAACTCTTCGTGGACAAGTGTTCACAATTAATTTGCAGAATTCTTAGGTTTTGCCAATGTTTCCTTTCAATGAATAAAAGAAATGTGTGTGCCTTGAGGATATCTTAATGACTAGTTCTTTCAAAAGATTCAATCAGAAAAACAGCTACCAGTCTGAGATAATGTTTTTTTCCCCTAAAATAGACTATCTGTGTAATATTCAAGATCTTGTATATGTGATTCATTGTAGAATAGCTGTACTTAATAAAGAAATATTTTTCCTGAATGCTAGAAAAGAATGATATTCCATTAGAAATATTTCCTGAATCATAAGTGAGTTTCTTTGATAAACATAGAAGTGAATAAGGAGAACTTTTTATAAAGTCTTAATTTTCAAACACAATTTTCTAGGCTTTTGTCCACCAATACAAAGTAGAAATTCAATATTTTAACTAATAGTTAAAATTAATGTTTTTTTGGAAAATTTAAGAAATCTAAAGGCTGCTTGTGCGGTATTTCTAGGCCACAATCATTTTATGTGATAAATTTAGACAGTCAAAAACTCAGCATTTAAAATTAAATAAGTAGGATTACTGATTCAAAATGAATATTTTAAAATTAAGCCATATTTTCACTTTGCAGTTGGTGACTGAATTCCAATCCCTTAAGAAGCCATTTCATTGTACACTTAAAAGGGTCACACGGATATGAGTAATTCATTCTCTCTCTCTCTCTCTCTCTCCCTCTTTTTTCCCTTTCTCTCTCCCTCTCCCTCTATCTTTTCTGTCTCTTTCTTCCTCTACCCTTTACCAAATTTCTACATAGTCTGCTTTCAAGGTGGTTTCCTCATTCCTAACTCATTATATTCTTATTCAGATATCCTAATACATACTGCACATGCTCACTGATCCATATAATGAAGAGTTTTCATTTCTCTTTCACAGCAAAGGTGCCTCCTTCAACTATAAATTACCTGCTTTGCATTTGACTCCTTAAGCCAGGCTTGGAAATAATTTTATTTGAGGTTAATTTGTAATCATCCCAGTTAAACTGAAAAAGTATTTGAGTGACTCTTTCCATGTTATTAGCAGAGTCATAATCCATACTACTGACTTGCCCAAGGTCACAAAGGAAGGACCAAATATGGAAGCTGAATCTAGGGCCTCTGATTTCAGAGGTATTGTTCTTTCTATTTTACCAAAGGAATTAGTATCAGTTCTTGACAGCTTCCTTATTTGATATACTTCCCTTTTAAAAAAATCAAGACATTAACCTTTTATGGTCATGTAATACTAATCATATTCTTTCAGAGATTTTTCAGTGATTATCAAAAAGTGATTCAGCAATCAAATGTGTCAGATCTTTCAGAACCCTGGGATATAGGTTAGCTGAAATTAGTTATTTGAATTCATCTAGGGGAATTATGTTTTGTTTTGTTTCTTTTTTACATACGTCTCTATGTACCTTGGATTTTAACTCCCTATTAATCTTTCTTTTCTGCCCAATACAAAGATAATCCTCCTTAGCAGAGAAATAAGAGCAATATAAGTCAATCAATTCTACCCTCTCTTTATCAATTGCTATGATCATACTACCCAACTGAGATACAGTGCTATCGCTTCTTTTGATTCCTATTTCCTTAATATTAGCCAAAAAAACCTTAGAACAAAAAAAGTCAATGTTATGATCCAGACTTCTAGTAAGAGTTTTACATGCATTTGTGCAATCTTTAAAAAAAAAAAAAGAAAGAAAAAAGGTACATTACAACAGAAAATATAACAGTGGAAAGAACACTAGATTGAAGGGATCTGTGCCAAGAACTAATGCGTGTAAATATTTCCTAAAAGCAGGGTTAGATTGATGAAGAGTAAGGAAGAAGCTGTTCCAGAGGAAAAATATAGCTGTACATTACACAGGAGGGAAAAAGATAGGAATCCTTTTGAGGAAGTGCTATTTTTCAGAATAATATAAGCTTACTCATGACAGGAACTGTTTAAATTTTTTCATGTTCCTAGCATGTCTACTTTATTATCTTGTGACAGCATGGTTAACTGGAAAGCTATGTTTGTGTATATATGTGTGTGTATGTATGTATGTATGTAAGCATATATATTTATTATCTTAACACCAAAGTTCTGAAATGTAAAACTAATCAATTTTTAAAAGATGAATATAGTAATAGAATAATTATAAGAGATTTTAATATGCTTCTTTCAGAGTTGAATATATCTAACACAAAAATAAATAAGAAGGAAAACAGAGTGGAATTGTTTTTTCAGAAAAAAAACACATAAATTTGAAGACATGGTGATTTCTGAATGAGATGGCCAAAGAATGTACATATATCTAAGCACAATTGATATGTTTCTGAAATTAGATCCTGTCTCAGGATGCAAAGAAAAATAAGTAAAACAAGCATGAATAGTAATTGAATGAATGAAACATAATTTAAGCAGTAATTATATGCCCTAAATACTGGGAAGTGAAATAGAAAAGCAAGGTATTATTCAGTGTTTTCAAAGACCTCACATTCAATTGTGCCAGTCAGGAAGTGAGAGAGAACACAGCCAGTCTTGGCTGCAAATCAGGAAGAAAAATCCAGCAATCCTTAGAGCCTAGCCCAAAGCAGATGGTATGCATCATCTCTAATATCATGGCCACTGGTAAAGCCTAATTCATTTGACAGTGTCAAAGACTTCAGTGGAGAGAACGTTCTTTTTTGAATCTTCAGGAGTTGTGACTGCTAAGGATATTGCAGTATCTGCAGAGGCTGTAGCTAGGTTACATTTATACAGAGATTCACTGGCTAACTACCAACAAGGTGAAGGCAAGCTCAAGCAAGCATTTCCTCCCAGGCTAGTGTCTGCTTCCAGCCCCACCCCTACTGCCATCTTTCAGAGAAGGAATCCTTATGTAAATGAAACCTCGCTGACCTCTGAAAGATGGCTGGGCTGGAAGCAGAGGATAGCCAGGAAGGAAATGATTGATTAATGTAGTGATCCAAAGAGAAAAGAAAGAAGACAAATGACTGAAATTTGAAAACTAAATAAGTAAATTCACAATAAATTGACAGGAAATAAAGACAATTATTGGAAATTAGAACCCCTCCATACTGCCAATCTAATGTGATGGATGATAATTTATATAAAAATAGAAAATGCCCAAAGTAACAAAATAAGAAATAGAGACCTTAAAAGTCACCGAATCTAAGAAAAAGAAATTAGGAAGTTCCAAATGAACTAACAAAAGTGGGGGTGAGGAGGAGGGAACTCTCAATCCAAACGGGTTTACAAGTGATTTCTAACAGATATTTAAAAACTGATTATTCTATAAATACTATTATTATTCATTAAAAAGAAAGCATTCTACTGAATTTCTTTTATGAGACAATTATGTTCTCAATACCCAACCCATTCAGGTAAGAAAGAGTATTATAGACTGATTTCATTAATGAATACTGATTCAACATTTCTAAATAAAACTTTAACATGGAAAAAGCAGGAAAATTTTTTAAAACATCCTTTATGATGATCAAGTTGGATTTATGCCAATGAGGCAAAGATTTTGAAAACTGTATCGTGAGAAAAATTAACATGATTAATCATTGTTGGAATTTGTTTTTGTTGTTTCTGTTGAAGGGGGTACTTGTTTTATTTCTGTTTATAACAGACCTGTGATTTCGTCAATCTACATAATGTCCAATAAGGAACTCCTTCTGCCAAAGCCAATTAACACTTTATCTGAAAAATTATAGATGTTGAGAATCACCAATGGCACTGAGAAGTTAAAATAACTTGTCCAGAGTCACATAGTCAGTAAGTATCACGTATGAGACGTGGACCCAAGTTTACCTAGATTCTGAAGTCAAATTTCTATCCACTACACCCACCTCTCAATTAACCATGTGCATTATTACATTGACACAGAAAAAAAAAGCCTTGGACAAAATACACTATTCAGTTGTATTGTTTAAAAAAACAAAAAACAAAAAAATTGCCTCTACCTAAAGGGAGCCCTAAGAACTTTCCCTTCTTTCTACTCATATTTTTTTACATAGTACTCCAATTGCTAGCTAAGGAAATAGAAAGAAATTAGAAAAATAAGCAGTGGGAAAGAGAAAGCAAAATTATACTTGCCTTTCAGAAGACCTGATGGTTTACTTAGATGATCCCAGAGAATCAGTGAAGTAACTAATAGATATTTTAGTCACTTTGGTAAATTAGGAGGATATAAAATATGCCTACAAAAATCATTGGCATTGCTATGCAATATTAACCTAAAGAAATATTATAAAGAGAAGTTTTATTCAAAATAACCTCAAAATCTATAAAATGCTCGAAAATTATCCACTAAAATGTTCTTAGAATCTACATATGAACAAGTGAAAACACTGCTTTAAGAAGTAAAGAAAGATTTAAATAATTATAGAGACATTGAAGTTTGGGTCACACCGATATAATAAAACTGATCTTACATTCTAAATTTAACTCATAGATTTTGTGTTATGCTAATCAAATTATTCAGTTGGCTATCTATAGGTCTAGACAAAATAATAATAAAATTCATCTCAAATGGATAACAAAAGTAGAAGTTAAAGGAGGAAGGAAGAAAATAAGCATTTATTAAGCACTTTGTATTACAAGGCACTGTAATACAAGTGCTGAGACCTGGGCATACAAATATTAAAACAAAGAAAGAAAGCCACTTCACTCAGGGGTCCTATGTTCTAATAGGGGAAGCTAATACACAAAAGGGGGGAAATATAGGCACTGTGTGGAGGGTGCAGGGAAAATCTGTTTTTTGAACTCAAGAAATCAAGGACTGAACATCCTTAAAATAGAGGCCTGGGAACAATAGTCTAATGAAGAAATAGGGTGAGCTTTGCAAGATAATCTAGGATGGAGATGTTATTGGATATTCCAGAGTAAGAAGATGATAGGGGCTGAGGCAAATTCTGTAATGAGATAGTAGCAGAGGTATTGTTTTAGGCTTGGAGTCAAAGGCTGAGCTGGGAGGGAAATAAAAACTGTCTAATCTGGGCCCCTTCAAAACATGGTGCCAGGAAGAACTCACCAATGGGATTAGCATTATCAGGTCTCAACCTATATTATGATATAGTAATCACCAGAAACTAAATTTTGGGGGCAGCCAAGTCATGCAGTGAATAGAGTACTGGCCCTGGAGTCAGGAGAACCTGAGTTCAAATCTGACCTCAGACATTTGATATGTAATAGCTGTGTGACCTTTGGCAAGTCACTTAAACCCAATTGCCCTGCCTTCCCCCTTCCAAAAAAAAAAAAGATTTTGTATTGGTTAATTTTTTTAAACCTATAATAGTGGTACTCAGTAGATAAGCAAAATCTAGAAATAATTAGAGTATCTCCACATTTGATAAAACTAAGAACACAAAATTCTGATAGAAAAGATTTGGCAAAATATGCTGGAAAATTGGAAAACTTTTTATCACGAAATATGTTTAAGCTTGTTCCCAGAGGACAAATAATGAAACACATTACCCTCTTCCTGGTAGAGAAGTGAGATACTATTAGTACAGAATGTTATACACTATGTCAGTTTTATTTACCTGTTTTTCTTAATGCAGAAGAGATTCTAACGCTCATATAAGGAAATAAATTTGATGAAGAAAACAAAGGCATTACTTATTTTAATTTTTTAAGTACCATGTCGGACTTGACAGAAGTGGACCTAGCTTAAACTCAAACTTTCTTTCTTAAAACCTTTGTGATGCTAAACAAGTAGTTTGAACTCTTTGGACCTCAGTTTCCGCATTTGTAAAGTAAGGGAATTGGACTGATTTCTACAGCATCTTCTACCTCCAAGCCTTTGATGCAATATCTAGCAACTTAATAAATGTCTTTTGAATCATGAATTGAATTTCTGATCCAGAGCAATTGATTATGACGTGGAGCATCTTGGGAAATAAAGATGGTTGGGAAAGAGTGATGGGGGTGCAGGGTCAAATTTTGAAATTCTCTCAATTGTGTAAGCAAACCCAGAAGTAAGGTTGTGTTTTATGGTAAAAGATTAAGTATGCTTCTCTTTCTGGGAAGAGAAACAGAGACTCAAAATATTTTTGCATCAGCAGACTGCTTTTTGATTTTTAGTGGTATGCAATTAGGTCTTAGAATCCCACTTTCTTCAGCTGATTCTCCTTAAGAGTAGTCAGGTGAAATGTATCAATGAAATGGGCTAAGAGTAATATCAAATAGGGCATGCTCTCTTCTTTCAAAGAGTTTGCAACCATGCAAGGGAAAATAAGACATTCATGCATTTAAATATGAAGTGACAGAAATATAAAAAGCTGTGCAGAAAACTTTGAAATGGGAAAATAAATTGGCAATTCCTGCCCCTCCCTCTTTTCTAAATTCAGAATCCCAAAAAGATTATAAATAAAGTAACATTGTAGACATTAAAAAATATTGAACACACATTGAAAATGCCAAAACTATCTTTTCCACCTGGGAAATTTTTTTTTCTTCACTAGTAAATTGAGGAAGATGGGCTAGCTTTCTTCCAGCTTATAAAAATGCAGTTTGGTGTGGCAGGAAGTGCTCTGAATTCGGAGTGAGAGGAAAAGTGTTTAAATCTAGGTTTCCCACTAAATGACCATGAGACCTTGAGCTAATCTTCTTCCTGTCTCTGGACCTTAGTTTCCTCATCTGTAGAAAGGATATGAGATTAATTTATCCTACCTATGATTCTATCTATTTTTATATTCGATTTGTCAAGAGCTTTTTTTCATATATATATATGTATATATATATATGTATGTATATATATATGTATGTATGTGTGTATACATATATATGTATATATATGTATGTATATACACACACACATGTAATATTTCAGAGTAATGTTGAAATGCACTGGAAAATACAATACAATGAAAGAAGTGAGGAAGCAGGAGGGTGTTAAAGTCACAAAGGATTTTTGTCCAGAGCTTTATAAGACGGCAAGTTCATCTCTCTAGGTCTTCTTGTTATAGCTTTCTTACAGATTTAAGAACTCCCTACTTTTTCCCTTATTATTGACTTACTGACTTAACTGGAGAGTTCTTTAATCACTATTAAATGAGAATGTTAAACTTTGCCACTTACAGAAACATGCCAGAAACCCTTTCACACAGGGATTTTCTAATTTATTTTACTATGAAGAAATATTGCATTTATGACTACATTTTTTAAAAGTGGTATCTTGATTAAAATCATAATGGGGCGTTTATAGAATTTCAGAAGTAGATTTGTTTTGTACAAAATGCAAGGCATTTTGTAGGTCAATGGGTTCTTCCAGCAAGTAAGGGTACAGATGAGGCAACATTGGCAAATGAAAGCTTATAGCCTTTAGCATATATGTGTGTATACATATATATACATACACATATATGAAACGGCCACTTCTTAACTCTGTAGCCTAAGGGCCAGCCTTAGGCTGTATTCTCAGGAGGGACTGAAGAGACCAGAGGTGAGAGAGAAGTCTACAGCAGCTGTCCTTTATTGTATTGTAGCATCCTCCTTATATACCCCAGAGGTGCATGATTAAAGCATGATATCCACATGTGCTGGAGGGATGGACCAATGGGAGGACAGGCCGAGCCAGCCAATCTTAGCTGCCGCTCATCAGGCAAGTGGTCTTTCATGACTGTTCCATAAGCTTTAGCAACTGGGCTGTGTCCCTCAGCACCAAAGGTGCTTTTAGACTCATACTGATCCCTACATATATATACATACACTTATCATATACATATACATATACACACACAAGTTTGCTTGTTTTTTAACCTAGAAACTTATTTTGTTTATGAGGAATTAAAAGATTGAGTTTATTCTTTAGTCTGGTGCAGAATTGGGGCTTTGATTTCTTGCTATTTTCAGTCTTAATTTCATAGAGTAGGAAGGTACTTAGAGGTCTATCTAGTTCAGCCTCCTCATTTCATAGAAGACGAAACTGAGCCCCAGAGTGGTCAAGTGATCTGCAACAGCCGCCTAGGCTATATGTGACTCAGTGCTGGAATTTGAGATCAGTTTCCCTGAGCTTGGAGTTCTTTTTATTTTGATGTATTTGAGTAAAATATTTAATTCCTCTAATGCCTCATCCTCATTAGGAAAAAGAAAAGGGGAATTACCTCTTAGGATTGTAGAAAAGATCTTGTGTTCATGAAAATGTTCTGGAAAATGCCTATTAACATCAATACTTTAACCTTAGAGAAAGAGTTTGGTTCAGGAACATTAAAAAATTAGTAAGAAAGCTTTTCATAAATAAAGTAAAACTTGGTCATTTTTCTAAAATTTTTACTATTTAGGCCCTTGAAGTTATATGAAATTTGAAATATCTCAAGACCTTGAATTAGTCAATCAAGAAATCAGAAATATAGTGACTTTGAGCTAAGAGTATTAGCTTCTCTTATATTCAGTCAGTCAATAAGCATTTTTTAAGTATCAGCTATATGCTGGTATGGTGGTAAGAGTTGAGAATTCAAAGTCAAACCAAAGATAACCCCTGACCTCAAGGAGCTCAGTCGAGGAGACAATAAGCAATTAATACATACAAACCAGATACATATAGGATCAATCAAAAATAATTTACAGAGAGAAGGCATTAGCATTAAGAGGCCTTGAGAAAGCCTTCCTATAGTAGCAGTCATTTTATTTGGGATTTAAAGGAAGCCAGAGAAGGCAGTAGACATTGATAAGGAGGGAGAGAGTATTTTAGGCACGAGGGAGTTCTAGGCATCAGTGAAAATTCCTGGAGCGGGGAAATGGGGATCAAGGAAGAACAAACAGGCCAGTGCCCCTGGATTGTAGCATATGTAGTAATGGAAGAAGGGAAAAGTATAATGAATACCGGAAAGGTGAAGGTAAGGGAGCAGAGGGTGAAGGTAGGTTGTGAGGAATTTTCAACATCAAAGTGTTTTGAATTTGAGCCTGGAAGAAACAGGGAGCCACTGGAGCTTATGGAGTAGAGGGATGATAGTCAGACCTAATACTTTTTATATAAAACAAGTTATTTGCTGTCTTTCATATGACAGTACCATCACAAAGCATCAGAATAAGAAAGAAAAGTAGTAATATCTCATCTTTGTTCTGTGAACTGTTTAAATACAAAGCTGTGTTTAATAATAATCTAATGTTCCAAGCTGCTTTTATTTCACATACAATGCATTGTAATTTGCTGGAAAACATGTTGTAGTGGTCAACAAGAAAAGTTTCAGTACAAGAGTCATATTTTTGTATTGAGTTGAGTTTTCAGATTGTTGTTTTTTTCAAAGCTCTTGATTTTTAATACTCTTTTCCCCCAGAATAACTTGCTTTTTTCCATTTATTCTGATAAATTCCATTGTCATGTTTCATTATTCTAATATATTATTCCAGACAAACTGAAAGAGAGGTATGGGAAATTAAATTATTATTTGTCAATTGCACTTCTTGTTAGCAAAATTTACTAGAGGTTGCAACACTGAATTTTTTTTATTTTTTCCGAATTTAAATTATTGGTGGTCTCCTCTACCACCCCTCCTTTTGTAAACTAACATGGGCTAGAAAGAGTAGGACATAAAATAACTAATGATTCTGAGAACCATCGAATTTATTCAGTAATGTAGAGGAAAAAATAGGAAGATAATGTGATTGGGGTCATTAGTCCTGGTTTCCAGTCCCAATAATCAACTCTATCATCCAGAGTAAAGTCTTCCTGTGTCTTTGGGACTTTTTTTCCTTGATCATAAAATGAAACAATTAGTATTGAGGATCTCCTAGTTTTCTTCTTTCTTGAAAATTCTATGATCATATTACACAAAATTAAACTTTTTTTTGAAAGAAATTAATATGAATAGTGAAAATTTTTAAATAAATGTTTGGATGAATTTAATATATTACATTTATACCTGAAACCTCTTTACTCCTACTAAATTTCAATAGAATTGATTAAAATTTTGATATTCCCATACTACATTTCTCAAATTCGGGTTTTTTTTTAAGATAGTAGATTGATCCACAAATCAAACTCATAGTAATCATAATATCTTTCTGTAGTATATCAACTTTGGTAAATCAGTTCCTCAAAAATTGGCATGGAAACAATCCACCACAAAAGAAATGAGTGATGCAGTAGGAACAGAGACATCACTCTGCACAATTAAAGTTATTTCCCTCAAAGCATCAACATTTAAAGCTCCTGAAATATTATTAAATATCTATCATTAATCAGAAACAATACTACTTCCAGTCAGAATAAGACACATATTCCTGAGTTCAAATCTGGCCTTAGACACTCACTAGCTCTGTGATCCTATAATCCTAGTGTAACACCATGCACATACAGCTTTCCAAAAGAATGCTACTTGAACAGCTTTTAAGATTCTGATTACACAGTATATTGAACACTCTATTTATTCTACAACAAATCAAAGCAAAACATTCACAGGAAATCAAGGTATAGCATTCACAATATTACAACTTATCACAGAAAATCACAATATAGTATTCACAACAGCTTATCATTAAATTGGCCACATAGTTTTCACCAAAATGGTCCCAATATTTAGAACAAAGAACAATCATCTGGTATCCCTAAGGAGGTTTGCCTCCTTACTCAGTCATCCAGTCACCTCAATAGTCAGTCTTCCACTCATGGGGCAACTAAGTTAACTCAATCAGCACTTATTCAGCAATCAATTACTTAGTATCATTAATCACTAAGTACAATCATTAGAAAATACACAAACCCTCCACCCCTAGGTCACTAGTAAACCACATTATCATCACTGCATTCAATATCCTAGAAGAGGTCTTTTCTTCATCTTGACCTGAGGCAAGTTCTCAGCAATCTCTGTTCCTGGGGAGACAAAGCTTAACAAACACACAACATGCATTGCCAGTGTCCTCATCAATTGACTGCCTGCAGAATAGTCTCAGGACCCCTGAAAACATCAGCAAGACCCTTTTCCAGGATTTCTGTAAACATACAACAAGAAAATCCTTCTTCATGGCTTCTGAGCCAACAGCAAGTTTCCAGGACCTCTGCAACAACAGCACTGTCCTTCACCAGCAGACAAATCTGGCAAAACAACACCAAAACAGACAGACAGAATACCGGCACCACAGCCTTGCTTCTTCAGTCCTCCAGCAGTTCGGCTGGCCCTAAGACCCAGAAGAAATCTCAGCTGGCTCCCAAAATCAAAATCACTCCTCCCAGGTTTTCAAAATCAATTTTTTTTTCTCCAGCCCAGGGGGTAAGGAGTGGGTCGGTGGGGCTTTCCTCTTTAGCCTTCCTGGTGGCAGCAACTTCAGTCTCCATGATTCTTTCTGAAGAAAATTCTGACTCAGTTCTCAGTCCAGCAGTAGCAGCCCAGGCTCCAGATGCTGATAGGAGAAACTCTTTCTCCCCAGCAGAAGAGCTTCTGCCACAGGTTCTTGTCAGAAGAAATTCTGACTGTGCCTCTCTGGGGCTTTTCTTATATACACTGACACAGAATTAGCTTCATGTTTCAGCCAACCCTTTCCTGTTATGTCAATAACAGGAGACAAGAGCTCATACCTTCTGTTTCCCCAACAGTGGCTTGATCAATTACTAACTGCTAAGTGCTACCTTTGCTTAACTTGAAACAAGGTGCTAAGTACCTGCTTACTTGACAATACAAAAAAAAGGTAATTATCCTTACTCCTGGGCAAAGCACTTAACCCCATTTACCTCAGTTTCTTTGCCAAGAAAACTTCAAATTAGGGTCACAAAGAGTCTGACAAGACTGAAGCAATGGAACAACTGTTCTTAAAAGTTTCTTTTTCAAATACAATGAAGGAATATGTTAAAATGGCATTCCTATTTTCAAAATGCAAGAATATTAATGCAAGTTTTATGTATAAAAATATTATCCTAATCAAATTTACATGATCTTGTAAAGTTGGATATGAAACCAATATATTTTGCACCTGTAGGTTCTCAAAGTCCATGTTAAGAATCCTTTACACAGTGGGACAGTTGCATCTGGGTCCTTTCTTTCCTCCCAGGGTATAGCAAAAGAGACCAAATTTGAGATTAACCTTCACCATGGCCTTCAGTTAAGGCCTTTAGAGAACAAAGCTTCTGTAAACTGTAGTTATATAAAAAACACCATTGCATTGACTTCTTATGCTTTTCCCTTTGGAACAAATATTAGCTCAATTATTGCTCTTAAATGTTTGTTGCAATCCACCAGTGCAATCCACCTGCAGTAATTCACTGTGCCTATTTGTATAGCTTAAGACTGCCAAGGAAACACAATGCAGTGTCAGAGCAATCAGAACCTGCAAAGCGAACTTGAGGGTCAACTGCAACGGTTCTTGTTTGGTTACACAAAAAGCTTCTGTTGACATCTGACCTTTAGTAGAAAATCACATTCTGTTCAAAAGGAGGAGTAGAAGGGAGAGAGCATTAGCTGTTGAATTAACTACATCCCAATGCCTTTTGGAGCATATGAGCTATTGCTATGTCACTATGTCCATTACATTTATATACGATAATTTATTTAGTCATTTCCCATTAAATGAACACCCCATTCATTTTTTGCTACTGTGAAAAGGGTTTCTATAAATATTTTTGTATGTATAAGTAAGTTAAGGGTTTTCATTAATTATTTTTTCATGACTTAAATGGTTCTTTAAAAATACCTTTATTTCACATAGGTATGTCACTAGAACTATTGTATGTACCTGAAAGTAATAAAATCGCATTCTCTTCAAATATTTTATATTTTAGACTTCTCATTAACTTGGTCTACCTTGCAGCAATATTACAGCAGTTTCAACTTTAATTACCTTAATGTATCTATTTTCTTTTCTGTTTATTTCTTTTCTACTTCTGTCTGAATGTTTTACTGAACACGTTGTTAATAAGCCAAGTTCAACCACTCCTGGGGAATAAGAAGAGAATGTCACATTTGGAAGCTGTATTAAACCTACCAAAAATTCAGCATCTGTAATAGCTATTCAATGCATTCAAAGCAAGAAAGCATTGAGCCCTGTGTTTCTGAGTAATGACAACAGGTATCTCATCTAATGAATGATTTCCATCTTTCTGGAATGGGGCCCCAAGACAGGAATACTGATTTTAGAATCAGGAACATAGGTTCATACCCCTGCTTTACTGTTTACTACTTGTGAGACCTTGGTAAAGTTAATTAAAGTCAATTTCCTCGTTTCAAAAATGAAGGAATTAGGCTAGAATGACCTTTTATCTTGAAATCTATGCATTTATGAGTACAATTTCAAATAATTTCTCTATTATTTAAACAATAATACTACCTCAATGTACTAAATTTTACATTAAAAACCTATATGGTTTAGTGCAACTCCCAAATATGTTTAGTTCCTTCTCAGGGAGAATGTTACCCTTCAAGACCACTTGTTTCATAGCTAATTAAATTTCAAGACTACATTAGATATTCAGTGGTGCCTGCACAACAATAATTTGAAGAGTCTGAACACTAAATTGACAAATTCTAATTGAAGAAGGTGGTAGGGGCTAGACAATGAGAAACTGATGGACATTAAAGTACCATTCATGGGAAAGTACACTTCACTTTCCTCACAGTCATTTTTCTTTCTAACCATACATCCATACTTATTAAAGAAATGTTCAAGTCTTTAGGATCAAATAGAAATACAAGAACTGGACCTAGGATTTCAGTGATATAAAGAACTTCTAGGCAAGGAAATTCCTCCTAACAGTGCAGGTAGACACTGCAACTAAGAGAGTTGCCTTGAGTGCTAAGAAGTCATGACTAGAGCAGGGTCACACAGCCGTTATTTTCTTTTTTCTTTTTTTTTTATAAGATGGATACAGAATTTTTATTTATTTAATTTTTTTGGCTTTTTGGAGGGCAGGGCAATTGGGCTTAAGTGACTTGCCCAAGGTCACATGGCTAGTTTTTTTGTGTTAAGTGTCTGAGGCCGGATTTGAACTCAGGTCTTCCTGACTCCAGGGTCAGTGCTCTATTCACTGAGCCAGCTAGCCGCCCCAGACACAGACATTATTTTCAAGGGTATGACTTGAACTCAAATATTCTTGGCTTTTGGAGCAGCTTTCTATCTACTATGAAACTGTGCTATTTCTCTATCTAGCTGTCTGTTATTCTGTCTATCTGTCTATGTACACACACTCACACACACATATAATGCATATGTTGTTTGTACTTCATACTTGAAGAGGACTAATCACATCACAAGGTTGGGGCTAAGGTACAGTGTGTTAGACTGCACCTCATCAGTCTCATATTAACTCAGAAGGCTCACAAATTAGACACAAATAGCCCATTTGAACATTGGAGTAGAGATACCTCTAGATTTGTACATCTCATGTTTCCTTGGTACTACTGGGATTCTGTTTGGCTCACAAACCACAGCACCTTCTTTGGTGTGATCATGCCATGCTTGGAGGTCCTGTGCCAGCATCTCCCATGTCTCACAATCAAGACCAAAGTTCTTTGGAGAAACCTTTGAGAGTATCCTTGTATTACCTCTTCTGATCTCCATGTGAGTGTTTGCCTTGTATGGGTTTTCCATAAAATAGTCCATGAAGTAAAGGTATAGTTGGCGTTAGGTCTATGAAGCCAGCCCATCAGAGTTGTGTTCTCCTGTAGTAGAATTTGGAATTTCACCTCAAGAAACGGCCTCAGTGTCCAGTATCTTATCTTTCCAGGAATTTTTAGAATCCTCTCAAGACAATTTAATGGAAACAATTCAATTCATTGGCATGGCACAATTAGACCACCCAGGTTTCCAAGACATAAAACAATGAAGTCAGCACAATGTCAACAAACCTTCAGTCTGGTACGTATCCTAATAGTTCTTTTCTCCTACAGTAAGAAGTGAGGTCCTTAAGAAAAGGTGCTCAGATACCCAGGGGCTGCCGAATCCCACTGTTGCTTCAGTCCAATGAAAAGATGACCCTATGGCCTGAGTCATCTATATACATAGTTGTGACTACAGTTCCCAGTGTACCTGTGCCTGATGCTTTGTCACTCACCCATCACTGCAGAACTTCAGGGTAAGTAAAATTATAATATATTGAAATAATAACATATTTTGTGGTGGCCAAGAACTGGAAATCGAGGAGATGTCCATCAATTTGGAAATGGCTAAACAAGTTGTGGAATATCAATGTAATGGAATATTATTATGCTATAAGAAATGATGAACAGGCAGACTTCAGAGAAACCTAGAAAGACTTCTATGAACTGATACTGAGTGAGGGGAGCAGTACCAGGAGAACATTGTACACAATAACAGCCACAGTATACAAGGACTGATTTTGATAGACTTAGCCCTTCCAAAGAACACATGATGGAAAATGCCAGTTACATCCAGAGAAAGAACTATGGAGTCAGAATGCAGAACAAAGCAGACTGTTTTCTTTTCTGTTTTGTTTTATTTTGTTTTTTTTTCTTTTTCGTGGTTTTTCCATTCATTGTAATTCTTCTATGCTACTTGACTAATGTGAAAATGTGTTTAATAGGAATGTATATGTAGAGCCCATATCAGATTGTAAACCATCTTTGGGAGGGAAAGAGGAGGGGGGGGGAAGAATTTAAAACTTATGAAAGTGATTGTTGAAAACTAAAAATAAGTAATTTAATTTAAAAATAAAATAATAATATAGTAGGATGATAAAATAATAAAATAGTGGATGATAGGCAATAGCTTGAATTAGATACGAATACTATTTAAATGAGGCAAGAAAGCATTGATCCCTATGTTTCTGAGTAAAGGTATCTCATCGCAACAGTCATCAGATTCATGCTGTCTTCCAGAGTCATCAAAGTCCAATGGCAAGACAAAAGTCAAGATAATGGGTGATGGCCCAGGATGTAGTGGATGAACTTGGCATCTTCAAGTTCTAACCAACTTCTAAGTCCTCAACATCTCCTGTTTCCCCTGCCTTCATGGCTTGTGCAACAAATTTCTTTCATTTTCCCATTCTACTGGAAGCAGTCTTCATATGTTTGGGGTAGATATAACCCTAACTCACTGATGGATTTGAGGCTTATTGGTTACCTTCAACCTGGTTTAGTCCATCTGCCAACATAGTTTTACTGGGGCCTAGATACTCAACATGCTACAGATTCTTGGAGACATGAGTGAGAACTGGGTGATAGGTAAACACTAAAGGTGGATGAGAAGCCTTGAAAAAGGATCAGTAAGTTTCCACAACAGATGTGCTAGTCTTTTTTGAACACCCCATATATCCTAATGCATGTATGTCATACATACATACACACATAAACAGACCATGTTGTCCTAGATGCAAATATAGATATACAATATGTCCCAAAAGTCTTAGTGTAGTTTTAATCTACTAAACCTTAAAACTACACACAATTTTTGGGATACACCAGATGTGGGAAGAGGGAGGGAGAGATTGACAGATAACTGCAGACAAAAAGACTTCAAAACCTAAAATAAAGTCTATAGAGTTTTAGACTTGGATTTAACAAGATGAGATCAAATCTTGTCTGCTACATTTAGTATATGTGTGACATTAGGCAAGTCATCTAACCTATCCCAGACTCAGTTTCCTTATCTGTAAAATGTGGATAATAATAACTGTTATGAGGATCAACTGAGACAATGCGTAAAGTTCTGTGTAAACCACAGAGTGCTATATAAATGTTAACTATTGTGATTACAGAAAACAAAACAAAAAGTTGTGATTGTTTTGTTTACAGTCATCAGATTGGCAGACATA
The DNA here is from genome assembly GCA_028627135.1 of Pseudochirops cupreus. Lineage (NCBI taxonomy): Eukaryota > Metazoa > Chordata > Mammalia > Diprotodontia > Pseudocheiridae > Pseudochirops > Pseudochirops cupreus. Next base: position 134,436,066 of record CM053582.1, on the reverse strand, counting down.
TATTCAATACAAAAATGAGACAACCAGATAAAAAGTCTATCCATTGAATGAAATAGGAATAAACTCAAGTTTACCAAAAATTTGAACTGAGACTATTCTGGATTCCGAAAGGAAAAAAAATCTTCCTATACTAATTACAATTCTGTTCTATTTTCCCAGAATTCTTCATGTCACCCTGAGCCAGAAGGAGAAGTAACGAAATAGGAGGAGGAAGAAATGCTATCCTGAGATTTTAGATCTGGAAATATCCCAATGCTCATGAGAGCCTCTCTTCATGAGATTCCCAGGCTGTCTAGGGAGAAGCAAAAGAATGGGATTATGTGAGCAAGGTCTAAGTATCTGACCATGTGTTTGTGATTTAAACTATGCCATTAACCTCTAGTGGATGAGGCTGTAGGGAGTTTCTTAATTTTTAGAAGCCCTAATCTCTGGCTATGAATGGGGGGGGGGGAGGGTTGAACCAATTTGTCAAAGAAAGTAATAAAGGCATCAAAATCTCTTTCATTGTCCATTATTAACAATTTTATTTTTGTGTCTTACACTGTAATGTTCCTAGAACAAAAGAGGTGTTTTGTAAATGTTTTTTTACTAACTGGGAAAAATAGGAAACATTTAAATAGCTACTCAAATAAGTGGTCACTACACATATTTTAAAGAAACACAAGCATTAGCTACTTCAAAGAATGAATGAATGGAAGAGCATTTATAAGCCTATAATATGTGCCAAGCAGTATGTGTTAAGCATGGTGAATAGGAATGCAAAAACAGTAAACCCTGCCCTCAAGGAATTTACCTTCTAATCAGGGTAGAGAACACATGGGAAAGTGGTAGTCAGGAGAAATAGTTTTGGTGTGGGAAGTTACAAGGATATGAATATAATTATTTATTGAAATTATTTTCAAAGTGCGAACAAAAAGTATCATTAATTCCTAATTAAAATCACTAGCCACAAAGTCATCTGGATCATTATAATGTGAAATTATTACAGCAAGAACTTTACTATTCAATATATGCTGTCCTTTCCAATAGAAATATGAAAATTATACACATCTCTGTGCATCATAAACTATTATTATTCTCTTCCTCTCATCCTCAGAGTTAATTGTTGCATGAAGCCCAAACTTAGAAATTTCAATAGCATACAAATTCATATTAGGTTCTATTTTAATTGTTGTCTATTTTTCGAAATAAATATCACCAGGATGAATTAAAATATTGCTACAGTCACTCTGAGAGTATTTAGATGATAATGAAAATTTGGGGAAAAGTAGTGAAGGGAGTGTCCAGTGTCTACCAGTAGGAGGCAGAAAACCAGAATTCTCATCTCAACCTTCAGCTCAATTATTTATTAGTTACTATAACTTTGAACACATACTTTTACCTCTTTGCATTCCAGTTGTCGCACCCATAAATAAGACTGATACCATGTGGTTGTTGTTCTTCCTATGTGAAGAGGACCAAAATGGCATCACTATGTCAGGGTCAACGTACAATGTGTTCCACTATGACTGATCAGACCAATAGGAGTTCAGAAGGCTCAGGTAGTCTCACAAGTCAAGGCTCACAATTCAGGTATAAATAGCTCATTTGAACATTTGAGATGGAAATATCTCTAAATCTGTGCGTCTCACATTTCTTTTGAGCTACTGCAATTCTGCTTCGCTTATAGAGCACAACACCTTTTTTGATGCAGGCATGACATATGGGGTGGTCCTTATATGAGTTCTCCATCAAATTATTTTTTAGTCAAACATGCATTTTACATTCAATGCGGTCAGCCCATCAGAATTGTACTCTCTGCCATAGAATTTGAATGCTTGGCAGCTCACCTTGAAAGAGGACTGCAATGTTTAGTACTTTATCTTGACAGGTAATCTTCAGAATATTCCTAAAAAATTCAAAAGGAAACAATTCAACTTCTCAGCATGGCACTGTTATACTCTCCAGTTTTCACAGGCATTCAATGAGGTCAGCACAATGGCTCTGTAGACCTTCAGTTTGGTAGACATCCTGATACCTTTTCTCCCTTATGCTTTTTTTCTGAGCCTCACAAACACTTGAGCTAGCTCTGGCAATGAATGCATCAACCTCATCATCTATGTGGACATCCCTGGAAAGCATACTTCCAAGGTAAATGAATTTAACCACAGCATTCAGAATTTCTCCATTTGATGTAAGTGAGGGTTCCACATATGGATGGTGCTGTGCTAGCTGGTGGAGAACATTTGTTTTCTTGGTGTAAATTGTCAGGCCAAAATTATACTTTAACTGCTTGAAGACCCCCTATCTGAAACAAATGATTGCATGAGGTACCTTCATACCCCAATGGTCTCTAATTCTGTAATATTTCTGTTCTAAAAAATTTCCATAAAATATGTATGTAAATTCTAGTATTCGTGTATTGGCTAGTCTCAATAACTATCATTATAGAAGTATAATTACATTTTCAATATTGTGATATTTGATCACTTATTCTGGGGATAATAATCTCCCTAATATATAATGCCATATTCTAAGAACTGAGGAAAATGGATAAATGAGATACGGTACCTGCTATTATTATTCAGTACATATAGAATGCTATCTGGTAATTCAATTTTTGAACTATCTGTACAACTATTGCTATGTTCCAGGCATAGCAGCATGCCCTGGAGTATCTACAAAGATGAAACTATACCTGTCCTCAGAGCTTACATTCCACTGCAATGTTGTTGGGTAGGGAAAAGATAGAGTATGAATAAAGTGAGTATAATGCTAGGAATAGTAATTGGGTAGTAGATCAAGGGTACAAATGAAATTACCAGACAAATAGTTCTAGGGAAATTTGAGGACAGAGAAAGAATACTTTCATGGTGGAAGGTATTTTACAAAGGAAGTGGCATTGGAAAAAATGGTGGACAGAATAATGGATTTCAATGATGGATGACCTTTGCAAATGGATGGGAAGTGGGAAGTGGAATCTTTATAACCGATAAAAATCAAATTGAATATTTTCTACTCAGATCTCAAATTAGTTTTGACCTCATCATCCTTCATATATGCTTCCTATATGGGTGCTTCCTATATGGAGTAGACATGGAATGAATCACATGTGTGCAGTTATCAAATTATTTGATGAGACATTGAAATAATGAGGTGCTGGACTCATAAAGACAGCAGGATTTTGAATAGTTTCCCAGATCTCTTACTCTGACTTCTAGAAAGATTCTATCCAACCCAGACTTGGTCAAATGGTTGCCAGTGTTACTTTAAAACAACACAGGAATGAAAAAGAGATTCCACTCAATATAACTACTATGCCAAGTATCAAGGTACCTAGGTTTTTTTTCCCTAGTTGTGCTGTCAACCATTTAACCTTGAAAGTATTATTTCATTTTGCTGCCTCAGTTACTTTATATTTAATTAGAAGTGAGATATGTCATTCTGTCTCAAGTGAGTACTTTGAGGTTTCATGAAATAATAGGTATAAACATTCTTTGGAGAAAAATAAAGGGTTATATAAACTTAATTATTAATGTATTAACCACAAGTAGCTCATATTTTAATAGAAGTACACTTTCTCTTGTTCTATGAAACAGACAACAGATGGTCACCATTTCCTGTGTAGTTACAGATCTAGATTTCCTGCCAGTATTTCCTTCTATCATTAAGAAAAATTCCTTCTTTGCAGTTATGTAATCCCAACTCTAAAGAGGTGGGTGTTTCAATCCTACTTTTCTGTACCAGTAAACACTGTGCTACAAAAAGAGGAACTAAATCATTTATCAGATAATTTATGAAGTCACCAGGTATGAAATGAGAGCTATGACAATGTCATGCTGGCAGTGAAGAAATCCATAATAACAGTAATCTACTCTTAAATGGCACTCTGTGGTCACAACCAGACCCAGGAAAATTTATAAATGGAACATTAACTGAGCACATCAGTTTATTACTGAGGGGAAACTTTGCTTGCAAGGTTGGTGGTGGTGGTGTTGTTTTGTGTGTATGTGGGTGTGTCTGTGTTTTTTAACTTATTTTATTTATTTATTTTTGTTACATTTTAAGTATCAAAATGACTTCCTCCTTCCTTCCTTCTTTCCCAAACTCACATTAGAGAAGGCAAACATTTGGCACAGACATAGATACATAGATGAAAAAATTGGTAGATATGCGAGTACAAGCATGTACATAAAACCACATTATGCATATTTCTAGTTATCAGTTTTTTCTCTGAAGGTGCATAGCATCTTCCTTCATAGGTCCTTTCTGGTTGATTTGAGTTTACATAACACTCAGAATAACTTAATCATTCACAGGTATTCTTCAAATCATGTTGCTGTTATTGTATCCAGTGTACGTTTGGTTCTTCTCATTTCACTTTTCATTATTACATGAAATTCTTTCCAGTTTTTTTTTCCAAAATCAACATGCTCAGAATTTCTTATAGCACAGTAGTATTCCATCATAATCCTATAACACAGCTTCTTTAGTCATTTCCCAATTGATAGGCATCCCTTCAATTTCTAGTTCTTTGCTCCCAAAGAGAGCTGCTATAGATATTCCAAACATAAAGGTTATTTTCCTTTTTCCCTGGTCACTTTGTGAGACAGACTCAAAGTGGCATTACTGGTTAAAAGGGTATACACAGTTTTACAACTCTTTAGGCATCATTCCAGGTTGCTCTCCAAAATGGGTAGATCAGTTCACTTTCACCATCAGTGTATTAGTGTCTCAATTTTTCTACATTCCCTCCAACACTTATTTTCCCCTTCTATCATTTTAGTCAATATTACAGATGTGAGACAGTATCTCAGTTACTTTAATTTGCATTTCTCTAATCAATAACGATTTAGAGCATTTTTATATGACTACACTTAGTTTTAATTTCTTCATCAGAAAACATCACGTTCATATCCATTGATCACTTATCAATTGGGAATGACTTGTATTCTTATAAATATGTATTTGAGATATGAGACCTTTACCTGAAAAACTGAGTATAATTTTCTCCCCAATTTTCTACTTTCCTTCTAATCTTGGATATATTCATTTTATTTGTACAAACCTTTTCGATTTAAAGTAATCAAAATTATCCATCTTATACCTCACAGTGGTTTCTGTCTCTTGTTTATTCATAAATTCTTACATTCATAAATCTGTTAGGTAATATTCCCTTGTTCTAATTTGTTTATGATATCTTCCTTTACGTTTCAGTCATGTATCCATTTTGGCTTTACCTTGGTAAATGGTGTCAGATATTGATCTACACCTAGTTTCTTCCAGACTGCTTTCCAGTTTCCCCAATTGCTTTTTTTTTTTTTTACAAAATAGTGAATTCTTATCCCAAAATCTCAAATCTTTACATTTGTCAAACGCAAGGTTACTATAATCATTTACTACTGTGTATTGTCTACCTACTCTGTTCTAAGGATCCACCTTTCTATTTTTTTAGCTAGTACCAGATATTTTTTATAATTCCTTTCTAATAATACATTTTAGGATCTGATACTGCTAAACTTCCTTCCTTTACATTTTTTCATTAATTCCTTTGATATTCTTGACCTTTTGTTCTTCTAAATGAATTGTTATTTTTTCTACCTCAATGAAATAGTTTTTTTTTTTTTGGTAATTTACTTAGGACAGCATTGAAGTAGATTAGTTTACTTAAATCTGATTTAATTCATATAAAATATTTTATAATTATATTTATGTAGTTCCTGGATTTGTCTTGGCAGGTATACTCCCAAGTATTTTATGCTGTCTACAGTTATTTTAAGTCGAGTGGGTATGCCTTACTATATCTTCTTGCAGGGTTTTGTTGATGATACAGAAAAATGCTGATGGTTAATTTTATATCCTAATACTTTGTTGAAATTATGGACTTTTAAACTAGCTTTTAGGTGGAACTCTAGGATTTACTAAGTATATCATCTGCAAAAGAGGTAGTTTTATTGCCTCATTCCCCGTTCTTATTCCTTCAATTTATTTTTCTTCTCTTATTGCTATTGCTAATATTTCTAATACAATATTGTGTAATATTGGTGATAATCATCATCTATGTTTCACTCCTGATCTTACTGGAAAGACTTCTAGCTTATCTTCACTACAAATAATGCTTAATGATGGTTTTGGATATGTGCTCTTTATGATTTTAGGGAAAAATTTAATTTTACCTATGCTTTCAGGTGTTTTTGATAGGAATGAGTGCTGCATTCTATTTAAACAAAGTTCAATTGCTTTCAATATGTTGGCCTGATTGGACAAATTATCATAACATTAAATGGTTCAAGCTTTCCTAGATTTCTTACAAAAGTGCACATCATCCTCATGTATTAGAGTTTTCAAGTTGACACAATTTGAAAAATACCTTTTAGAATGACATAAAAAGGGAGAATTATATAATTTTGCCTTTAATAGCTTTTCATGGAAATATTTGGATAATTTGACTCAATCCAGCAAACTTATCCTGTGTCCATTGGCCAGGGCACTGAAAATTCAAAACAAAATGAAAATTTTCCATTGTCATCAGGGAATTTCCATTCTATTGGTACTTTGATTTGAAATCTTGTAAATATGTGTTTTTTGGCTTGTTTATATTTCTTAAAATTGTTTTCAAATTTTCATGTCACTTCACTGAATTTAAAAGAAATTAATTCCATCTATAATTCTTTTCCATAATAATTATATTTTTCATATTTTTGAATGAAGAAAAATTTGACAGATTAATTCTTGCTTCTCTTTGGTTCATTATTAAGTATTGCTCAATATTTTTCTTTTAAATTATTTTCATTAAATACATAATAATGGTCATATACAAATTGAAAGCATTCTCTAAATTGATATCTTTTGATAAACAGCAAAATCACTTTTGAATTCATAGAAATGACATTTCAGTGACTAAATTCTATTTAATATATTCAAATGCAAATGGAGAGGATAATACAAGTTTTTGGATTTTTCCTTTAAAGCTAAGACATTTTGGGGATGTACTTTACAGATGTATCACTGTAGCAGAGAATTCACATAAAATCAATTTTGCTCATAAATCTGTATGAAAATACCACGCTCAGCTTTCAGATTTTCTTTTGAAATAACAATTCACAGGAGCAAAAATCAGACACTATAAGATCATTGTCAAATATTTGCAAATAACAAATCCAGCAAACTAAAGCAGGATTTGGGAAACAACAAAACAAAATTCCCATAAAAGAGTCATTCATAGTTACTAGAATCCCTGAACAACATGTTTGCCCAGTCCACACTTTTCTTTACTGCTTCAAGTTCAATGTTGAGGGAGAACAGATTTAAAAAATTGGAAACAGTCCATTTTTCCCTTTAGTCTTTATCAAGGCAATCTGCCAATTATAACGAAGATTAAATGATATGATATATTCATGAATTACAAAGTTATCAAATTAGTTAAGATGAAGCCACTAGAATGCCAATTTTATTGAATATGGGTTTCAAGTTCATCCTTAAGAATTTTTTATATATTTCAAAGATAAAATATTTTCAATACTGAGCTGATATTTTGTGTGTTATATAAGAGCAGACTGTGCAAATTTTCACAACATGCGCAGGTGCAGAGAGATTTTTTATTCTTTTTGTTTGTTTTAGATGGGAATATTTGAAGAGTCTCTGAACCTAGTTAAATTATGCGTGGAATATTGGGGGAAATTACTATAAAATGTTATTGGCTTTTATTTTTAATTTTAAAAATGCCACAAAACCAGTGAAGCTCCCCCAAACACCTTGTTCCAAAGCTTTATAGAATTAGATCATTTCCAAGATGGGAAAGATGGTAGAAGTCAAGTAATTCAACCAAAACAAATGGTTATCCAGTTAGAGGTAGCCCAGTCTCAAGATAGTCTGTTGTACATTTAAAATCTTTTTTTCTGTAAATTGAACCTTTCTGCAGTATCTAATAATTGCTCCTTGTTCTGTCCACTGGGACCATGCAGAACAATTCTAGTTATTCTTCTAAATTTCTACCAGTGGAAGATGATTATCATGACCATTCCTTCAACCATTCTTCATATAAAACAGGTAGGCAGACTGAGAAGTGGGGAATTCATTAAATACTCAAAATATGTCAGCCACTGTGCCAAGAGCTTGTGGTACAAATATAAGCAAATTTCTGCTCTCAAGGATCTTACATTCCAAAATGGGAAGGTAACACATAAAAGGGAACCAGAAAGGGGTGGGAATGTAACTGACATGGCATGAAACTTAGCAGGATATGGTATGAAAATGTGAGCCAAGGATAGATGAGGCAAAAGTGCACCTATCAGAGCCATAGACTCTAGAGGCAGAGTCTAGGTTACCACATTGAAGAGAAAAAGGAATAATAATGGAGAGGAGAGTAGTCTCCAGTCATTTCATTCTCCTGGTCGGTCTCTGCTGGACACACTGAAGCTTTTCAATATCCTTCATAAAAAATGGTGCCTGGGATTGAGCACAGCTCTCTATTTGTAGTGTGATCAAGGCAGAGCACAGCAAAACTATCATAATACATGTTATGGAGAGTGAAGCTAAGATTAAACCGATAATTTTCAGCGCCATGCTATATGCACTGTTGACTTATATCAACAAACCTCCAGATCATGTTTTTTTCATAAGATATTATGTGAAAAAGTTAATTTTAAAAATGTGTTTTGTTGGATGACTCAGCTAAGCCAGTAAGATCATGATGCTAAACAGGCCAGGTTATGAATTTATCATCTTGATCGCTTAGAAAAAAAAAATGTGGGAGTATTCAGAGTCCCTGGAAAAGCTAGGTAAAAACGGAGAAAAATGCACTCAGAAAAATTCCCCTAGATTCCTTCCACGAGGCTGATCAGTTATTCAGCAAATGTAGCCTATAGATCACAAGGGAAACAGAAACATTGTGAGGCTTGGTATAACACTTCACTACTACTGTATTTGGTATCCTTGGAATATATGTCTAGCAGTGGTATCACTGGGTCAAGGAATTATATACATACATATATATATGTGTGTGTATGTATGTACATATATACATATATACATACATGTATGTATGTTTATGTATATTATGTGTGTATGTATGTACACATATATATGCATTTTAGTAAATTTTTAAAATCATAATCATAAACTAATTTCTAGGATGGAACAAATAATAGAATTCTACTGCAAGTTTATTAGTATATCTCTTTCTCTAGCACTTTCAATACAGTAATAATAGCTAACATGTATTTAGCACCTGTCATGAACCCGTGATTATGATTGCCTTTATTATTATTTCCACATTTGTTCCTCACAACAACCCTCAGAGGTAAATAATATTATTATCCTTATTTTTTTACAGACAAGGAAACTGAGGCAAAAAGAAATGAAGTGACTTGTCTGGGGTGACATAATGATCTGACATCACATTTGAACTCAGGTCTTCATGACCACAGAGGCAGTAAGATTGCTCTGTGGATAGAACACTTGGCCTGGAATCAAGAAGACCTGAGTTCAAATCTGTCCCCAGATACTCACTAACTTTGTGACCTTGGGCAAGTCACTTAACCTTTGTTTGTCTTAGTCCACTGTAGAAGGAAATGTCAAATCATTCCAGTATATTTACCAAGAAAATCCCATGGATAATATGGTCCATGGAGTTACAAAGAGTCAGACGTGAATGAACAACTTCCTGACTTCGGGTGCATCTTCTGCCATCTGCGACCTTTGTTAGATGTGAGGTAAATCCCCAGAGTTATTTTCATTTTTATTTTTTTTTATTGCCAGTTATTTGGAATAACTGTATTTTGTATGTTTTTAATAGAATACAATACTGCTTTGGAGAACATTTTGTTTATATGCTATGACCACATTTGGACTCTTGGCAAAGAGATTCAATGCAAAAATAATTCATGTTTGAATCATGTATTGTTCATATTGTGTGTGTGTGTGTGTGTGTGTGTGTGTGTGTGTGTGTGTCTATGAAGGCACGAATGTATTATCCAATTGACGACATTTTTTTTAATCCAAAGAAATGTTAGGATGTTGTGTTGTAATAACTGTCTCTTGGTTTAGTCAGTCAATGTAAGAGAAGCTCCAACCTGGGACATTCTTTGACTGACGGTTTTGACTACCGACCGTTGTAGATCTTTCCCTCTGGCTAACCTTGTTTATGTTATCGTTGTTCATCCTTTGTTAGCAGAAGCAAGAAGTAGTGTAACGAAGGTATATATTGAAAAACATCTACATATATTCACATATAAGCATATATTGGATATGAATGGGGCAGAGCTTTGCAAAGCTGGTGATGCCTCACTCTCTCCTCCAGAGTCATCAAAATCCAGTGGTAAGACAAAGGTCAAGATGATGGATGATGGCCTATGATGGATCACCTTGGTCTTTTTAAAATTAAGGTCTTTCCCAGGTCTCAGTTTGTTTGAGGAAGAAGCAGAAGCAGAAGCAAAAGAAGGAGAAGAAGTAGAAGAAGAAGAACAAGAAGAAGAACAAGAAGAAGAACAAGAACAAGAACAAGAAGAAGAACAAGAACAAGAACAAGAACAAGAAGAACAAGAAGAAGAAGAAGAACAAGAACAAGAAGAACAAGAACAAGAACAAGAAGAACAAGAACAAGAAGAGGAAGAGGAAGAGGAAGAAGGAGGAGGAGGAAGAGAGGAAAGGAGAAGGGAAAGGGAAAGAAGGAAGGAAGGAAGGAAGGAAGGAAAGAAGGAATGAAGGAAAGAAGGAAGGAAGGAATACAGTGTAGTTATAGTGTAATCCCCAAATGATGGCATCATCATCATTATCACCATCATCACTATTAATGATCATTTAAAGTATAACAAAATAATAGCACTTATTAAGAGAGGTGCAGGCACAGTGCAAGATGAGGTTTAAGAGGAGGATATTACTGACTGCAATCAGGACAGCCTTCAAGGAGGGAAGTGGAGTTTGAATTAGACTAAAAAGAAAGAGTAGGAAGCTGAATAAGAGAAGCCAGAGAACAGCTTCCAGAGTTAGCAAATGTGCTGAGTTAAGTTTTGAGTTCAAATCTTAATACAATTTGATAATCATAATTTTCTAGCCATTCACACTATTTTCCCAGAGAATTAGATTCACTTAAAGACTCTTAAAAGATATTATTTATCAGTACTCCCTCATCCTGCAGTAAGCAAATTACCAGTAATCACTAAAGAAAATTGTAGAGGCTAGCATTCAGCTCACTGACAGTTCTAATTTGTGCCATTTTATTTCTGATACATCCTTCATGATGCTCACTGTAGTCACATTTCCAAATAGGCTAATTACAACAGCTAAATCAGGTCAGAACTAAACAAACTGGAGATTTCTGACCTCATTTTCTAGGGATATTTTGACAAAGTATTAGAATATTTTCAGAAATTCTAAAACTCTTTGAGCAATGAAGCCACTTAACTATTCTGATTATTTTGTGTGAGAAATGAAATGCCAAATTATATATTAAAGGATGGAAGTTTGAATTGTATTTCAGGTCTCTATATTTTAGGTCCATTGTACTTATGACCAATTCCAAACAAGAGAACAGTGTGGTTACAGACATTATTAATGAAGTGTTTACATTTGCCTTTAAACCAAGTTTCTCCATCAACTTCACTTTACCACAATTTGAAGACAAAGCTCATGATAGTATTTTTTGAAATGGGAGGAAAAGCCCCTAAAAAAAAACAGCCAGGAATTGCATTTTATATACTTTTGGACATTTTATGTATTTCTTTTCTTTATTCTTTTTGGTGTTAATGTAAGTGGAGAAAATTTCACTGAAACCTCCATTATTGTTCATTAATGTGTCTTTAATAGATAATTTGATATGGGGAAGCTGATTGATATTTCTAACTATGTTGTATAAGCTTGTATTACAACCATCCTAATAATGGGATTTTGACTAATAGGGTAGCAATCCCTATGATTTAATGAGTTTCTCAAAATCAAGGCATCTCCTTTCATCTTAGTTGATAGAAGATTAAATGAAATATGATATCCAGTTAGTATTAGTAAGAAGTGGCACTGATGGTTCCTAAATCAGTTTCCATCCAAAGAATTTGGTTGAATTCAGGCTGCATCGGTAAATTTGTACATAGGCCTTAGAAGAAGACGAAGTTCTAAGGGCAGCAAAATGTTAACGTATATAGCAGTTGTTCCCTAATTTGCATTTTTAGGTTGAGTCCCCTTGGACATGACCACTGTCAGGTACTCTGCAGAGCCTCACCCCTAAAAATAACTAAGGAATTCCCATATGTTCAGTTAGTCATTTTTTAATAGTGATAATGACTTCATAGTCATTCTCATAAGGGATATAATGACTTTAATAGTCATTTGACAAAATTACCTCAAATCATAGTCCTTTATAAAATGAATCATAGTAAAAGCAAACAAAAATAAATGCATTCCACTAACCTGGAGTGAATTCTTCCATGAAAATGTACGTCAGTGAGAAGAATGAGCACACAAGGAATTCACCTTAGGGCAGCACACATGTAAGGATTACACGTGGCCAAGCCACAACACACCTCTGCCATTGCATAGGCTTGAAGCTGTCTCTTCTCTCAGTGTCCTCATACTGCTCCCCAAAGGAGCAATGTGGTTGCTGGCCAAGTCACTTAATTGCTCCTCTCCACAGTTCAGCAAGAAAATGAAGCTTGGCTCTCTCCTGGGCATGATGGTTTTTATTAGGCAAGTTACTCTGCTGCAGTATTATTCCAAATCATTACTAATAAGAGAAACACACGCAAAAATAACTCTGAGGTTTTACCTAACACCCATATAATTTTTCTGTCAACAAACATTTATTAAGCACCTACTGTGTGCAAAAGATTGAACTAATTACTGGGAATATTAAAAAAAACATGAAACAAACCCTATTTACAAGCTTATGAGATAAGAAGAATAAAAGTTGGAGGAGTTTTTGAATGAGGGGCAAACTAATGCAGTATTGTGATTTAGCTGTGATTAGCTGTGTCTTAGTTCAACCATTACAGAAATCAATTTGGAATTATTAATCAATAACTATTTATTAAGAATCCAGTATGCTCTAGGCACTGTGTAAAATACTAGAGATACATGAACAAAGAACGGAACAATCTCTATTCATAATAAGCTTATATACTAAAGAAGTAAAAAAAAAGTGTGTGTGTGTGTGTGTATACATACATATATACATATGAATACATACATACATATGGTGAGAGAGAGAATAAGTAAAAATGTATACAAAGTAGTTAAATACGAATTTTGGAAAGAAGGATATTAGCAATTAAGAGGAATAGGAAAGGCTTTGTATTGAGCTGTGTTTAAAGGAATGGAGAAACTCTAGGGGGTGGTACAAAAGAGAAAGTGTGTTCCAGACATGGCACCAATAATATGGAGACAGGAGGTGGACGGTCATATATAGGAAGAGAGGAAAGGTAATTTTGTTGAATTGTACAAACTGGATGAGGAATAATGTTACTTAAGGTTGGAAATATTGACTGGAACCAGATTCAATAGGGTATACAAGTTAAACAGAGGAATTTATATTTTATCTTAGAGACAAAAGGAAACTAGTTGAGTTGGTTGAGTAAGGGAGTGACAAAGTCATACCTATGCTTTTTTCAGCACTGTACATCTGGAGAGAGGAGAGGCTTGGAAAAGGGAAATCAATTAAGAGGCTATTGAATGTATATAGGTGAACAGTGAGAGGGGCCTGAATTAAGGTGGAGACTGTGAGTAGAGAAAAAGTGTTAAATGTGAGACATGGTGCCAAAATAGAAACAGTAAGATGTGGTGGTAGCATATGTGGGGTAAGAGTAAGGAGTTTAGAATCAGCAATAGCTTTTTGGACATCTTAAAGGAAATTTAGAATCATCAACATTTTTAGGAATGTTAAACTGGAGGTCTCATTGGCATCTCAAGCTCAACATGTCTAAAGTAGAACTGATTGTTTTTCCCCTTAAACTGTCCACTCTTTCAATATTCCCTGTTGTGGTCAAGGACATCACCTCTCATTTCAGTTACCTTGATTCATAGCCTCAGACTCATCTTTGACACCTATCTTGCCCTCAGTCCATATGTCCAATCTAATGCAAATCTTGTCATTTCTACCTTTGGGATCTCTTTTCCCATATATCTACCACCACTGGACAGGTTTTCTTCATCTCATGCCTTTGATTGCACCCCGTCTATAGTTAATAAATGTCTCCTCAACATTAGAATGCTGGGGCTTTTTCAGTAAAAGACTATGTGGCCATCCCTTGATTCACTTCTTAAAGAGGTCTATTCACTGAATGGGTGTTACCTCACTCCCAAGAGAGTACCTGAAAAGGCCTTGGCTCAAAGGACCAGGATCTCCCATCACGTCCTGGGCCACCCCCCGATGAATATCAGGTCACTGGATCTAGATGACTTGGGAGGAGAAAGTGAGGCTGGTGACCTTGTACAGCCCTCCCTCACACAAATCAAAGTTAACTGCAAGACACATCATCATTTTCCTGAACCCATGGTTTTCTTCAAAAACGAAGGACAAACACAACCTATGAGAAGACTGAGCTGCCTGAATGGGGGCCCAGATAGTTGAGTGACTCAACTGGCCCTCTCCCTCTCCCTTTTCCTCTCTTCTCCAAAGAAAGGTAAATTTTGATGTCCAGAAGCTGCCCACTTAATGTGGGCTTTACTAGCTAGATTATTTCCTTCCTTCCTTCTTTGTTCCTTCCTTCTTTCTTTCCTTCCTTCCTTCCATCCTTCCTTCATTCCTTCCTTCTTTCTTTTCATTCTTCCTTCCTTCCTTCCTTCCTTCCTTCCTTCCTTCCTTCTTTCCTTCCTTCTGTCTGTCCCTCCTTCCCAAACCCTAAAACCCAGTTCACTCTGAAGTTCATAGATTAGACCACTGGACATCCCTGCCCAGACTCCCCTTAAAGGTTGTATTTTGAGCCTTCCTGGCTTAGAGTAAATGACAATGGTAACCGTTTCTCTTTGGAACAGCAAAATTGACAGTTTTCCCTCCCAATTTGATTATTTTATCTTTTTCTAATTAAAGGCGCCACCCCTTGACTTGCTTCTTAAAAAGGCCTTTTTTTCACTGAATGTGTGTTACCTCACAATAAGTGAGGCCTTGACCTGAAAGGGCCAAGGTCTCCCATTGCATCCTGGGTCATCTCCAGCCATTCTGATGAATATCAAATCACTGGATCCGGATGATTCTGGAGGAGAAAGTGAGGCTGGTGACCTAGCACAGCCTTCCCTCACTCAAATCAAAGTCGATTGCAAGTCATGTCATCATTTCCCTAATCCCATGATCTTCTTCAAAAAGGAAGAACAAACACAAAACACAATGAATCATCTTCCTCAAGCTAGGTTGCATCAGGAGGTGGCAAAGGCATAGGATAAGATTGTATTTTTTTCTTTGGACTATATTGCCCAAATATCATCTCTTTCCACTCACTCAGTTCAACTTTCATCTGCCTCATATGAAGCATATCATTTCAGATCTTAATTCTTATTGCACCTTCCATTTATACCAAGTATTCCCCAAGTTCTACTTAGAAACGTGATGATACAATGAGAAGACCAGACAATTATTTTTGAGGCAATTGGGGTTAAGTGACTTGCACAGGGTCACACAGCTAGTAACTGTCTTAGATGGGATTTGAACTCAGGTCCACCTGACTCCACTGCACTACCTAGCTGCCCCCTAATCAATTTTAAAGTGGGAAAACTGGAGTTCAAATCCCAACTCTGCTATTTATTACCTATGTCACCTTGTGCATGTCAACCTTTCTGGGAGAGTGGTTATGAATAAAATAAGTGGAGTGAGCTAGGCAATATCTGAACCTCTTTCCAATTCTAAATCTGTGAACCAAAGATCTTATGATCTTTAATCAGAAAAAGGAGCTATGTAAAATTTTAGCAAAGAAATTTCTTTCAACTTTCTTCTATCTTGCTTCTTTGTTCTATGCAAATGACAAAAATTGGGATGGTAGAAACAGGTAACAAAAGACTAGTCACCTTTCTTCTACTTACTACATTGAGAGAGCAGAGCCAGTCTTTTGAATATCAATCACTATGCAAAAATAGTTTGATTTTCTTGCTACTAATGCACCTTTTTTATAATATCTTTCATGTCACTTTTGCTGATTATTGTCATGATCAACAAAGTTTAAGGAGCAGGCAAAATAAATCCATTTGATCAAGACTGAAAGATCTTTTACTGGGGAATAAGGGGGGTTATTTTTATATGGAACAGAAAGCAATTTGCTGTATGTACCGCCAATGCAATATTTAAAGCACCCACAACGATGCTAAAGATTGTGACTATAAGTATCACGTGACATTCAATTACAAAATATACCAAACTCTCCAGATAGAGGATAGAACTGAAGCATTTATTTAGACACCAGAAAACACAATCCCAAAACCAATAAGCTGATTCCATCATAGTACCAAAGATATTCAGTGGGTGGTATAGTGAAAAGAGCTCTGAATCTGGCATCATAATAACTCTAAGAGCCACAGCATCCTTCAGCCTTCCCACAAACCAATATAGGATCAATATTTACTCACAAACCTCTCTATCTCCTTAATGAGCATCCTCTCTCCCCCACCATCTCACTAGCTCTGACTCCCAGCTTCCTGTGGACTCTGCTCCTCTCTTTAGCAAATTCCCTTCATCACAGGCTCCATGTGATTACATTGAGCCTATTAGGGGGCAGAGTTTACTTTCAAAGCAGGGGAGGTCTTCAAACTCCCCCTAGGTCTATTAAGGGGCAGGGAAGAACTTCAAATTCCCATTCTTACTACATTGTATAACTTTATGTGGGAGTTGCATGTTTTTATGCTCATTAAAATTAAATGAAGCCCACACTGCATTCCCTCCACCTTGAATGAGTTTCTGCGACCTCTGCCCATTCAGTTCTATCCCTGGAAGTATTCAAGTTGAAATAAATCACTGTTTGGGCCCTAATTTCTCCTTCTGTAAAATGTAATTAATGCATACCCCACCTAGTTCACAAGCTAAGATAGTATATATAACATTATTTTGAAAACTAGAAAATACTATATATATATAAAACACATCAATATGATTTTTATAATGAAACATATCATTGAAAATGATTATTCCATTTCCCTTAGATTTGTGGGATACCAAAAGAGATTCACGGTTTTATCGACTCCTACTTTATCAGCTTATCCAGGTTCCCTCTCTTCTCCACATTAAGTTTGTTAGGAAAGAAAAATGAATTTTCTGTAAATTTATTGAGGAAAATACTATATAGTAACTAAGAATAAGGTTAAGCAAATGATATATAGGTTTATCTACATTAAAAAGGTATATTTAGTAGTGACGTGGAGACAATACAAGTATATAAGACATTGATTCAGAGCTAATAACACATTATCTCCCTTGAGTCACATAATAATTCTGTTATGTAGGTAATATATGATTTACTGTTTCCATCTTCTAGACAAATGAAACATCAGAGAGATTAGATGACTTATCTATTGGTGGGAAGTATGTAAACCCAGATCTATTCTGATGCCAGATTCAGAGCTCTTTTCACTACACCACACACTGAATTTTGAATTATTTAAACTTATTTCAACTTGCAACTTTGCTACTTCCTACTTGTGTGTCCTTGGGGACACGTCACCAAACTTCTTATGGTCTCAGCTTCCTCATCTGGAAAATGGTGGGAGTGGACAATATCATCACAGACTTTCTTCCCAAATAAAATCCTCTGATGCTACATTATTTAATTCAGTAGACATAGCCAGAGCAGTGCCCACGATGGATGTTTAGTATATAATTCTCCATTTGGCTATCTACTCTGATAGATTTAACTAGTTCTAGAATTCCCATACTGGTCTATGACTTCAGTCTAGTTTGTTTTTGTGATTGATACATAAGAGAAGCTAAACTAACTATAGATAACACCAGGCATGTTCTTGACCAAGGTTTTCATGTCTAAAACAATAATACAAGGACTCACTATATTGACATGCTCTCTGCAGACACCAACCAGGTTTGTAGAAGATGAGAAGTCCAAATGAAATGACATTAGTGTTAAAAATAAAATGTTGGGGGTGGCTAGGTGGTGCAGTGACTAGAGCACTAGCCCTGGAGTCAGGAGGACTTGAGCTCAAATTCAGCCTCAGACACTTACTACTTACCAGTCATGCGACCTTGGGCAAGTCACTTAACCCCAATTGCCCTGCCGCCCAAAAAAAGAAAAAAAAAAGTTTAAAAAAATCAGCAACACTGGATCACCAAGAAATGTACTTTCAAACAAAATCATGATTCTGGCAAGCTGTTATATGAATGATGATCCAAGGAAAGAAAGGAAGAGAGAGGGACTGAGAATGAATGGTCAGATAGGTAGGAGCAGAACCAAGGGAGAACACTATCACAAAAACTCAGAGAGAAGAATCTATTCAGGATGAAATGTGGTTAATAGTGTCACAGATGAATAAAGGTCAAGAAAGGTAAGACTCCTGTCAGAAATAGCTTCATTTTCTTCTGATTAGTAGTAGCTTAAAGGAAAAAAAAAACCCATCAGAAGAAGAAAATAAAGGAGGGAGGGTAAGAGGGAGAATCCAACCCATCTTCTTTCACAAAGATACAGAATGCCATGAAAATTTAAGCAAAAGTAAGACAGAAAGGAGAAATACAGTAAGCAGAGTTTCTCCTTGAGCCAGTTTATTAGTGTCAACTTAATGTGTTCTAAGCATATGAGGGCCTGTGCTTCTTTTCATGGTGGATTGAATGGAGTAGTATCCTTTATCTGTAACAATACCTCTACATTTGCTGCACAAAGATAACTGAGAGAAACTGTACATTAATACTGTACCATATTAAAATTGATCTATTACCATCATCAAATGGCAAAGCACTCTTCTGTAACGATCAAATTCTTTCCATTGCAGGTACTTTGCTTTGTATCTTCCATTTCCTGTTTGGGAAGTAGTGAAAGGAAACTTCCTCATTTGGGCTTTCATCCTGATTAACAAAGCAAATGTCAGGATAAAGAGAATTTAAAGGATTTTATAATAAATACATCAAGGCAGCAATCCATTGTCAGGCTGATCACTGAAAATCAGCAATGGCTTCGAGGTGGACACAGCTTTTATAGGTAAATTAAAGATAATTGGGATAGATCCACCTTAGAAAAAGAGATTGCAGCATCTCAGTTCCTTCCCAAGGTAGCAAGAAGGTGACAATTTGCAGATGGGGGTACATGACAAAGAGCAGGTTATACAAAAACTGTAGAATGGGTGTCTCCTTCCCCACCAGGGCCAACCCACAACACTGTTTGATAAGCAGAGCTAGGAACAATGAAGAACTGAGTCAGCAAAACTTTCAACAGAAGTATTATATAAACAGAAACAGAAATAAGAAATTTGTCTCAACTTCCTCCTTGCTGTCCATATGTATAAAGTCACTTTTGAATCCACTAAGAGTTGTGCCATGAGACTCTTAATTTGGAAATCAGCTACCCTGGCTTCTAAGTACACTTCTGATGGATGGCTGAATGATGTGAAATTTCTTGACCCATGAAGGCTGAGCCATTGAGAGTGAGTGAAGTTGCCAGCTGCGCCTTTTTCTGACTTCTCAAAGCTGTCTGTGCTGAGCCTCCACACAGTTTTGTATCATCGGCAACCTAATTACTGGAGAATTTGATCATTTGATTATTAAGCCAGGGATGCAAGGCACTAAAATCTCCAAGGCTACTGGAAGCAAAAACAGGCTTTGCTTGTTTAGAAAAGGAGGAACAGTACTGAAGGTAGTGTCTGTTCAAGGCATCATTGATTTTCATGCTATGATGGCTTATGCAAAAAGTAATTGTTCATAAGGACTAGAAATAGAAATGCTGAGAGTTTGTTTTCTTGTTTATTTCCTTTTAAAGCTGGTCTGTAAAGGCCTGCATTTTAAAGACTGTATTTTGAAGAAAACTGTTGTGTCTGCTTAGTTACATACACTTGACTATTTTACCTGCTTCTAAATTATAATGTAGACTTGCTTTGCATTACTGTAAACACTTAAAGTTTCAGTTTCTTTCCTGAATTTGCTATTGACTGTCTGTGGGGAAGGTGGGAAGGAGGTGTATTGCTCTTATCTGATCTCATCCCTCAGTTGTTCTCTGCCTTCATTAGCATGTCCGCTTGGGGCCCTGAAGCTGAGGCAATTAGGGCTCTCCCTTCTCTCAGACTGTTCTTTTAACTTGGCTAGAGAAGAGAAATTCTGGCAATTGCCACACAGCTTGGAAACCTAAACCAGGAACTTCAGGGAAAAGGATGCAGATGCAAATGGAAATCATAATCTTGTGTTCAGTGACTGAGATCCTGGTCTTTATACCCTACCCCCTCCCAGAAATCCTTTGAGGGGCAGCCAAGCTGGATTCATAGAGGTTTGGTGGGTTGTACCTCTGAGAATACAGGGCCATGTCCCGCCCTGTGTCAAGTCAGAGGTAGATGGATGATGAAACAGAGAGTGTCAGGCCTGGAAGATCAGAAAGATCTGAATCCAATTATTCTACCTCACACAATTATTAGCTGTGTGACTCTGGGTAACTCACTTAACTTCTGGCTGCCTCTGTTTCCTCAATTATATCATGGGGATAATAATAGCACCTACCTCCCAGAGTTGTGGTGCAAATCAAATGAGATCATATTTTGTAGAGCCCTTGGCACAGTGACTGGCATACAGGAGGTACTTAATAAACATATGTTTCCTTGCCTTCCTTCTAAACCCTTTCTAAGTATCCATGGTTGAACAGATGAGTCAGGATTATGGTGGTTTCTAGCACTTGCTCTGTGCTATAGACCTGGACTAGACCACTGAGCTGGGGCCAGGGCTCACCTTCCATCAATAATGGAGGGGGCACTGTGGTATGAATAACACTCCCTTGCCCCTAATCTTCTGCCATAGTCTTGAAGTGGTAGAAAAATTTGGAGACTGAGATTTGGTAGATAGGGAAGAGGAGTTGGGGTCTCTGATTTCTTAACCTACCCCTTCCCACAGTTTTGAGGGAATATAATGAAAAAGAAAAAAAAATAGTTTCTCCTTGGCATGGGTTCAACTCCAGAGCTTGATTGTTTTCATTCACCATTTAAAAAAAAATTTACATTATTGTCATTATTTGTATATATTTTAAACTTATCTACTATTTGACAGTTTTCTTGGGCATTTGGCTGCTGTTTTCTCTAGTTCCTGAGTTGATTCTAGAACCCTTACTTCAGTACTAGGGGGTCTTTGGGTACATCTAATATCATACTATTATGTTTATTTGCTTTTGGGTCTTATGTAATCAATATGTTTCACCTTTCTGTTTTTCAACCAGTATCATTAAAAAAATGATTATTCCTCTGTAGTGTGATTTAAGATCGTATACTACAAGGCCCCCTTACTTCCTACCTTTTAAAAATTATTTCCCTTGAGTTTCCTGAGCTGTTCCCCCTCCCCACAATAAATGTGTACATTCATCACAAAAACGCACAAAATCACAATCATAGGATACAGACTTGGAAGGATCTTAGTGATTATCTAGTATAGTGGTGCTCACATATTTTGGTTCTTTAGTTTCTTAAAAATAATCAACAGTCCAAAAGAGCTTTTATTTATGAGGATTATATCTATTGATATTTAGTAGATTAGAAATTAAAATTGATACTATTTTAAATGCTTAATTAAACATTTAAAAAACCATAAACTCATATGCTAACAAAAAATGGCATTTTTATTAAAAACTATATTTACAAAAATAGCATTGTTTTATTTTTTTCAAATCTTTTTAGTTATACTTCATTATTTACTTATTTGTTTATTTGCTTTTTTTTGGAGGGGGGTAAAGCAGGGCAATTTGGGGTTAAGTGACTTGCCCAAGGTCACAAGGCTAGTAAGTGTTAAGTGTCTGAGGCTGGATTTGAATTCAGGTCCTCCTGACTCCAGCGCTGGTGCTCTATTCACTGCGCCACCTAGCTGGCCTTATAGTTTAGTTTAATAAAAGATAACTGGATTCTTATATCTGCTTCTTTATTCAATCTGTCGCCATCTCTTGCTTCGCAAAATATATGAAGAAAATCTGCCCTTACACAGATATATAGTTGGAAAAAGAGGAGTATTTTAATAGGCGAATGTGTTATTATTTTAATTAATTTCATTATAACTTGTGAACATAGTTCTGACCTCGTACACCCCCTGAAACAGTCACAAAGATCCTGAGGAATCCCTGGACTACACTTAAAGAAGCATTGATCTAGCCCAAATGATCCATTTTATAACTCACTAAACTGAGGCCCAGAGGAATAGACCAATCCAAGGTCACATAAGTAAAGAGCCAAGTTAGGAATAAAATCCTGGTTTTCTGACTTGAAATTTTATTCCCTTGTCATTATACCAAAATTTATTTTTAAGTTGTTGAAGAATATAAACCATGTAGCATAGAAAGATAAACTATTTTGGTGGAGTTAATTCAGAGACCATGTTAATTAGTGAGCTAACAAAGAAAGGCAAAAGAAAGGTCTATGCCTGCAAGGAGTTAACAGTCTAATGGGGGAGACAGCATGCAAATTGGATAAATTGGAGATAAACTCAGAGCTTAATCATGACATTTCACCAAAACTCATAAGTTAAAACTAAAAAGTCATCAGATGCCATTGATATGGCATTTCCTATGCTTTTTGCACTTATGTATCTCACTGATATTGAGTTTCCTCTTTTCATTTGTGGGAGGATTTTGAAGTTCATATACTTTTTGTATAGCCCAATAGAACATAATTAATCCTAGACTCAGCCAGTAAATCTGGAGAGGATTTTTGAGACTTTGTACCTGAAATATTTCTCTTCTCTAGGTAACAAACCAACCACAACAGCCTCAGAGCAGTGATACTGATAAAGATTAGGATCACAGTAAGGAAAGAAACTTGTGCTAAAATAAAGCCTTGGAAAAAAACTAGTACTTCAGGGGAAAAAAAAATTAGCTGCCTGGATTCTGGCTCAGATAAATGACTACTTCTGGGATCTATGAATTATGTTTGAGTATCTCTGGTCTGTGGGTAATTATAGTCCTCTACAGATTGGATATGGGTCAACTGCACATTCATTGAGTAGTTTGGGAGGCAGTCTATTACGTGATGTGTAAACTCATAGTGTCCTCTTGTTTCATGGGGTAGCACCCATTAGTATTATTCCCAAAGTGACCCCCAAATCACAGGCAGGGTAAGGGTGTTGGAGCTGTATCTAGTATTAATATGATCCCTCTCCATATTTCCGGACCTTGTTTTTTTTTTTTTAAGTCTGGAATAACTGTAGTAGCAGCAAGTCAATAAAGAAAAAGAAACAGAAAGAATGTGTGTATATATGTGTGTGTGTGTGTGTGTATGTGTGTATGTTTGTATGTGCATGCATATACTTTCTGTATTTTATATACACATATATTCCCTCTGCATATGTATATGTGTGTATACATGTCCACCTATATACACTCATAAATGTTGTAAATATACATATATTTTAATTAACAATCATTTTTTCCTCTCCTTCCTACCATCCCATTAAAAAGGTAAAGAAAAACAAGCCCTTTCAACGAATATTCATTATGAAGCAAAACAAATTCCCTCATTGGCCTGATCCAAAGGAATATGTCTCGTTCAGCAATTTGAGTCCACAACCTCTCCATTACGTACTGGGTGCCGTGCTTCCATTGGTCATAGGAAAATTGATTAAATATCCATGATTAAATTAAAAGAGACCTATTATTATTTACTATGTGCAAAGGAAATATAAGGATAACAGAAAAAAATGAATGAATCAAATTGTTAGGATTCAAAGCAAAATCTCCAAATGTCTATACTATCTTCCCCAGAAAGATCCAGACTCCTAGAGTCCCCACACTCCTTAGGTCAGTGGATATTCCATTCATCTTTAACACAGATTGCAGGATTTCTCTTAAAAGACAGATTCTTAACCTAGGATTAATGTATTATTTTTTTTAATATATCTTGGTATTTCAGTATAATCAGTTGCCTTTGTAATGTTTTATATTTTATTGTATGCACTGAAAAACAAAACATTATTCTGAGAAAGGCTTCATCAGACTGCCAAAATGGCCCATGATCTGCAGACATATACTCTGTGGAGATCAAAGACAGTTGCCATATACAGCAAAATATTAATTGCAACTTTTTGATGTAGAAAAAAGAACTAGGAATTATATATGTATGGATAATATAAAATAATTTTTCGATCTGGTTGGTTTCTTTATAATTTCACATTTTTTAATGCTTTTAAAAACGTTATTCTGAGAAGGGGTCCATAGGTTTGGCCAGACTGCCAAAGGGCTTCATCCCTCACAAAAAGAACCACCAATTCAGACTTACAAATTGCCATGAACAAAGAGTTGAAGTTGAAAGATAGAAAGTTACCTGCTTTCTGAGAAGCATAAAACTTATCTAACACTTCTCTGAAATTTCCTCTAGTACTTTGCACATAGTATACAAAGGTCAGTAGGTTTTTGGAAGTTGCCAAACAAAGCCTGAAATCTTATGAATATAATCAGGTTTAGTTAGTGGCTGCACTGCCACCTAGTGGCTAAGTGCAAACAAGAGATGCACAAAAAAAAAACCCAGCAAAAAACTTAAAAGTAGACATAGAAGGGTTATTTGTAATATGATTTAAAGAAAAAAAAACACCTCTATCCAACACCATTGTTTGCATTGGGGATACATTTTATCACATAAATACAGGGGTAAAGAAAGAATCCCCCTTCCCCCACTATTATTTAACACAGTTGCAAAACTGGTAGGAAAATTGAAAGAAAATAGAGATAGAAGGCAGCGTTGACAAAGAGAAGACAAAACCATTCCTATTTTTAGACAGCATGACTTGAAAAAGTCCCAGGGAATCATCAAAGAAATGAAGAGATAAGTAATTGCTTCAGTAAAGTAGGATAGAAAGTAAATACACAAAATCAATTACGTTTCCTTACAGTAATAACAAAATCTAGGAGGTAATGATAAGAAAATTAATTCTATTCAAAATAGCTTAAAACACATGAGATAGCTGGCATTCAATCTACCATGATGCATTATAGTCATAAAATATAATTGCACACATCATTTCAATAAAGATTAAATTAAATGAATGAAGGCATATTTATTGCTCCTGGTTAGACTCCAAAGGAAGCAATTGTACCTAAATGAATTTACAGATTTAGGGCTATGCCATTCAAACTACAATGGATTGTTTTATAAAACTGGACAAAATATCTTTTGGAGGATCAAACCTTCTAGAATCTCATAAGAAATAATCACAAGATGTAGGAATAAACGGGAACAACCCTTCCAGGCCTGAGATTAGATAATCATCAGAATTATCTGTTACCTTTTTAAGAGAGATTTTAAAAAACCAAACAGACAAAATGGAAATCATACATAACTGAACTTAATAGTCAGGTGATAAACTAGAAAACGTAAAGTAATTTGCAGAAGGATTCCTTACTTGACAAGTGATGCTGGGAAAACTGGAAATTAGTTTGGAGAAAAAATAGATTTAGACTAGTAGTATCTTACAGCATAGCCTGCAATAAGTTCCAAATGGATACTTAATATGTATAAAATGAAACATAGGGGGGAAAAAAAGAAAGAAAAATAGATGGAACTTTCTTTTAAAACTAGCTTGTGGCATCAGGGAAAATGCTCAGAAGAAATCTCAGAAAATAAAACAAATAACTTCATCTAATTGAAATTGAAAGGGATTTGCACAAACAAAATCAATGTAGTTAAAACAAGAAGAGAAATCATTGATACCCAAGGGAGTCTTTATATCAAAAGTCTCTGATAAGGGTCTGATAGCCAAAGTTTATGGGTAAACAGTATCATGTAAAACCAAGCCCAATTCTCACTGCTAAAGTCCTGAAGGAATTTCACAGTTCTCTAAAGAATCAGAATTATTCCATCAACAGCCCTAAGGAAGACTGGTACAAATTACTAGTAATAAAAGCAAATGCAAACAACTTTGAATTTTTACTTGATATCCAGCAAAAATGCAAAAATCACAATATATAGAAATAGTCAAAGTTGGAGGAATTGTGGGAAGACATGCACTAATATGATGATATATAATAATGCACATAACTATGAATTAGTCTAAACATTCTGAAAGAAAAACGAAACTAAAAAACATTAATTAAGTCCTTTCTTATTCTGAGCCAGACACTCTGCTAGGTGCTGGGAATATTCACACACACACACCCACACACCCTCAAGGAACGTAGTATGAGTACCGCGGTCACAGTAAGTTGTTTGGTTCAAGAGTCAGGAGTGAATTGGATCGTGTCCTTTCTGGGAATGGTGGTGTTGTTTTGGTAGCTATTAACCAGAGCAAGAGATGAAGGAGTGAGGAAGGAGGAAAGATATCTGGAGTTCATTATGGTGGGTTTAGGATCACCTAGATATTCAAGATTCCAATAGCAGGGACTCAAGACAAGAAGAGCTGGAGTACAGTTGGAGGCAGAGGGTGAAGCATTGACGAAAGCGGCAAAGTGCATTATGGACTGTCTAAGGGACACCTATATAAGTCTGGAAAGAAATTGGAATTCAAGCTAAAAAAATGACCAGAATATCTATGCCTTTTGACAAAGAGAGCCATTGACATCTAAAGATGTCACAAGACAGTTGTTTTATATAGTAAAATATTAATTGAAGCAGTGGCCGCTTTGTTGTAGAAAAGAACTCTGAAAGGTGTCCACTGATGTTTGGATGCCAAAAATATATTTGCCAAAAAGACTATTTTATGGAGAGTTCACACAAGGCAAGCACTCAGAAAAAGTGATACCAGGACACTTTCAATGCCTCTCTTGAGACCTTTGAAATTAATTGTGTGACATAGGAGACACTGGCACAGGACCTCTCAGAGTGGCAGGTTCACATTAGAGAAGGTGCTGTGCTCTAAGAGCAAAGCAGAATTGAAACAGCTCAAAAGATACATTAGAGGCACAAATTTAGAGAATCCACCGCCAAATATTCACGTGGATTATTTGTGCCCAAGCTGTGGCAGAGCATTCTAAGCTCCTATTGGTCTGATCAGTCACAGTCTGACACACTGAAACTTGCTAACATAGCCATGTCATTTTGGTCCTCTTTGAGAATGAAGGACAACCACCACCAAAATCTTAAAGAAAATGTGGCATGAGGCGGCTAGGTGGCGCAGTGAGTAGAACACTGGCTCCAAAGTCAGGAGGACCTCAGTTCAAATTTGGCCTCAGACACTTAACACAAAACTAGCTGTGTGGGCTTGGGCAAGTCAATTAACTCCAATTGCCCAAACTTCCCCCTCCAAAAAAGCGAAAAGAAAAAAAAGTAAAAGAAAAAAAGAAAAAAAAAAGAAAATGTGGTGTATCAATTAAGAAGCATTTATAAAGTACCTTCTATATTCCAGGCACTGAGTGAGGTACTGACAGTACAAAAGAAAAAGCAAAACAGTCTCAGCTTTCAAACAACTAATTTTCAATCAGCGAGGCAACAAATATTTATTTAAATATAAGTAAAATATGCACAAAATAATTACAAGGTAGTTCGGAGCAAGAATCAGGGGATCAAACAGCAATTAAACATTTGCCATAAGGAATAATATGACAATCAGAGAAATGTGGGAAGATTTGTGTGAACTGAGGGAGAACAATATACCTGATTCCAGGAACATAAATGGAAAGTAAACAGAAAGAAACTGACTGTTGTGAAATTGTCATGACCGAATCTGATCCCACAGAAGAGTTGAGAAAGCGCATCTCTCTCTTCATTTCAGAAGTGGGGCACTATAGGTATGATATGGTATATACAAGGGTGTGGGGAGGAGGCAGGTGTGGGTGCTGTCAGTATTAGCACATTCCTTGATTTTACTGAACCATTTTTTAAAATTTATTTTTCAATTTAAATTAGTTAGAAGGGAAAGTTTTCTGGAAGGCAATTGGGAGGTATATGCTTAGGAAAGCCTGTCTGCATATGAATAGGCAATTTTCAGAAGAAATCAAGCTAGGTGGTGCAGTGAATAGCGCACAGGCGCTGGAGTCAGGAGGTCCTGAGTTCAAATCCGACCCCAGACACTTAACTAGTTGTGTGACCTTGGGCAAGTCACTTTATCCCAATTGCCCTGCCTTCCCCCCTCAAAAAAAAAAAAAGAAAGAAATCAAAGCTATTTATGGTCAATTAAAAGTTCTCTAAATAACTTTTCATTAGAAATGCAAATTAAAACAACTCTGAGGCTCTACCCCAAACCTAACAGAAATGACAAATGCTGAAGGAAGTGTTGGAAAATAGGTACACTAACGAGTTGTTGGTGATGTTGTGAACTGGTCCAATCATTCTGGAGAACAAATTGGAACCACGCCAAAAGGACTATAAGATTGCATATACCATTTGACCCATCAATACCACTCCTCAGTCTGTATCTCAAAGATATAAATGGAAAAGGACCTGTATGTTCAAAAATGCTTACAATTGCTCTTTTGTAATGGTAAAGAATTAGAAATTGAGGGAATGCCCATCAATTGAGGAATGTCTGAACAAGTTATGCTAGAATTGTGATGGAATACTATTGTGCTGTAAGAAATGATGTGCAGGACGGCTTTAGAAAATTCTGGGGAGACTTATACAAACTGACACAAAGTGAAGTGAGCAGAACCAGGAGACCTTTGTACATAATAACATCAACATTGTAATAGTGATCAACTGTGAAAGACTTAACTACTCTGATAACTATAAAGATCCAACAAAAATGATTCATGATGAAAAATGTTATCCATCTCCAGAGACAGAACTGATGAACTCTCCATGCAAATTAAAGTATAATTTTCGGGCTTTATTTTTCTTGCTTGTTGACAACGTGCCACATGTGAAAGTGCATAATTTCACGTGTACAATACTATATTGTTTGCTTTCTCAGTGCTTGCAGGAGGAGGCTAGAGGAAGGGAAAGAATTTTGAACTCTTTTTTTTTAAAAGTATTAAAATATTTTTTGAAGGAAAGCATGCAAATCCCCTTCACTATACTCTTCTGGATGCCTCAATTTCTTTGTCTTTTCTCAATTAACTCAGTTTCTCTTTCCTTACTCTCAAGCCTATCTATTCACCCAAGTGGCCCTTGAAATTTCACCTCTTCTTTGAAGCCTTCTTATGCAAGTTGTAAAAAGTTTTTTTTTTACTTCTCCTCTACTTGTCTTTTCCTAAACCTGATATTTCCACAACAGTCCTGTACTGATAGTCCAATTGATGTATTTTATCATTGGCCTGCTTATAATAGAGAAAGTTAAAAACCAATAATTTCCTATGCTCTTCTTATCTCCATCATTATCTTATGTTATTCAGACATAGAAATACAGAGGGAGATAAATTCATTTCTATCTGCATTCTCCAAATATAATGTTAGAAGACAATAACATCTCTATAACTCCCTGTGAAATTCCTAGCCCAAGGCAATAGGTGCAAGTGATTATTATGAATTGTAATCGTTGTCAGGACTAGAAGACATCAAGAGTACATAAAATGAGTCATGTTTTAAGGTTTGGTGGTCATGTGTCATTCAGTCTGGAATTCATTTTTACATAAAGTTGAAAACAACTATTTTTTTTTATCATTTACTGTGTCGTTTGAATAAAATAAAAATAGCTCTTAAGTAAAAAAAAAAAAAAGCCTCTTCCAAGCCACAGGGATATATTACTATGGTAACACAGTCCCCAGTCGAAATATCAGCAATGATCCTGCCATAGGTTGTTTCCCCCAGATGTATAACATCAGCAAAAAGATTAGTTCTCTCTCTGTCTCTCAGCCCTAAGCAGAAAATCGATGTTTAATGTTATAAAAATTTAAAGAATTTTCAAGATTATTGATCTGAAACAATGGATCCATAACAGTATCAAAGTACTTACAGGGTTATGGCACAGTTCACTTTCTAGATTGATTGGAAGCTCATTATAAGATTGTAAATATTTTATATCTATGGGTCTGCTAAAAATGGAAAAATCTCAAGGTGACTATCTGATCTCTAGTTTGCAAAAAGTGATCTTTCAGAGAATCTAGGCAATGTGCAGAAATAAAACTGGCTTTTCCAGGTACTCCATCAGGAGAAATGACATAGAAAGGAGAAACAAATATTACAAGGATTACTTTTCTAAAAGTTGGGAGTATGAAGCTACAGAAAATATGAAATATCCCTAAATAAATAAAATTTTTTATTTAAAAAAAAGCACCTGGAGAAAAAAGTATACACACACACACGTATGTATATGTATGTATGTGTGTATATGTGTCTTTATCTGTATATGTAAAGATATACAGATATGCCTATACATACATATATTGTTTGTATGTATATGCATTATGTATGTATGTATCTTTTTTTCTCATTTTTTGAGGCAATCAGGCAATCAATGACTTGCCCAGAGTTGCACAGCTAATAAATGTCTAAGGCCAGATTTTAACTCAGGTCCTCCAGCTCCAAGGCTGGTTTATTCACTTTGCCACCTAGCTTTATCCATGGTGCCACCTAGTTGAATGTGTGTGTGTCCGTGTATCTGTGTATGTGTGTATGTATGCATGTATATATATGTATACATGCATGTTTCCAAATTGATTTGATAAAAGTATATAGATATGCATACACATATATCTTTAAGGGGAAATTTATTGAATTTTATCAACAAACCAATTTGGAAACTTATTGGAAACTTGTACCATTTTAATTTTTTTCAAAATTTTGTAAGAGCTATTTTCCCCTTTAGAAGTTAGACTCTCCTTTCTACCATTAGTAACAGCCCTGGCTTACCCAATTATTCCCCAGCTCTTTGGGGTAAGACACAGGCTCAAAATAGTTCATGTCATTGGGAAGTGAGAGCAGTGTAAAAAGAAGTCAATACATATTTATAGGAGATGGTCTTCATATTCACCTGGAGAGGCTTATATGAACTGATACTAAGTGAGAAGAGCAGAATCAAGAGAAATTTGTACACCATCACAGACACGCCATACGTGTGACGACCAACTTTGATAAACTGGCCTCTTCTCAGCAACGCAGTTACAAGACAACTCTACAAGTCTCAGATTGGAAGGAGATGTCTATATTTAGAGAAAGATCTAGAAAGACCAGAGTGTAAATGGAGACTGAAGCAACCTACATGCTATCGTTCTTTTCCATGTTTGGTTTTCTTTCTTCTTTCCCATTGTTCATTCCATTGGTTACAACCCTTCTATACAACCAGACCAATGTCCAATGTGAAAGTATCTGCAGATCCTATACTTGACTGCATGCTGCCATGGGTGGGAGTGGGGGGAAGAGGGGCGAAAATTTGAAACTCAAGGGATTGTGGAACTGAATCTTGTAAACTAAAAGTAAATAAACAAATCAATTTAAAAAAAGAATTGTTTGAATAGAACATGGAAAAAAGACAACTAGATGGTACAGTGAATAGAAAACTAGATCTGGAGTCAGTAAGTCTTGAACTTAAATCTTTCCTCAGAAAGTTATTAGCGATATGACCCTAGACAAGTCACTTAATCTCTGACTGCCACAGTTTCCTCATCTGTAAAATGTAAAAAAAAGATAGTATCTACCTCCCAAGATTATGTTAAGAATAAAATGAGTTATTTGTAAAATGCTTTCAAAAGCTTAAAGTGGTATATAAATTATACAAATGTGTTTATATACATACATACATATGTAAGTAATATATATATATGTATATGTGTACATACATATATGTACTTCACTAGGTAAAGGACATAACAATATGACTATTACTGCTACTACTACCACTAACAACACTAACACACATATATAAATATATATATATATATATATATATACATCTATACATACTTATATATGCATGTTTATGTACATATGCATGTATATGTATATGCATGTAGAAAACCATATCTCATTTCCAAAGCAGAAAGGAGCACAGCATTTATAACCATAAGAGATCTGGAGTCTGAACTACAATTCTAGGAGCTAAAGGAGCAATAGAATTTGCAGGTGCAGGGGAATAGGGACACTGTTCACAATTCCATGGTGTTGAAAAATGCTTATGGTCACTCTAAAGGGAGTAGGGGACCTGGCCACAGTTCTAGGGCCGAGAGGACTTCTACTACTTGTGCATACAAGGAAACAAGGTCCTTTCCTGGGTAAAGGTAAGGGCATAGTCCAGGAAAGCAGTAACCACACCTTTCCTTAGATCATGCTACCTTAGAGGCACTGAAAATTTACAGAAGGCCAGTACTAGCTCTGAAAAAAAATAGCACCAAAAAAAAAAAACCTGAAGCTTGATACAGTGCCCCCTCCACCCCAGAAGCAGAGTACAACTTTGACATAAAGGTTTTTGTTGTTGTTGTTGTTCATTTGGTTAGCTTTTGCTTTTATTTTTAGAGGGAATAAGGTCAAGCAATTGGGGTTAAGTGACTTGCCCAAGGTCACACGGTTAGTTTTGTGTTAAGTGTCTGAGGCCAGATTTGAATTCAGGTCTTCCTGACTCCAGGGCCAGTGCTCTATTCACTGCGCCACCTGGCCACACCAACTGACAAAAAGTTTTAAAAGTCAAGAAACAGGCTGGAAAAAAAAATGGGCAAACAACAAAAAAAGAACCTACCCATAAAAAGTTAATATGGTGACAGGAAGGATCAAGAAACAAACTCAGAAGAAAGACAAAGAAGTAAAAAAAAAAAAAGCTACAATCAATGCCTCAAAGGAAAAAAAAAATGAATTGGTGATAAGCCCAATGAGAATTCCAGAAGGATTTTAAAACATCAAATGGAGGTAGAGGAAAATATGGGAAAAGAAAAGAGAGTAACACAAGAAAATTATGGAGAGTTGACAGTTTGGTAAAAGAGGCACAAAAACACAAAGAATTGTCCAAATGGTAAAAGAGGGACAAAAATCCATTGAAGATAAAAACCTTAAAAACATAGTTTACCACATGGAAAAAGAAGTACAAAAATTCCCTGAATAACTCCTTAAAAATAGAATTGGCCAAATGGGAAAATGGGTACTAAGATAATTAAGGAAAATAAGGGTGAGAAATAGGGTTGCATTGGGAGAAGGGGCAAAGGAGAGGAAGAATGGGAAAAATCATCTCATATCAAAGAAAAAAACTTTTACAATGGAAAGGGGATGGTGAGAGAGATGGAAGACAACACTTGACCCTTACCCTTATCAGAATTGACTCAAATAGAATAATATCCACATTTGGTTGGGGATAGAAATCTATCTTACCCTACTGAAAAGTAGGAGGGAGAGGAACTGATAGAAGGGGGAGTGGATTAATGGAGGCAGTGATCAAAAACAAAACAGACTTTTGAATGGGGCAAGGAAGAGAGAGAGAGACAGAGACATGGACACAGACAGAGACAGAGACAGAGAGACAGACACATAGACAGAGAAAGAAAGAGGGGGAGAGAGGGGGAGGGAGAGAGAGACAGACAGAGAGACAAGGAGAGACAGGGAGAAGGAGAGAGACAGAGACAGAGAAAGACAGAGACAGAGAGAGAGGATGGAGGGAAGGAGAGGGAGGGAGGGAGAGAGAAAGAGAGAGAGAGAAAGAGAGAGTAGGATGGATGGAAATTCATAGTTGGTAATCATAACTGTGAATATGAATGGGATGAACCCACTGGTGAAGCAGATAGAAGAATGGATGAAAAATCAGAACTCAACAATATGTTGTTTACAAGAAACATGCTGGAAACAGACATACTGAGTGAAAAATAAGAGGAAGGAGCAGGATTTATTATATAATGCTTCAGTTGAGGATAAAAAAACAAAAGCAGGGGTAGCAACAAGGATTTCAGACAAAGGAAAAGCAAAATAGACCTAATTAAAAGAGTTAATCATATAGGCTACATCTTCTTAAAAAGTGCCATAGACAATGAAGTAATATCAGTACTAGACATATATGCACCAAATGACATAGCATCCAAATTCTTAAAGTTAAATGCATAACAGGAGGAAACAGACAGTAAAATTATACTAATAGAAGACCTCAACTTTTCTCTCTCAAACCTAGATAAATCTAACCATAAAATAAACAAGAAAAAAGTTAAATGTATGAATAAAATTTTAGAGAGCCCTCTGGAGAAAATTGAATGAGAATAGAAAATAGTATCCTTTTTTAAAAATTTATTTTATACTCAAAAGCCAAAGAACAAATACAAAATAGAGAAAAGAAACAAAAACGCATCATAATGGCGCAGCTAGATTGTGCAGTGAATAGAGCACTGGCCCTAGGATCAGGAGGACCTGAGTTCAAATTTGGACTAAGACACTTAACACTTTCACTTAAGCCCTAGTGCCCTGCTTTCCCCCCTTGAAAAATCAAAAACAAAGAAAAAAAAATATCATAAACTTAAATGTTGGAACTTAAATACAAAGTAAGTAAGAAAAAAAAAGGCATGTCATGATCATAGCAGAATGTGAGGGGATTAATAATATGTAACAATAAATTTTCACTTCAAGAAAGTCTATATGATAAATAATACATATATTGTTGAGAATTGTCCATCTCTTCTTTGCTTCTTTGTGAGTTTTCTTTTGTTCTCTGCTGTGCACCTTTTTTTTTTACTTTATTCTCCCCCCACCCCCAAAGGCTACAATAAAGTTTAGATATGTTTCTCAATAGCTATAGATCTACACATACACATATACATATATACATACATATATAAACATATTCTTTCCCAGACATGAAACTCCTGATCATTTTTTTTTTATGTTTGTGCATATCTCTTGTTTCCTATCCTTTCTGACTCCTTTACTTCAACCAACTACCTTGCCCTCCTATTACTTACCTAACCCTTTCCAGGAATCCCTCTTCTATCCTCCCATTCCCATAAATTTAAACACCCTTTTTTACCTAATCCCTCATTATCCCCTCTAAAGATCCCTCCCTTGTCTTGTCCCCCCCTTCCTAAGCCCCTGCCATTTTATTTCTTCTGAATTTAGAAGACTTTTATACTTCCTTCTTAAACCCATGCCTGATGAAAGTAGCTTACCAGAACTACCAGCCCTCTTCCCCCATCTAACTCCTCTGCATCAGTTCTTCCTCTTGCATCTCATTTATATAAAATAATTACTCTTTTAAACCTCTTTTAAACTGTTCCTAAATGGTTTTACTTATTAAATTCATATCATATTCTGATTTACCCTGATCTTTCTTATGAGCTACCCAATCATTAGTAAGAATCTTAGACATACATTTTATATCTCTAAAAAGTAAACAGTCTGTCCTTATGAATCCCTTATAATCAGTCTTTGGTATGTACCTTTTATTTCTCTTAGTTCTTATATGTTGAATCATCTAGTGAGTTCAGGATTTTTTTTTAACAAAGTCTTGAAAGTCTGAGAGTTTATCAAATGTCCATTTTTCCATTCAGTATAATACTTAACTGTGCAGGGTATGATATTTTTGGATGGAGCGCCAGTTCTTTTGCTCTTCAATATGTTATGTTGTAAGACCTGCAGTCTTTTAATGTCTCAACTGCTAGGTCTTGTGTGATTCTATTGGTGGCACCATCATATTTAACTTATTTTAATCTTGATGCTTTTAATATTTTATCCTTGAGCTGAGAGTTTCAAAATTTGACTGTGATATTCTCATGAGTTTTCCTCATAGGATCTCTTTTAAGTGGTGATAAATGGATGTTATTTTCTATTTCTACTTTCTCCCTGCCACCCCTTGTTCCGATGCTTCAGGACAATTGTCTTTAATTATTTCTTGTATTATTGTATCAAGATTCTTTTTTTGATCATATATTTCAGTTAGTTCTATTACTTTTATATTTTCTCTTCTTGATCCATTCTCCAAATCAGTTGTTTTTCTTATAAAATGTTTCACTTTTGCTAATTCCAAGCAAAAGCAACTTCCAGATTTGGATTACAAGCAGAGAAAACTCCATTTTTTTCAGTGACAGATTAAGGCAAAACATTCACAGAAAATCAAAATATAGCATAACCCAATAATTTAGTAAGTCCTAAATTCAATTGCAAAGTACCAAGGTCCAAGTGCCCCACCCCTGGGCAGCACATTAGTCAAAGTAGCCCACCCCAGGGCAGTACATTCATTTAGTCAGTCAACAAAGTCTCTCTTCTCAAATGGAGATTAGTTTACAATCATAAACAAAGTACATTCATTTGGTCAGTCACAGAACAAAAAAAGTCAAAAGTTTCTCACCCCTGGATCACAACTGAATTATAATATCATCCATTAATGCCAAGCACTTTTCTCAAAAGGGGCAGTGGAGAGCACAAAAGGCCATCTACCCTTAAGCTACAACAATGTTCAGACATCATCACAGCATTTATTACCCAAGGAAAGGTCTTGTCCTCATCTTGACAGGAGGCAAGTTCTTAGCAATCTCTATTCTGGGGGAGACAAAGCTTAACAAAGCCACAATGTACGTTGCCAGTGTCTTCATCAATCCACTCTGCCTGCAGAACAGTGCCAGAATACCTGAAAACATCAGCAAGACCTTCTTCCAGGATTTTTGTACACATACAATGAGAAAATCCTTCTTTAGGGATCCCCAACCAATAGCAAGGTTCTAGGACCTCTGCAACAACAGGACTGTCCTTTGCCAGCAGACAAATCTGACAAAACAACATCAAAATAGATAGAAAAAATACCAACATCACAGCCATGCTTCCTCAGTTCTCAGCAGCTACGGTGGCAGTTCTCAAAAGTCCTGGACAGCTCCAACTGGCTCTCAGCAGTCCTCTCTCAGCAAATCTAGCCTCAATTCTCTCTCTCTCTCTCTCTCTCTCTCTCTCTCTCTCTCTCTCTCTCTCTCTCTCTCTTTCTCTCTCTTGTTCTCTCTCTCTCTCTCTCTCTTGCTCTGCCTCCATGATACTGTTCCCCAAAAATTCTTCTGGCCTCTTCTGCTTGGGCCTTCTCTCTAAATCCATACCACCAGCTGCTCTCAGTTCAGCCCTCTCTCTTCATGTCAACAAGTCCATCCCACAAGTGGGATTCACAAGCTCTGGGTTTCAACACTCCACCCAAAAACCAAGAAAATACAGGGGGATCTTTAAATTCCATTACCATTACAACTTTATCCTCCACTTTTCATTATTCATATTTTGTTTAATGATTTCTTGATCTCTTATAATTTTGCTACCTTCACTTTGCCCACTTCTAATTTTCAAGGTGTCATTTTCTTCCTTAAGATTCTGGATCTCTTTTTCTAACTGGTTGACTTTCCTTTCATAGCCTCCTTATTTTTCTTCAATTATTATTATTTTTTTTTTTTAGTTTTTCATCCTTCTCTGTTGTTTGATATTTAAAGTCTTTTTAAAGATTTTATATTAATTCTTTTTGGGTAGCTGATCATTTGATGTTACTCTTTGGAGGTTTCTTTACTTCAATATCCTCCTCTGAAGATGTACCCCAGTCATCCCTATTCCCATAATAGCTTTCTGTAGTTGGATTCATTCTCCTGTGCATTTTTTTTGTGGTAATAGCTTAATTTTTGTAGTCACCTTTAGCCCTGGGATGTGGGAAATGGTGCTTCCTGTCCCAGATCTCTAGTTCACCCCTCTAGGCTGGAACCAAAGTTAAACCTCCAACCTCCTATAAGTGTCTGCAGCCAGGGGCTTTCTGCCCCACTGCTTCTGCACTCACCAGTTCTGTGCTGGCTCTTTCTTGTCCTAGCCTCTCTTCACAATACAGCTGGGTCTGGTGTTCCTTATCAACAGAGGTTTCCTTAATCTTCCCAGGCTCAAATGCTCAATTCCCATCATTATCAAGGGGTTAAAGTTCCTGTGGCTGGGACTAAAGCAGCCTCTCAAACCAACCAACCCCAGGGCTTGCTGCTTGTTGTTAAAATGGAACCTAGCCTGGAGGTGTTTATTTTTCACCAGGAACAAACCTTATCCTAAGATTTTTCTTCTGATCTGCTCAAACTGTCCCAGGAAGACCCCAATTGTGCCCCTATTCTCATTTATCTCTATCCATACTTTGTTCACTCTAAGGTGCTATTTTAACTCTTGTGGGATAAAATCTTGAGATTTTGGAATTTTGTGACTTGGTCTTCCATCTTCACAGAATCCTCTCTCTGAGAGGATACTTTTTTCTCATGTATTAGGGCATAAAACCTTCACAACCAAATGCAGAAAAGCAGAAATATTAAGTGCACCCTTTACAAGTCATAATACAAAAAAAAATTACATTCAGTAAAAGGCCATGGAAACATAGATAAAAAATTAATTGGAAATTAAATAATCTAATCCCAAAAATGGGTGGGAAAAGGAATAAATCATATAAACAATAAAAAATTAAGACACTAATGGATTGTTGGTGGTGTTCTGAACTGATCTAAACATTGTGGAGAGCAATTTAGAAGTATGCCCACAGGGCTATAAGACTATGTATACTCTTTGACCACTACTAAATCTAAACCCAAAGTATATCCCCCCTCAAAAAAGAGGAAAGGGACCTATATATTTTTAAAATTTGTGCTAGCAGTTCTTCATGTGGTGGTGAAGAATTGGAAAATGAGGGGATGTCCATCAATTGGGGAATGACTGAATTAGTTGTGGGATGTGATTGTGGTGGAATGTTATTGTGGTATAAGAAATGACAAGTGGGCTGGTTTCAAAAAAGCCTAGGAAAACTTATATTAACTGATACAAATTTAAGTGAGCACAAGGAGTAGAACATTGTACACAACAGCAATATTGTGCAATGATCAATTGTGAATGGCTTAACTATTCTCAGTAATAGAATTATCTAAGACAATTCTGAAGAACTTTTGATAAAAATGCCTTTTGCCTCTAGAGAAATAACTGATGG
Organism: Pseudochirops cupreus; assembly: GCA_028627135.1. Taxonomy (NCBI): domain Eukaryota; kingdom Metazoa; phylum Chordata; class Mammalia; order Diprotodontia; family Pseudocheiridae; genus Pseudochirops; species Pseudochirops cupreus. The sequence goes on along the minus strand of CM053582.1, from coordinate 134,397,290 downwards.
AATCAGAATAAAGATTAAAGCATACTTTGTGTTTTTTTTAATTTTTTTTCTTTTTCTTTTGTTCTATGTTTTCTTTTGCAGCATGGCTAATATGGAAATATGTCTTTCATAACTTCACATGTATAATCTCTATTAAATTACTTGCTCTCTCAAGGAGGAAGAAAGGGAGGAAGGAATGAAGAGAACTGGAACTCAAACTTAAAAGAAAAAGTTAAGCTTTTTTACATATGATTGAGGAAAAATAAAATGAGACTTTAAAAAAGAAAGATGATTGATCTCAAGATTCAGAATGAACCATATTTTTAGACACAGATAATGTGGGAATTTGTTTTGTTTGACTTTGTATATTTGTTACAAGAGTTTTGTTTCTCTATTTCTTTTTTTTTTCCTTCAGTGAAAGCAGATGGAAAGAAAAGAAAAAAATTCTTGTTAATTGAAAAATAAAATTGAAGGACAGAGATACGTACTCCTAGCTTATATGTAGAAAATTGAGTGCTTTTATTTTTTCTTTCAGGGAGGATAGAGCAGACATTCCAGGCCACTGAAATCATTACAAATTATTATTTACCTCATTGGCCTAAGCATTTAACATAACCTGAGTTTTATTGTATTGGCCACCATCAATGCATATATACATACATTCATGCATACATACATACATGTGTATATATGCATATATACACATAATATCTAACCACCCATGTTATATATAGTAATGTGCTTGACCTTTATCCTCCGAGACTTCATCTGGTACTTTTTAAAATATGTTTATGTATTTTTTTTTTCTCAGTTGCATCTCCTACTCATTCGGAAAAACAGTTATGTGATCCTCTGAAAAGGCACCATATATGTAACACTTTGAGAAGATGGTTTTTGCTTTTGCTGAGGATAAATGCAAAAAGAATCCAAAGAGTTTCAAAAGAAATCACAGGATGTGAGTTGCTACAATAGATAAGATGATGGCAAGAAGACACATCTTTTTCCAACAGGCTGCAAAACAAAAGAACATGGCAAAAAAAAAAGTCTAAGTATGGCTTTTTTGAGAAGATGAAACTGCTAGGAAGGGAGAGGAGAGAAAGTCATACCCATAGCCAAGTTTGGTGCCAAAGAGTGAGGGGGAGCAGTCGAGGTAGCAGAAATAATGACTGTCTGGCTAGTCCCTAAAGGTTCCTGATCTGGGGTGGGGGAGGGGTGGAGAGATCTATAGGCAATGCTGTACAGAAAGATGAGCAAGGAAAATAGAAGCCAATTGGCCAACACTTCTAGAGGAATTCAAAGGCAGAGAGGACTGTGGGCTGAGGAGAGACATTAACTCAGTATTCATCAAAGAAGCTTCTGTCCATGTGGCAAAGACTTTCCTGTTGATGTAATTATGTTCCTTGCTACTGGGCTTGGTTCTGAGTTTTTTCTATCTCTTTTTTTTGTAATATGTTTATGCTCAAAATGCTTATCGGTTGCCTTTGTTGTTAGCAGGGGAGCTGAATTAAATAATTGGAAGTGAGTTACATTCCAAAGTTCCCAAATTAGTTCTCTGGGTGGGGCATAGATGAACAATGAAGAGTATTAATTATTGATAAACCTTTAAGAGCAAATCTGAGTTCATATGAGTCCAGAGCATTGGAACTGAACCATAGTTTCCATAAAAGAAACATCTAGATACGTAAAGTAGAGAACTGAGAAAGCTTCTTGGATAACTCAGAAATCCCCCAAAGCTTTTATCTAAATAAAATGTACTTTTCAGGAGAAAACGGTTTCAAGTCCAAATCAGCTGGATAATTGCCTCATTATAACTCTCACTTTGTGAGTTTGGACAGTTTTCAGCACTAGAACAAAAGGGCCAACTCCATAAACCTTCCTGACTGATTTTTTTTCTTAGCGATTGCCTTATGAAAAAATATTTTACCTTTAATGTTCTGTTGCTCATTTTGGTCCATAAAATTTGAGAGGAATCATTATTGTTTTATTTGAAAAAGGAGAGTGAAGGGAATAGATATCTTCAGTAAATATCTTTTTTTCTTTTAAAGGAAAAACAAACCACTACATTCAGAGTTCCCCTTCTTTACATGCTCCTGAATTTTTTTGTTTGCTTATTATGTCATAGAGGTGATCCTGGTTTCTCAAAGGCTATTCCAGTAGAAGAAAAACATTCAGACCCTATCAAACTTGAAAGGTTTTATTTAATGTCCAGCAACAGGTTTTGTGTCTGTTGTATATAGCTAAATATAGAGAATTCATGACAGCCATTTACAAACCTATGGAAGGAGCTCTTTTATATTTGTGAAATGTTGAAGATGCATTTGTTTATGTCTTGCATGTCAATAAATCAATCCATATGCACTCATTAAGCACCTACCACTTACCAGGCCCTGCTAGGCAATGTTCCTACTAGAATGTAAGCTCCAAGAGAGAAGACAGCATGTCCTTTAAACTTTTTATTTTTTCAAATAATCAACACAAGGTTCTGGAAATAGTAGACATTGAACTGATTTGAATTGAACTCAAAAAGTATGTATTAAACATTTCCTTTTTATCAGTCACTGTAAGAGGTCAGATAAAACGAAAAAAATAGTCCCTGCTCTCAAAGGGTTATGATTATTAATTTAACAACTTAAAATTTAAAACATTTTTGAGTAAAATGAACAAAATAAGAGTGTGGAAGGGAAAGTCATTTTTTTGTTGTTGTGTTAAGAAATTTTCACTGCCAATCTCATGGAAATGAATGATGTAAACAAGAAAATTAATTAATTAATTAATTCATTACCAAAAAAAAGAAGTTTTCACTACCTCACTCTAGGAAACCTATAGCAATGAAGCAAGCAACAAGTTACTTATTAAGCATCTTCGAAGTAGGGCCACTAAGTAGTACAGCAGGTAGAACATTGGCCCTGGAGTTAGGAATACCTGAGTTGAAATGTGATCTCAGATACTGACTAGTTGAATCATCCTGGGCAAGTGTAAGTAAGAAGGATTTTGTTATTCCTTTTAGATTAAATTTCCCAGGATCCTAGAAAAGATTTGACTAAAGAAGATAAATATTTATGTCACAGAAAACCAAGTCATATTTTCAGTCCTTCTACTTGTTAGCCACATGATCGTAGACAAGTCATTTGAACACTGTACTTTAACTATAGAATGAGGGAGCTTAACTAAATGCTCTCCAAGGCCCCTTCCAATAATAACATTTTTTTGATTCTGTGATGATTCAAGTGAATACTTCATTCTACCTCACAGAGACAGCCTATAATCCCAAAATGGAAATCTTCCTCCCCTGATTCTGCTTGCCTTCCATGAGATGGCATAATGAAAGCTCCGTGTTTTCATTCCTGGCACACTCCTCACTCAGTCCTCTTACTCATTTAGGCCCAGTCAATGTGAGAATAGCCTTATGTAAGAAACTACTGAAACAGCTTCTCCCCATTCTCCTCTGCCTTCCCCAATCCCTACTTCCACACTTGCCCTTTGGCTGTATGACTTCTGCCCTGATAACTAGAGGAAAAAGGAATGCAGGGATAAAACGCAGAACCAATTAGGCTGATACTTCCTCTCTATCATAACCCCAAAAGAATTCTCATGGACCAAATGGTCAGCTCACAGACTCAGGTCTCTCCTCTTCTATTTTTCCCCTTTATCTCCCTCATTTTTGTCATTTACATTTAAGGACTTCAGCACTGGAAAATTGCTAGGAGCTTCATTATGCTCTGGGTCAACAAGGGCAGTGTTCTGAGCCTCAGTAGCTACTATGACCTAGTGCCTCTTCCCAGAGTCTCCGACCCTAAACTTTGGGTTTTCTTTTGCTATATCCTGGTCTATAACTGGATCCACAAATAAATTATTCTGTGGCTGGCTCTTAGATGTGATGATATTGTCATGATATTGGGGGAGAGGGAGGAGGGAAGGAGTGTTCAACCCAACCCAAGGAAGCCCCTCTGCTTATTCCCTTTTCTCACTATCCCCAATTTTATACTTACTAAAGATGCCAACTTTGAATTTCCTCAGAAACACTACTACGTGCCAGTATAACAATTTGTTCTGAAGTTTAGGAACTTTTTCCTTGGCAAACTTGATTTCTAGCCTGGTAAACAACCAGAAAGATACATTTAAAGAAAACAGGAAACAGCTGATTCACTAAGAAGCACCAAAATAATCTCGTGTGCTGCTTTCCCCGGACTGAAATGTAACTTCTGACATTCTAAAGAATTTTCATCTTTTGACCTTTTCCAGAAATCATTTTTAAAAATAACTGATGTAGAACTGTCCAAAAAGTAATAATATACTTCTAATAATACATTTTCTCACTAGAGTAATAAAAATTGGAAGGAACTTTAAAGTCCAGCTTTGTTTCTACCAAGAAATGCCCATAGTGATAACAGGATTTGTCCAAGGCCACAGAACTGCTTAGTGGAAAATCTGAGTATAACCAATAGAAACTAAGTTCCTTGAGGGCAGATGTTATTTGTTGTTGCGTCTTGGTCTCCCTAGTGCCAAGTTCATAGCCTTTGAGCAATCACTGAACATTTGTTGAATTTATTTGTTGAATAAATTGAATGAGAGTCTTCCAGTTCTTATGTCTGGTTCTGGTAAACCCAATGTATCCTAAAGACTCTGGGACCTTCCTTTCTGCTCTGCATCTGTACCTTTAGGACCTCAGAGATTTCTATCTGCCCTGCAGAATTATTCTCCTACTATATAATTTATCTTCCACAATTAGAGTACAAGCTCTTTGAGAGCAAGTACTCTCTTCTTTTTTCTGTTATCCATAAAGTACCTGGCATATCCCTATATAAAACACTTACTAAATGCCTTGCCATTTACTGATTCATTCTTTCCTTCCTCTCTCCTCTTTCTTTCTTTCTCTCTTTCTTTTTCTTTCCTTTTTCCTTGCTTCTGTGTGAGATGAAAAAGTTTGGAGTCTGTGTCTGATATGAAAAAGGATTTTTATTTTTCTCATGAGAAAGGGCACTGCCCCTGTTGCTCAAACAACATCTGCCAGGGAGTGCAAAATGTGGAAGCTTGCTGGCTTCTCTTGTCCTGATCCTAACTCCACCTCTAACACCTGTCCTACCTCACCATTGACTGGTGAGACAAGCTCACAATCTTTCATTAGTGTTAACTAATTGGAGCAAAGCAGTTTCAATCCTTCATTATGTATTTCCTTTCACCAAATTTGGAAATACCCAATCAGAAGTGGATTAGTATGGTTTTCTTTCAAATTACCACATTGCAAGGAAATCATGAGTTACTTTCAAGACTGAACTGGTTTACAAAGTATGGAGAAGAGATAGGAATGTAACAGGGAGTTTTTAAAAAATGAGGAAACTTCACTGAGAGTCATCTCTCACACTTCTTTCTTTCTGTCTTCCTCCCTCCCTCCCCTCTCTCTACCTTGCTCCCTCCCTTCTTTCCTTCCTTTCTTTTTTCCTTCCTTCCTTCCTCCTTCCCTCTCTCATTCCCTCTCTCTGTCTCCCTTCCTTCCTTCTTTCTTCCTCCATTTCTTTTTTACTTCTGGGTCATGGCTGCCACTGATACATGAAATAGACATGTGATAATAGAAAAGATTCAGCAACTGCAGTCTAATTGTTAAAACAGACACTGTCACTTAGAGAAAGGAGTCACTCATTTCTGCATTGAGAATAGCAGGAAGACACTGGGTTTCAAGTTAAAAGACTGGATTGGAATTCTAGCTTTGCCACTTTCATCATGTGTAAAATGAAAAGTTGGACTAGATCATTTCTAAGATCCCTTCCAGCACTCAAATCTTATAATACCTTTCTGCAGAAAATAAATAACATTTATTGTCATGATCAGAGCAGGATAATGTGTTTGGGGAATGGAGCAAGTATACACTCACATCAGCTAGAGATGGGCTCTTTTTTAGGAGTATTAGATCCCTCCTCTTCTTATTCAGGTGCCCATTCAGGCCAGGAAAACAGAGAGCCTAAGTAAGCAACCATGTTGCTTCTCCTGGTTGTTCTCCTGAAGATCTCTCAGGTTCCCCCATAGTGAACATATTGATCCATATGTACAATGTAGACAAGGAACTTTTCACAGCAGGCCTTACAGCCACCAATATTGCTGTTCTATGACAATGAATATTCTTTGACATTGAGGAATAGAGTTGAGAGAAGTTCATCTTTGTGCTATGATCAAGAGGGGCACTTGCTCTAATGTGTCTGAAGCCAAAAGGAAGAACTTAGTCTGTTAGTCTGGCTCCATGTAGTTTTTCTATTCTGAGAGAAGGCATTTGGAGTCAACATAAAAACCCTACTGATACCATAGTTACAACAGCTATATTTTTTTAGGTGTTCCATGCATGGGCCATAGCTGTGACTCTTCTGGGATTTAGTTGGTGCTAATACAATAAAATATGATATCTAAGGCCATCATTAAGGCTTCATTGGCACTGCAACAAGGTACTATGGCAAAATAGCTACAGCAACCTTTTATTTTATTTTTTAAAAATATATTTTATTTATTTCATTATATATTGCCCAATTATATGTAATTTTAAAAATATTTTTGTGCTCCAAATCTTCTCCTTCCCTCCTGCTTTTCCCCTTTCCTTGAGAAGAAAAGTAATTTGATATTGATTATACATGTGAAATGATATTAAAACATATTTCTATATTAGCCATGTTGAAAAGAAAACAATGGTTGAAAAAAAAGTAAAAAATAGTACATTTCAATCTGTATTTTGAATTAATTAGTTCTTTCTTTGGTGATAGATAGCTTTTTCATCATAGGTCCCTTGGAATTGTCTTGGATCATCGTCTTACTCAGAGTAGCTAAGTTTTTCATAGTTGATCATCTTTACAATATTGCACAGCAAACTTTTAGTCAAAGTGGAGTAAGCACCACTTTGTTGCTAGAGTATATCATTAATAGGTTTCAGAAGGATATAAAAGTATGCCCCAAAGGCCGTTGAATAAAAGCCACTTTTACACTGAATCATAAATGCAGGGAGTTATAGAATCTCAGAATTAGAAGGGATCTTATAGTTTTATCTAAACCTAAAAAAGAAGAAATCCCTCACCAATGCTTAGTATACTGAGGGCACTGGCTATATGCAACAATTGCAAAGAAAATGAGATAGGCCTTCTCCCTCTACTGGAGTTCCTCTCTTCCTTCAAGGCCCAATTCATGTGTAACCTAAGCTTTTCTGGGTAATACCCACTTATTTCTCCTTCACCCCACTGCTCCAATGAGGTTTCTTTACATTGTTGCATATTGCTTGTCCCTATGATTTCTATTCTCTTCTTTCTCTCTGGTATTATATGTATTTATATATCTGTATTTCTATCAATTAGACTGTTAGTGACTTATGAAAGTAGGGTCTATGTCATATCTAGCTTTGTATTCATAGATCCTAACAAGGTAGGCCCATAGTAGGTTCTTAATCAATGATTATTGAATTGAATTGAAGAAGTGTATGGCAATAAACTTATTGACAATAGAAGAATCAGGATACACAGGATGCATAAACCATTACTTGGCAAAAGGGATAGTTAGATTTTTCTTTTGGAAATATAGGTTAAAAATTTTTTCCATGAATGAAATTCAAACTAAAAGTAGACATGGGGGAAAATACTCCAAATCATTAATACTTAGAGAAATGTGAAATTTTGAGATTCTGCCTTCTACCCATTAGACTGGCAGAGTATCATGGAAAGGCGTCACTTATACAACATGTTAGTATGTGATGGTACTTGGCGATCTTCGCCCTTGAAAACAGGGACAAGGAAATGTCTAGGAATATGACACCTATAAGTAAGTGGCCCTAATAGCTTAGGGGAAATGTCATGATTTCTTTTCAGAAGAGCTACAATTTTTATTATGGGAAGAATGGAACAGAGGATTCTAAGTAGCATTCATTTACATATTTACTTCTCTCTTCCTCCTCCTCTCCTTACATTCTTGGAAATTTTGGACACTATATTTGAGAAGGGGGCGGGAGAGAGAGAGAGAGAGAAAAAGAGCAAGAGAGAAAGAGAGAGAGAGAGAGAGAGGGGGAGGGAGAGGGAGAGAGAAAGAGGGAGGGAGGGAGGGAGAAAGAGATAGAGACATAGAGAGAAAGAGAGAAACCTAGCCCAGTTCTTCTTCTTAAGTATTTGAGAAACATTTGATTGTTTGGCTCTAAATGTCAGTACTTCAAGGTTTGATAATGTGATTTTTGTCCCTTTTGTCCATAGACACATATTGTGACTTTTCTGTAAGTTAGTAGGTCAGTTTCTAGAGTTGATTTGCTCAGAAGAAAAAAAAATCATCTCCTTACAGCTCCCTACATCTTAATAAAATTCCTCTGAACTTAGAGAGACTGTTCTCCAGATGATGATGATGATGGTGGTGATGGTGTTGATGGTGGTGGTGGTGGTGGTGATTGCGATTATAATGATTACATATACTTCAACATTTTAAAACTAATTTCATCACAACTGTCTTTTCAAATAGGAATTAGTGCTATAATAGCTATTTTAAAGCTAATGAAATGAAGGCCCTGCCAGGCTGATTTGCCATGGTCACTCACACAGCTATTAAGTCTCAGGCAAGATTCAAACCTTAGTATCCTGACTTCAAATCTCTCATTTCATGCTACCACCCTATGCCCTTGTAGTCAGAGACCTCTCATGCAGTGCTGAGTTAAATTTGAAATATTTCCAGTATTTTAGGATCTATTAGAGATTCTACTCTTCTGACATTATTACTGAGGAAGAATTATACAACTACACATTGTAAATACTATCAGAAATAAGCTAGTAGTTTATCTGGTATCACTTAGCAGAGAACTGGTGTCTAAGGAAATCTGAAACAAGGTAAAATTTGATAAGGAGACTAGGCTAAGAAAAAGGCATAGAATGTCAGAAGAGAGGACCTTGCACAGCTAGGGGCCAAAATAAGATTGCAAGATTCTTATGGAACTTCAGAAATCAAGGGAGAGTTGGAAGGACAGGAAGAGAACATCTGAGCACAAATTTTGCCTGTGTGGTCTGTCCTGATAATCTGGAGAGGATATCAAATACTGCAAATATGAAAGTAACTGTGACTTTTTTCTGCCAAATCAATTAAAGAATTGATAGTAGAAACCTGGGAGAATAATTAGTGAAGTATTTTTAATTTTTTACCTTACCAATTTTACAGATAGGCTCAAGTCTGCTCATTGTTTTCTTTTAAACATTGTCTTCTTGAAAATTTAGAAATAATATACTTTTTAGGCATGTATTATTCCATGCCAACATTTAAGCTCTTATGTCATAAGATGAGCCTACTTTACATTCAAGGTGAAGTGGATCTTCATATAACAGTTCTCAAAAACCTGAAATGTTCAGTACTCCAGAATTTTCAGTAGATTCTTATTTTTTCTAGTATAAAATACAAATTTAGAATTTGTGGCTCTTCATAATTTATACCCACTTCACCTTTCCAAGTATTTATGGCACATTAGTCACTTTTATGTGCTTTATGTTTCAACCAAAGTGGTCTACTTAGGTCTTTTCTTAAAGATAGTAAGGTAGCACTGGAGTTTATTGAGTGAGATTGTCAGATTTATGGTTTAGGAAAATCACTTTGGCATCTAAATGGAGAATAGACTATAAAAGGGAGGAATGTGAGAAAGAGAAACCAACCGGAATACTATTACAATAGTCCAGGTATGAGGCGATAAGGGCCT
>CM053582.1:134352753-134387129 GCA_028627135.1 Pseudochirops cupreus | reverse complement strand
CCACCCAAGACCATGATCCTGATCCAGGCAGCTCAAGGCAAGAGCACTTAGCCTCTGAATGATTGCTTGGCCCTCCTGCAATCTGCAAGCAGGGAGCTTCTGAAGCAGCCACGTGGAGGCAGCTGCAAGGCCACTTATTCAGACTGCTTCTAGCTCTGGAGGCAGTTGGCCAGACCCTCTCCCCAAAATTTAGCTAAGTTCCACTGACCTTTTCCCTTTGTCCTTGGCTCTTATGGGTTGGCAATTCTAGAAACTGCCACAGCTGCCAGAGATCCACTGTCCTGAAAGCTCCAGCAGGGGCTTCTCCTGGATGGCCTGAGGCTAAAACTGCATGGGGCTGGGCTCTGCTCCCAGAGTGCTGGGATGAGCCCTTTCTGTCTGTCTGCCAGACTCCCTTCAGCAGGAGCCTGGTTTCTCTGTCATTTTATGAGTTCTGGAGCTCTAAAATTTGTTTAGAGTCATATTTTATAGTTATTTGAGGTGGTTATGGTGGGAGCCACAGAGTTCTCCTGTTTCTTCATCTTCATGTGAAAGCTTTTTAGAAACTCTGAAGCCCAATAGCAGTAAGTCATATAATACATATTAACCCCAGAGGGCTCCAAATCATCTTGTAGGATCTGATTTCATAGGTTTAGAGATGGAAATTGACCATACAGGTCATCACGTCATTTTAATTTTTTCCCCCTGATGATGAAATTTAACATCAATGAAGTTAAGTGACTTTTTTAAGGTCACACAGGTACTAAGTGACAAAGCTGGTATTTCATCCCAGATCTCTGCCTCCAAGGTCAGGGAAATTTCCATCATTTCTAATACACACTAAGAATTATATTTTATTGGGGTGGCTAGGTGGCACAGTGAATAGAGTACCCACCCTGGAGTCAGGAGGACCTGAGTTCAAATGTGACCTGAGACACTTAACACTTACTAGCCATGTGACCTTGGGCAAGTCACTTAACCCCAATTACCCTACCCTCTCCCCTCCAAAAAAAAAAGCAAAAAAAAAGAATTATGTTTTGTAAAAAATAAAGTATGAAAAATAGATGAAAGGCACAAAATACAATTCAAGTTCAAGGAAGAAAAGCTCACTTTTCAGTGGGAAGAATTAGAAAAGGTTCCCTGGAGGAGGTAATATTTGAGCTAAGTCTTTAAAGTACTTTTAAGAAGAAAAGAGATTGATTTGTTGGGTTTTTTTTCTTTATTCTGTTTAAAATAAAGCAATCTTATTATACTTAAGTATTTACTATTTTCTTGGATTGGTAGGAAAAAATACTGGGGTGAGGGGAAACTGAAGAAAGGAAGAAATAGGTAGTTTGTATTAAACTTCTACAAGGTTAGGAAGCATTTTCTCCAGTCACATCTAATAAGACCCAATTTTCTCTCCAGTAAAGCCAAAGCTCTCTCCATATTTTCCAGCTCCCAGTGGCAGCTGTCGATATTTTGCCTGAAGCAAGGCTGCCTCATGACTCCACACTTTTACACTAATACTTTTATTGTCCCATAGATCTCTCCCAAACACTGATTTGGTGCTGGTGCCATCCTCTATTGATCTTATCCTTTATTACTTATTGGGCAGCCACTATGTGAGTCAGAGCCTGAACTTGCCACAAGTTTGGGGTGACTGGGACTGATCCTACATAGGATCATAGATTTAGTACTTAAAGGGGTCTTATATGCCATCTAGTCCAACCCTCTCATTTTATAGAGAAGCAAACTAAGGAATGAAGTGGCTAAGTGATTTGCCCAGTATCACACAGCTTGGAAATGTCTAAGGTAAAATTTCAGCCTGACTGTAAGTTCAATACTCCTTATTTATGCATCATAGTGTATCTGCCAGTACCCCATGGATTCAATTTTTCTGGCATGGGGTGGGGGAGGGGAACAATAAGGAGGTGGGTAGGAAGGAAGCACCTCCCACTTCTACCCTTCTCCATGTACCAGCCTCCTCATTCACCCTCTTTGTGGGTCCAGGCTGTCAATCCTCTAAGATTCTGTGGCTACTATGCCTTTGTTTCTGGACAGCTTCCCACCAGGGCACTATGAACTGCCACCAACTCCTGAAATACTTGAACTGGAGACTGTCACAATGGAAGCCAAGGATGAATATAAAATCAGCTAGTGGGGGGAAGGAAAGGGGATAAGGAATCAATGGCAAAGGCCATTTGATACTGAACACAATAGTGAGGACCCTGATACCTCCAGAGCAAGACTTTCTTTGGTCATAATTGTCTTCTGCCCTTCCATTTTACTCAGAACCATCTTTTGTTTTTGACCTGTTAAAATCTCTTTATTCATCACAGAAAACCTGAATGCAAATTAGGGCTCTGCCTTTAACTACCACTGTGTCCTTGAATTAGTCATTTCACTCCCTTTGTGCATTAATTTAACCATCTCTAATATCAATAGGTTAGATCATATGACCTGCAAAATCCTATTCAGTCCTAAATCTGTGGTCCTGTGATACTAGATATTTCCTTTCCTTAGTCTGGAGCTCACTGAAAGCTAGCTTGCTCTTGAAGACATCATACTTCTTGCAACTTCCTCCAACACTAGCTCTTCTTTCTCTTGCTTGACAGAGGGTCATGAGAAGGAATTGAAATTCTCTGTAACTTTGAGACCATTCTTCTGGCACCATCACTCAGCAACCACTTCTCTGTTAAAATTTACTCCATCCTGTCCAAATCATTTTTCTTAACATTTATGGACCACTGTCCTCTCTTCCTAGTAAGTTCAGTACCTGTCTTGCTTTCCATTCTAACCCTTATTCCTTTTGAATAGATAGCCTGTTCCTTAATCTGCAGAAATTCAAAGGTCTTTGTTACCAGTTTATTCTGGACCACAGGAATGTTCTTAACTTGGAATGAATACCCCTCATCTAGTTCATCTGAATTTTCCCTGGTGCTAAAATTTCCAATTACACCTCTCCTAAAAATCTCTAGAGAGAGCATGTCTATAAACATAACGTCTTGTCCTTGTCTCCTCTATTTTCACATTTCCCTGTGTATGAAGCCAAAGTGAAAACTCTTCTGCATTCTCCTAGAAGTGAGAATCATCCTGCTTTCATCTATGCTATCAAGGAATACTTACTGAGTACTTATTATGTTTAGGTATTGCATCAGATATGGGAACAAGTCAACTTAGTATTTTCTTAATTTTCCCTCTAATATCATGAAGCTTTTTTTGGTAAGACAATTGAGGACTGCTTTTAATTGGTAGAGCATTGATTTACATTCAAATATTTTGGGCTATAAATTGACTTAGAAAACCACAAATTAATAGCATCTATGTTTTATTATATTTTTAATTATCTTGTTAAACTCCCAATTACAATTTAATCTCCATATTATAGCAAAAAGAGGTTAAGTGACTTGCCCAGGGTCACATGGCTAGTAAGTATCCAAGGCTCTTATCTTCCTGACTCCAGACCCAATATTCTATTCACTGTACCATCAACTGCTCAGTAAGAACAGCTGTAAGGATACCTTTCTATAAGACATATTGAAGAACCAGTTGAATATATAGCACTTTGGGAAGTGAGATCAGAGACATCATTTTGAAATAGATGGCTACTTTGAAGATGGAAGTGAAGTACAGTGGGTATAATGGTGAAAAAGTAACCCTTGACACTCTTTGGAAACGGTGTTTAGAAAATGTGATCCAGATAGTTTTGGATAAGAAGAAAGCCAGTGGATAGGCACTCCTAAAATGAAAGGACTCATGGAGCAAGTAGGAAAGGAGAGATTAAGTACATAGCACATGTTTCAAAAAATTGAAAATTAAGAAGAAAGTAGGAGAGTATTTGGAATGGATAAGTAGGCCAAATCATAACTCCTTAAGCTTGAAGATACAAGGGAGAAATTGAGAGTGGATAGTGATGAAATAGTTCCAGTACAATTTCCTCACATAGGGCAAATAGCACTGAGGGATTTTGAAGTAAGAGGTGCCATTACAGAATTCCAAAATATGCACCAAAATCCCTCATACGTCATTTTCTGATATGAAGGTGAATTTGCCATTATACAGGGAGCATATGAGTACTATACAGCTTCAATATTCTTTATAAAGACATTTTCAGAGTCTTAGCAAAAAGAAAGGGAGAAGAGAAGAATGACAAAAGTTTTAAGAGACTACCTAATGTGGTAAGAAAAAAATGATGTAAGTCAGGTGTCATAGGAGTCAATGACAGGAAAATGCAATTGAAGACCAAACAAGATGACACATTGCGAGGTTTGTTTGTTTCTGGGGGTTGGAATGACTGTTTCCTTCTATGCTTGGTCAACACTATTTCTCTGATAGGAAATATCTCAGTTGAAAAGTGATGTACCTTGTTCACAACCCAAATATACTGTGAATATAACAATAGATCTTCAGTAAATTTCATTTTTTATCTAGTTGTTTATCATTAGGTATACCAGAAGAGAAAGAACTCTATGAGAATTAGCCATCAGTGAATGAAAGATGTTCAAATTCAGCTCCAATTGTTATGGCTAAGAATTTTGGAAAAGATGCTAGAACTCCCTCATTTCAAATCTTATTGATGGAAATGGAGTCACTGAAAATTAGACATTTTCCTACCATTTAAAATTTAGATTTTTGTGCTCCACATTAAGTAAATGCTTCTGTGACACCCTCACCACCACTCTTGTTCCTTTAATCAAAAATTAAAATGCTTTTCAAGTAAGTCTTCTGGTAAAAATTATTTGCAGAGTTTTCTCCACTAGATGTCTCCAGAGAAATACAAGTAATATTGCTTGTAATAGTCATCATACCAGGGAGCACTAAAGTTTCATCAGTATCTATTCAAGTACAAACAATAATTTACATCGTGTCAATGAATCTTTTTGGTCTGTCACTGGACTAAGTTTTATAAGGATAACCACTCTAAATTTCTGCTGTAAGGGATGGTATAAAATCCCAAAGTTATTACATTCTCCTTTCTAGAAGTATTCATTCATTATCATTAATGAATCTATCTCATCCTCCATTTTGGGAAGGGAATAACATTTCCCTTTTTCCTAAGTAAGTTTATTTTTATTTATAGTAGACCAGAAAAATAGAACAAGATGGAAAGAATGGTGAAAGTTTAAGAATTGGACTGACTTTCCTGGGCTCCAGTGCAATGCTTGGGGGACCAGGTAGATAGGATATAAGGTGGCAACCAGTGGGAAGAAGATAGGGAGACTGGCAAGCAGGCCTGCAAAATAAATAAGGCGTTCACATAGTTATATTCACTTTGTGATCTCACTAACATGTCACCAAGGGACAAGTTGACTGACTTTGAATAGCCCCCTCCTCTCCTTCTGCCTACACTCCTTCAAGCTTTTCATTACCCTTTAGTTACGCATTTTTATTTCACCTGAATTGAAATACTTATATGTGTGGAAGGAGGTCAGTAACATAATATGATCTGCTTTACAGCTTACTCTCCTTCTATCCAGGGATGGCCCTAAGGAGAGGACTAATTTCTTCATTTCAATAAACACTTTCCTACTCTCCCTGGGAGAAGAGGATTTTGAGCCAGTATTCAGACAAGGGGGAGTTCTAAAATCTTCAAACTAATAATCAAAGAACTAGTTGAGGATTGGTTCAAAGTGCTTAGAGACAAAGGTTTTACCTAGGACAAAGCAACTAGGACTTTGTCCCAAGGTGGTAAGTTTAGAAATTACTGATAACAATTGTATTTCCTTCAGTGGCAGAAATAACAGAATTTAGCATTTAACAAGACAGTTTTAAAAAAAGATACTGCCAGATAGAGCCTTCCTTTTGGTTATTTAGATAAATAGATAGATAGATAGATAGATAGATAGATAGATAGATAGATAGATAGATAGATAGATGGATGGATGATGGATGGATGGGTGGATGGATAGATAGATATAGATAGATATCAGATCATTTGCTGCCTTTGCCTGACCCTGATTTGTTTCTTTACCCAACCCCCTCTTCCCCAGAAGCTTTTTCATCAACATTCTATTAGTTCCCCAGGATCATTGCTATGTTCTATCCAGAGGGTATATTTTCTACCACTTGTTCTAGACTGTGTTAATACTATTAGGTATAAAAGTAGTTCTTCTGAACTCTATTTGGAACCCAGAAGGTCATTGTCTCTAAAATTTATACTACTGGCTTTAAACTTTAAAATACTCAGTCATATTTTAAATATCCATGAGCTCTAAATTGGGAAGGATAGAGGGTAAAATAAATTAGATCTCTTCCACAGACCTCCCATCTTTCCTTTGTAAAAGACATTGATGTCGAAGTTCAGGAACTACCAATAGTCCCCTCTGTGCTCTTAAGGCCCATGATGCCACTGTGACAGTCATTTTTCTTCAGATGCAGAAATAAAGACAAAAAGTTCCACTTTGATTTCTGAGTCACCCAGTTTTGATATATTCATAACTCAAGGTAACCAGACAATCTTCAGCCCTCCACTTGAATTCATATTGTGCAGAGGTAGTTGTAGATTGTCTGTAAGTTGGTAAAGTGAAACCCAGCATGGCAAAAACTCTAAAGGCCACAAGGCTTGCTAAAGATCCAGGACATAATTGATGGAAATGACATCTGGCAGTTGGAAAAAAAAATGTTCCTGTTTTTCAGACACATTATTCTTCTCTCTTGCATAATAAAGAATTTATTTTCCTAAGTGGTTAACATCATTGGACTAAGCTTTTCCAACCCTGGGAGGTCAAAATGTGGCCCCTGAGGATAAAGGGAAATAAAAATGAAATTATCCTTATTACTGAATGAATGAATAACAGGTTGATTCTTTCTCCCAAATGGGAGTTCCTTTAGTACCTCTTGCTCCCCTAAAAGATGGAGACTGTCTTTAAAAAGGGAATACTTATCCAATTGAATTAGCTAGTACTAGATCAGTATCTTTAGGAAAACAAATTGCTAGTAACTGTGAACTTTAAATGTTTCATTATAACTTTTAAACGCTTGCCTCTTTTAGTGCATATTTCAATGAAGATAGGACAATGAATTTATCAGTTCTCTCAGAGAGTGTGATGCATTGTGTTTATCCCTCTCTACTAAGACGGGGTAGAAGGCTACCTTCAAGGTTTCTGAAGTTGCCTGGTGACAGATGTACATTCCAACGCTGAGTAGTTCTATGGCCCTATTCACTGTGGATGCTTTGAATCTCTTGAATCACTTACCTTTGTCATAGCAAGTATAAGAATCCAGTACTAAAAGAGTACAGAGACTAAAAAGTTCCCTGCATCCCTTTATTTACTGGGAGGTCGAGATAGGGTGGAAAAGAAAGGCACTGTTTCCAAAGGTCAAAGCAGCTATGTGTTTTCAGGCACTAGGGACAAGTATATCAAATCTTAATGTGGAATTTGGTTTTGCAAAATTATCAGCAGATTTCCAATTTCACTACTGGTGTTGTTACGAAAAGCCCAAACACAGCTGAAAATTCCTGAATCCTCTTCTGGCTTCTACATGGCAGAAGCCATTGAGCTGGACTTCATTTGAAGGGAATTGTATTCTGTCACTGATAGATGCATTGTGTGATCCTAGGCTTCCCCTTTGCCCCTGTTTCTAGCACCTAATAATTAAGTTTATGAATATTACAACTGTATTTTGAGCTGACTTCAAATCAGTGTATGGAAGAACTTTCAAACAATTCAGACTAACTATAGAATCGACAGGCTCACAAGGTACTGAGCACTCCACCACTGAGAGTATCCAAGTGAAAGCTGTATGATCCTCTACTAGGGATGCTGTAGATTGGATTCTTCCGTTAACCAAACAGTAAATGTACTGCATATTCACAGGGTTGGTTTTTACAACACAATCTGTTAGTAAGTCATTCAACCAGTGCTTATTAAGTATGTACTATTTACAAAGTAGCACATTCCCTGTGTGGGGAGGGGAAAGAGACAGAAAAAGAAAGACAAAAATGACAAATGATTATTAAACTTTAAAAAGATATATCTCCACTTAATGGAAGGACAAAAAAACACCCAAACCTAGTATCTAAGTCGAATGAGAAATCAAAGGAGTGTAATAATTAGCCTAGCGTGGCTAGGAAGAAAGCTCCCAACAATTCAGAGTGACATGTATACAGTAAGATTTTCTAACCAGGTTTGATTCTCACAATATATAAAAGGGGATTGCTGGGCTCTCTACTTTCATGACTGTCTCCTTATTTCTCCCTCTCACTAGCTTTCTTTTGGGAGGTAGATATGTATACCTTTGAAACTATTATTTTTCAATAATTTCAGATGTATATGGAGCAATTTTATCACTTTTGACCTACACTAATTAGCACCATTAATTTTTCAGAAACCAGTTGACAAGGTTACCAATTAAGAATCTGGGATTTAACTGTTCTTGCCCCCTCAGTCTGTTGACAATATGGGTTATTAGCTTTTTCTTGGCCTTGTATTTTCCTTCGGGTTTTTTTGCATGGACAAGACATGAAAAAGTGTTTTCTGTACCACCACTTCTTCATTGCTGAAGTACGTAATAGGTCATAGAAGAAGCAAATGCCAAGTGAATCCTTGTAAGTATGTTTCTATGGAGAAAATGCTGAAAAAATGCAATGTGATTATCATGAAGGTATCTAGTTGAGGACGGATGCATTCAAAAATTAAGTTTACTTAAAAATAATTTATTTCAATAGTATTTTTAGATATAGGAACTAAATTTTTAGGGTAAATAAGGAATAGTCCGATAAAAAATGGGCTGTTGTGAATTTAATGATATAAAGTCTCTCTTGGCAGGTAGCTGAGATTACAAAACTTCTCTATCAGCATCAGAGATGACAAACTAAGTGGCAAGGCATACACGTGTTCTGTCATCAGGAGCCTAAAAGGGTTAATTTAGAAGACTTGTACTGTTGGACACAACCCAAAGGAGAAGGGATTTTTTTTTATTACTTCTTCTGCCATATTTTATCCTGTCTTGGCTCACTCTGCCATTTAAATTACTAATATTTCTGTTAGACCAGGCCTGATTTTGTCCAGTGATTGTCAGCACGTGTGTTCAAGCAAAATGGTACAGACTTTGTGGGAAATAAGTTATAAAACATAACATAAGGTAAAATGCCTTTGGCCTCATTTCCTAATTCAGGGGGAAAAAATGGCAGACATGGGTGTCCTCTTGCTGTTCATTTATTTCAGTTACATCCGACTCTCTGTGACCCCATTTGGGGTTTTCTTGGCAAAGATAATGGAGTGGTTTGCCATTTCCTTCTCCAGCTTATTTTACAGATGAGGAAACTGAGGCAAACAGGATTAAGTGACTTGCCCAGAGTCACACAGCTAGTGTCTGAGGCCAGATTTGAACTCAAGTACACTCATCTTCCTGGCACTCTATCCACTGTGCCACCTAACTTTGTGGATACTCATTAACTGTCCATGACCTGCATTGTTTAAGTATACTTTCCCAGGGTGAGTTACATTTGGAGATTAATCCCCTCCCTCCTGCCCTTTCCCAACTATGTTGAATTAGAAAATCTTGAACTTAGTTTTCAGTCAAGTTAAAAAAAAATTAACAGACTAAGAGAGTAAGGGGAAAGAATCTGAAGTTTAAAATGAATTTTCTAAGCATCTTCTAATTATGATCAAAGGCTTAACACATATCTTTGATCTCTGCTGGCCAACATGGTAAAACATTTCAAGGATGAGGAGTTATCTAGAAGATGGAAAGGATAAAGATGCGGTTCCATTTCTGGTCCAATGATTATTCCCGGGAGCACACCCACATATCCAAAAACAATAGAATTATGTGGAATAGCCTGCTCCAAAAAGCTTTCCCTTAGCAAAATCCCAATACAGTACAAAAGTCTGAGCACAGATTTAAACATGCAGTCACATGAAGTTCTGATTGCAAAGAGGAAAACTTCATAGTCACCAGGAGGGGGAAAGAAAACTGTGCATGGTTAGTGAGTGCAGCTAACTTAAGCTGATTGAAGCTGGCAGCTCGAACTTGCTGATATTTCTTGGAGAGTGTTCAGAGTCTCAGGTTGATACTCTGTTCCCTCCCACAGCTCTCTGACATGTATATAAACCCCTAGCTCTCCAAAACTCATTGCCAGTTCTCTTTCTTGGCTAACTGAAGCAACAAGGTGACTAAAGATGATACTTCTTTTACCCATATGTTTTACACTCTTACTGTCTGCACTTGAGCTTGCAGACTCCACTGCTCATTATGACAAGATTTTGCTCCATAGTCGTATCAGGGGTCAGAAACAAGGGTAAGTCAATATTTAATTGTTTTTATTATTGTTTTACCTAATTCCATGCAAAAAAGTAGAGGAAGAAAGAAAAAATCTCTTTCCTTTACTCTAGTTTAATCCTTGAAAGGAAAAATGATAATTTGCAGCTGGGTTTAGTGTGTTTAATTCATATTTTAAAAATTACATGCAGAGGTTTTAATTTGAGCACATTTTTAGGAAATGTTTAGTTCTTTAATCAAATTAACAATATGCCATGTCTCTACACTCTAAAAAAAGGTCTAATTTTTAATTCTTTCTTGAAAATCTTGGATGGAGCATCAACCTAAAAACCTGTTTAAGAATCTGTGCTTTTACAAACATCTTCTAAGTTTTTTCACATGAAGTTAAGGAAAGGTTATAATAGGCTGGAGTTCCTTTGCCTTGTTTTAGCAGACTATGTGTGTGTAAAGAGAACAGGATAGTGCAATATAACTGACTTCCTCTGAGTTTTTGCCAGCACTGAATTTGAAGAAGTTAAAAATCCCCAGTCCAAGCAAAATAATACAAGTAAGTCATGTTTCCTGCCATGGCACTCAAATTTGACTTGGTCTTCTTTTCAAATTAGGCCAGTTTAATGTGACAAGTAAACCAAGAAAATGATGACTTTTTGATTTGAAATGAATTTGAACACTGCTGACTGTGTCTCAGAGGGATTTTTCAAAGTGCTCACATGCTCACTAGTCCTTGCCTAAAAGATGAAATCAGAGTTTCAGATGAGAAATACATTTGGAACATAAACTAGTAACAGAGTATTTTCTGATCCATTTTATGCATGTCAAAAAGAAATCTTCATTTTCTGTTTGAAGCAACAGTGTTATAAAGGTTTTCCCATTATGAACCTTCCGACCTAAATCTTCCTATTGGTTTTCCATTAGCAACTCCATGAATGGTTGACTATTTATTTTGAAATATGTGGTTTTCCCCACAGATTGTCTAATCTGCCTAAATCATGATATCTTGGGAGACATTGAAAAAGTTCCCCGGTCTTCCATTGGCCTTTGAGCTCTGATTGTTTCAGAGCCCCAAAACTAAGCATATTTTTTAAACTCAAATGCAGTAGCTGAGATTTTCAACAATGTGTATCTACACATGCATACACACACACAGACACACACAGACATCATACACGAAAATAAAATGCACAAGACATGAGGCAACCTGATTGTTCAGACCTGGCAGTCTTTGTAGCTGTACTCTGTCTCAGCTGGAAAGTTGTCTCTCCCCCTTTGAGAAGGGGCAATTCTTCTAGTGGTCCAGCAGGATGGTGTCAAGAGCTATAACTGTGCTCGGGTGGAAATCCCATCTGCTCTTGGAAATGAAAGCCACATGTTAGTTTTTAGTGCCACACTTTGAGATGAAATGGGTGTCATTGTGACTTTAACTCTCTTTTCTTTCCTTCATCCTCTAGCCCAAATGTCTGTGCCCTTCAACAGATCTTGGGCACTAAAAAGAAATACTTCAGCACTTGCAGAAACTGGTATCAAGGAGCTATCTGTGGGAAGAAAACGTAAGTTGCATGCTCATTTCACAATGAGCCAGTTTGGCAGAATACATTTCAGAGAAAAGGGATGGAGGGCATATTATACCTTTTTAAATATACTGAATGAGCCCCCACATTCATTCCCAAAAGGAAAATTAAATACTAGTTTTCAAACAAAAAAAAATATCACCATGAATGATATTAATGGAAGTCAGATTTTGGCCAGAATGGTGATATAGAGAGATAGAAGTCATATGGCATAAGACAAAAAGTCCTTGGCTCAGTGTCAGGATATCTGAATCCCCTAATCCTTGATTTGCTATTAATTAAGGATTATAACACTGGGTAAGTGACAAAAACTTTTTGTTCCTCAATTTCCTCTCCTCTAAAATGGTAACTAAATTCATTTCCATTCCAGTATTTTCTGATTGAATAATGAATGGTACAGATATTTGGACCAATATCAGCTACCTGAAATAAAAGACTGAAGCAAAAGAGATTCAAAGAGATTCTTTGTCTTCAAGAGCTGTTCTGTAAAGAACAAGAGCAGTATTCGTTTGTGCAGATTCTAAAATATGTGCTGAGGCAATTATACAGATAACTGAGGCAAAATAAAATTGTGAAAAGATGAGGTTTTATGAGAATTATCCAGAATTCTTTTCTGTACATATATACATACATGCATACTCACACACATAATATATAGGTCCAATATCTGTACATTGGATAATTTTTTTCACTTTATAAGCAAACTTACAAACTATTAGAAATGAGAATGATTCATTGCAGTGCAGGAGAAAGCACACACTGATGTCAAAAGATCAGGATTCAAAGCTTGGCTTTGTCACTTACTACTGTAATTATCTACATTAGAAGGAGGTTGAATAAGACAACCTATATAATCCCTCCAACCTCTGAATTTATGCTCCTAGGGTCCCAGAGCATTTTAAGTGCTAGAGATCCTTCAGAAGAAAGCTATTATAATAATCAGGAAAGAAGTGCTTATCAGTACTTGTGGATGGATCAATATCATTCCATCAGGGAAGAGATCATAAGAACAGGGGCTGTTTAGTCAAGGGAACTGGGTTCAGTTCCTCCTTCTGTGCTTCACTATATGTGATCTTGAGCAAGTCTGTGCCTCTAGATTGGACTAGATGACCACTTCTCCAGTCCCTTTCAAATCTAAATCTCTGATCCAATGAGCTATTTACGTTAAATTCTGCCAAATTCTTGCCTTGGATCACAGCCCATGTGTGCTGCTATGAAAAATGAGAGACTCCCTCTTGGGATTTTATTATAACCCATTCACTCTGAGTATCAGGCTAAACAGGACAGAGTTATTTCCAAAAAGAGAGATTTTTAATATTTTGCCAAGCTTTCTTAAGTTAAGTTTCCTACCTTAATAAAACAACTTCTTAATATGGTAGATAAGCCCTTCAGAACTCCTTGGTTAGAACAACTCTAAAATTCAAGATGGGATGTTCTCATTAATTAAATTAAACATGTATTTAATAAATCCTACTATGTTTAAGGCATTAGAACATAGTAATCAGTAAATTATTTTAGCATGTACTTTCAAATCTAAGAAATATGGTACAGAAAATACATAACTGGTCTCAGAATAAAGAGTTCAAATAAAGCATCTGATACATACTGGCCATTTAATCTGAGGCAAGTAATTCTTCCTTCCATCTCTCAGTGGCCCAGGTAAAAGCTTTAGGTTGCAGAATAATGCCTGGTCTGCATTGGTATAGGGCAGGGGTGGGGAACCGGTAACCTCAAGGCCACATGTGGTATTCTAGGTCTTTGGGTGTGGCCTTTTGACTGAATCCAAGTTTTACAGAACAAATATTTTTATTAAAGGGATTTGTTCTGTGAAGTTTGGATTCAGTTGAAGAACCACACTTGAGGGCCTAGAGGGCCACATGTGGCCTCAAGGCTGTAGGTTTCCCACCTGGTAAAGGGAATTTCTTTAACAGGAATACCCTATACCAATGAAATGTTAAGTTAAGAAAAGAACCAAAAACCTTTTGAATCTACTTATGTGTTGCTCCATTTAACACATCTCTCTGGACAAGTATAAAGTCTAATTTGAGGTTTAATGATGCTTATCACATTCATTATTATGACATGCATACATATTTATGTTTTTTCTATGAATATTAGTGATCACAGTATAATATATAGTTGCTGACAATGTAAAGGAGAGCTCTTGGTTTAGAATTTTACCATCTCTTTCTGCAGAAGGAAGATTCATTTGCTTCTCTCATCCTTAAAGTGGTATTCTGATAATCACAGCTGCAAAAAGGGTTTAACTTGTTAGTTTTTTCATTAAATTGCAACATACCATTAATTTCAAGAGACTCCCCCCATCCCAGCATTCACCCTGAGTGTAGTGAACTCCTCTTCATTCCCATTATTGTGCTCTATGACCATTCCAGTGGGACTATTCAAACTATTCAGTACAATTGGATCCAGTAGAAAGATAATCTGGGCAGAATTTAAAATACTCCAATGAATGTGGGATACATTTACTTGGTTCTTAGTATTACAGTCATCATCTCTAAGGTGAATTTTAATTCAAAAATCTCTCATACAGAGATAATTGAGATATATTCACAGATCCCCAAATGAAGAGAAAAGATGGATGACTGATTACTTTGATCATTTTTTTAAAAGCCTTTGGATCAGACCTGTGATTTCATTGGTATGGGGGACTCTCATAGAAGAAATTCCCTCTACCAACAGCTATTCTACAACTAATGGTTTTAAGGAGTAGGACTATAGGAATGTACATTATTATAAACCTACATCTACAAAGAAAGAGTGACATCAGTTTCTTAATGACATAGTATTAAGTGACTCTTCCATGTCTCAATGGAAAGAAAATATACATTACACAGAATATACAAATAAAGTTCTGAGAGATCACTATTTGCAATATACATGTTCCATATTATTGTCTTGGTCACTGTCTGTTCTATTAGTAAATTTAAATAGAAAATTAATATGGTTTGTAAAATACCAGTAAAAGACGAAATCCTTCACTTTAATTGTGGTAGATTCATGGTTTTATTTTCTCTCCTCTCTTCAAAACTCCCAAGGCAAAAACAGGTATTAAATTTAGCAAATAAGCAGAAGCTTTCAATTGCTATGGGATCATTCACAATATGACGGAAGACTATAGTGCTGTAGCTAGCTTTTGAACATAATAATAATAATTAACACTGATATCACACCATGTGCCAGGTACTGTGTTAAATGTTTTTATAACACTATCTCATTTGATCTTTACAACAGCTCTGGGAGGTAGGAGTTATTATATTCATTTTACAGATGAGGAAACTGAAGTAAACAGAGGTTAAGTAACTTGCCCAGGGTCACATAAGTAGTCTGAGGCCAGATTTTAATTCAGGTCTTCCTGACTTTAGGTCCAGTGCTCTGCCTACTTCACCACCTAGCTGTGTCACAAGTTCTAATTTTTAAAATTCAGAGGATATTACCAAAAACTACATTTTAAAAATTGACTACAGGGTATTTAATAGGCACATGTCCATTTGTAATCAACAAAAAAGAAATGTAATTTAAAATTCTTAATTTTTTGAACTTCAAAAGTGAAAGCTAAAAGAACCTAGAAATTGTTATTTCATGTTTCTGTGACCTTCTGCTAATATCCTACCTGAGCGTACAGCAAACAAGTTTCCCCGAGTAGTATAGTATAGATAATTCCCTCTTCTGCTACACCTTACATTTCTATGTACACACCTGCCCAAAAGGATGAAAAACAAATGATAAATTAGGTCAAGTCAAGAGCAATATAGGATTTTTATAACACTTTCAACCTTATTTTTTTCAACCAAGAACCTCTTAGGGTATCAACTGGCAGACGTCTGACCTTGGATTATTCTTATATCACCAAAGAATTCTCGTCCAGGCTCATGAGAGCTGAAACAAACCATTTTAAGTGACTGAATAGAATGAAATTGGGCTTGTTACTGCTAGTTCAGGTCCTGTTGTCAAATATTGGGTACTGGATTCTTCCTTACTCTTTTTTCTTGCATGGCAAGCGCCTTACTTGGAAAGCCCAACTACTAGATAAGAAAGGGAAATAGTTCTATAAAGGGAAATCTTTATGGTATTCTGCCCAGAAGATATGGAGGTATGATGTAATCTTACTTCTATCATATAAATGCAGTAAAGATGCCAAGATTTGAATGAAGCAAATGCCAAAATACAATCTTGCTTTCCATCAAAGGACTACTTAAGAGTCAGGCTTTCTTCCAAAATAAAAACAGTATCGTCTTTGTTCATTTTTTTCACTCTGTCTCTTTCCTTGATTATGCCAACAGCTTCAGAGAAGCCACATCTTTTTCATGAACACATTAACACCCATGCTTTAAAGTACATCCAAATTTACAAAACAAAAGAAATAAACAATACCGATAGCAGCACTTCAGTGTTTGAGATTCATTCACTTAGGATGTGATACAAAACACAAGGTGACATGAATGGAAGACTTCTGTTTGAATTTACCTTTGGGAAATTTGGGGGTAAAGCTGAATCAAGATCTTCTATGTTTTATAATGTAAGAAAAATTAAATCTTCAAAGATGTAATGTACTCACCTAATATGTAATGGTGAAAATGTCTATTTAGATTATGTGCTATGACATAATCCTTTTGGGAAACTCTCATGAGGCTTTGTAGAATGTTTAGAAAACTAATGAATATCTCTGGGATAATGAGGTTTTGACTTTAGAAACAGGAGAGAATCTAGAGGCCACTTGGTCTAGGTCCCTTATTTTACAAATGAGGCCCAGATGGGACAAGGTACCACCTCCTTACCCCCAATTCACCTACTGTCAGAGGAAAGATTTGAGAAAAGTTTGAGATTGTTCTTCACTATCAATATAGATCTCACTGGCCTCGTGTTGCCTAGCAATTCCTTACTCCAAAGGCACCGGAATTCTTCTTTCTTAAAATAATCCAGAACATTCTAGAAAACAGCAATGAATTAACAGTGAATTTTAACTCCTCTGGAGTAATACATGGAATTCAGATACAGGAAAAGGTGTGGGTGTGTGTATATATATATATATATATGTGTGTATGTGTGTGTGTGTGTATGCATATATATATGCATATATATGTACATATGCATGTATTTTCAAAAAATAATAGCATTTTATGAGCTTTTTTTCAATGGTATACTATAGATAGAAACTACTTCTTTGACACTCCAACATTTGGTCCTCTCTTTGAAAAGCTTCTGAAGTCACTCAACAGAAAACAGATTTAATGAGTTGTTTAGTCCAAGGTTAATAAGTGTTTCATCCAATTATTTGGTGCATACAGATCCCTGTATTCATAAAATAGTTAAGAGGGTCACGACAATATTGCATTGGGTTTACATGTATGTTTTGTGTTTTCACAATGCAGTTAAAACTCGGGGAATTCTCAAATTAAAGTTATAGTGTAATCTGGCAATTGCAATATGTTGATTTTTCCCCTTCCCTTCTTCACCCATCCACTCTAATTGTTCCAGATGTTTTACATAAAACCACTACAGCTAAGAAAAGATAAACACAAAACCAGAGCAAGGGTCAGACAGGGAGCTCTAAATTGCTAGGAGCAGCTAATTATCCCTACCACCCATTTGGAGAACATTAATCTATTGACCCTCTTTATTGCTATTAAAAGGAAAACAGCTGTTACAGTTGATAGTTGATATCTGCTAACAACAAAATAAGGTGTTACCATTATAAATGGCATTTTCCTTATTTTAGTGAAGTTTATTAATGAGAATGTTTTGCTATTTTTCCCCAAATGCTTCAAATCTCTCCATGAACATGCCACTATTAATAGCAATCACTGATATGTTGTAGGATTAATTAATTAATCAACAAGCAAAGAACAATGAAACTAAAATGAACAAAATATGCTAAATTATTGATGTAGTATTGAATCTACAAAGACTCTTCTAGCTTAGTGATTTAGAGATTTTTCTTTTTCTTTCCCAAGAGGATTTTTGTATTCCTTCCATATGTATCAATACTCCCTCCTCATCTGATCATGTACTGATGCATCATCCCACTCATTTACTAATCCTCGAAGTTTCTATTAACTGTCAAAAATGCAGTTTTGTAATAATTAAAAGTAAACTTTCTAGATTAGGCCCTTAAGATCCTCAGGGGCTTTAGTTGCCAAATGGAAATTAATAACCTAAGGTCAGCTCTACATTAGCAGAACAAAATGGAAAATTGTAACCACTAT
Source organism: Pseudochirops cupreus (assembly GCA_028627135.1). NCBI lineage: Eukaryota > Metazoa > Chordata > Mammalia > Diprotodontia > Pseudocheiridae > Pseudochirops > Pseudochirops cupreus. Next base: position 134,369,152 of record CM053582.1, on the reverse strand, counting down.
TGGTATAATTCTGGAAAAATTAATAATGTTACCTGAAATAACTGGGAAGTTGCAACAAAATTAATTGTTCTTGCTTAAAATATGCTTATTACCTCGTTCTATGAATTCCCTTTGAACCGAGCACAATTTAATTTGTTGATTTTGAACACCAAAGAATTTTCTTAAGTGTTTTTGCTCCTTACTCAGTTTTAAATTTCATCTGCCATTTGGTTTTTCAGATTTTCTGTAAACATACAGATAAATAGAGATAGACTTGATGTCTCCCTTTAAGCTATAAATACTGATAATCAGTTCAAATAATTGAAATCAATTAATCTACTTTAAGATTGTTCTTCCTCATAATACTTTATTGTTAAAGGATGTTCTGCTGTCTTGAAAAGTCAATGTTCCTTCTTAAGTTTTAATTGTACTAGTACAAAGTAATTTAGGTACTAGACTAGAGAGAGACAAAAATGTTACCTCATTTGTCACCTAAAATCATGGAGGCCAAAAATGCTCATGAAGCTAATTCTAATCTTTCCCCTATTTGATTTCTTCCTTTTCCCTGGATACAGGACTGTGTTATATGAATGTTGCCCTGGCTACATGAAAATGGAAGGGATGGAAGGCTGCCCAGCAGGTAAAATATCTATTACAGAATTTCAAAATGGAGTATATCTGAAGATACTGAAGAATATACAAAGCCAATGTCACATGGGGAGGAAAAGCTAGACAGACTTTTCCATGCATAAAATAATAATAATAGCATGAATTCAGAATGTGAAATCTTTGAAATTTTGTATATATCAGGTCAAGTTTGCCCAGTGTTTGAGTGGAGGCTTTAGCTTTTTCAATTGAATTTATCTGTGATTCCATTTATATGGTTGTTAGAGATCATGCTTATTATATACCTTCTCATTCAGTATCAAAGTATTAATTGTCATTGTTTTAAATTAAGTAAATGTCATTTATTAAATGAAACAATGGCTATTCTCGAGGAGCTTACATTCCAGCATGAACTTTGTAGGTCATCTAGTTCAACTACCCTCCCAATGCAGAATACATCTAAATAAAATATACCAGACTGTGAGACTTCCTGAAAATTTTTGTCCACTTACAATGACAGGGAATCTGTTATTTAGTAAAATAGTCTATTCTTTTTTAAAAAGATTCTTATTGTTAGACTTTATCAAACCAAAGTATACTTTCTCATAATTTTCATAAATCACCTAGTTATACCTTGCAAGAAAAAACCAAATATGTCTATTTCTTCTTCCACGTAAGTTTCTCAGATATTTGGAGACAGGCAAATAATAATAATAATATTTAGTATTATGTCTTGTAAAGTTCTTTATAAATATTGAGTAATTTTTATCCTTATAACAACCATAGAAAGTAGGTACTACTATTATCCCCATTTTGTAGGTGCAGAAACTGAGACAGAGATCAGTTAAGTGAATTATTCAGGTTCCCGCAACTCATGGGTATCCAAGGCTAGATTTGCATTTAGGTCTTCCTGATTCCAATGTGAGTACTCTATCCACTGCACCACCTAGTTTCTTGAATCCATATTCACATGGCATGATTTATCTTCGGCATGCCAGTCAGACTCTTTTAAGATAGGCTCCAGTGTGTCAGGATACTGATTAAAACATGGCAAAAAAAAAAGTACAGGTGCAAAATGACCAATTAAGGGTACATGGAGACAACTACTTCCCTTGTCCTGGAGACTATATTTCTATTAAACAAATAAGATTTCATTAGTTTTTCTCTAAGTTATGCCATAACTTTATCTCAAATAGAACTTATCAGTTGAAATCACTGGGACTTTCTTTTCACATGAATGACTATCAATTCAGGTCTGCCTTATTTAGTCCTTTTATGATTCTTTTTTTTCTTTAGCCTAATTGTGGTCTTGAACTTGATATTAAGGATGGGAGAATGATATGGTAAAAAGTGTATTGGTTTTGGAGTGAGAGAGCCTGGGCCTGGGCCTGCACTGGAATCCTGGCTTAGAGATGCACAGCCTGTGTCACTTACACATTTTGGGATTCAGTTTCTTCATTCATAATGTTAGATGACTTGACTGGAAGACTTCTGAGGTCCGTCCAAGCTCTCATTCTAACATCCCTGTCAGGTTTTATCTAGTCAATTTTGATCCCATTATTTCATTCCAGTGAGGCCTTGTTGACTCTTGACTCTGTCGTTCAGTGGATTAGCTACAGCTCCCAAATTGTATTATCTACATGTTTGGTACATATGTCACCTCCGTCTTCATCCAAATCCTGCTCATAGTTCCATATGATATTTTTTTAATGTAAAGGCAAGAGGCCAAATTCCATTTCATATTAAGTATGATTTATAATTGAAATGGATGAAACTAAATGTATTTTCTTACATGAGATAAGGTTAAAATAATAGTAATAAAATGTTACGTGAATACTATACTAAAGTGCCTATTATTATCTTAATTTTTTTTTCAGTTTTGCCTATTGACCATGTTTATGGCACCCTGGGCATTGTGGGAGCTACTACAACTCAAGGATATTCTGATGTGTCAAAACTGAGAGAAGAGATTGAAGGAAAAGGATCCTATACTTTCTTTGCACCAAGTAATGAAGCTTGGGACAACTTGGATTCTGTAATTGATTTTTTTTTATTATTATTATTATCATTTCTCTACATTCAATGATGTTTACTTTTATATTTTAAAATGAGGAGGGGATTTAGGTGGCAAAGCGGATAGAGCACTGGCCCTGGAAACAGAGGAACTGAGTTCAAATCTGTCCTCAGATTCTTACTAACTATGTGATCCTAAGCAAGTCCCCGTATGCTCTTAAAACAAACAAAAATTTAAAATAATGTATAGACCTGAGGCCAAAAAATCTTGAATTTTATAGTTTAAAATTTGTGGCATGTGCATAGGCAAACATCCACAAATACATAAGCATGTATATAGACAGTTGCATACCTAACAGAGATCTGGAAAATAAAAAAAAAAAGAACAAAATGATTACATATTTAGGACCTATAGGATATCATGGCAGAGCAAAGAAAAAGTCAGAGACTTTGCCCAAAGGAAATTTAATCTATGTTTCTTTTCTTTCTAGTTAATTTTGTTGTTGTTGTTGTTTTGGGGTAGTGGGGAGGTGTTCATAGAGGCTTTCAATGTAATTTTAGGAAGCAGCTGAAGTACTAATTAGAAGGTATTAATAAGGTATAATTATTTCAATACATATATTTCAGGACAAATAAAGTTTGAAACATGATATTTTTATAAAATAACCTAAATTCAAGATTTTTGAATGTACATATAGATGAGAGGCTATGTCAGATAGTGGCTAGAGAGCAAGCTTTGAATTCAGGAAGATAAGAGTTCAAGTCCTGCTTCTCTCAAAAAGTTAGCTGCATAGCACAAGGAATGTCATTCAAATTGCAGTTACCCAAGGAACTCTTTTTAAGTTTAAGATGGAGTGAACAGGGATTTGCAGAGGTAGTTTCTTTACTGGAAGTTTCTTATACAAGTGAATTCATAGATCAGTTAAAAAAAATGTGTGTAGGTATAGAATAAGGGAGGTTGAATAGTGTAATTTACTTAGGTAGTCAGAAGTCCTGATTTTTTGTCTTCAACTCTTCATTTAAAAACATTTATTTAGTGTATAAAAATCTGTGCATCATATCTATGAAATGGAGTTAAAATAATTTAGTTTCACCATTCCATGTAGGAATGTATTTGATCACCATTATTTACAATCATTAGATTATTCCTAGGCAGATTCTTAGGGATCATAGCTTTCTGAATTCATGCCTAAGATATGTGAAAAGGTCTTTGAAAATTATAAAATGCTATCATAGTCTTAATATCATTAATTTTTTTCTCATTTGGCACAAAATAATTAATTCTCCTATCTGAGGGCTTATCTTACACTCAGGTTACTTGTTCTTTTTTTATTCATTAAATAGCCATTCTCTTAGTGCATATCATGGACCAGGCACTGTAACAGACCAAACAATCTTAATTATAAGTGTAGTTACTGATTTTTGCTAATCAAATAAAAGTCTATATTCTAATGTAATTTTAAGTCATATTTATGTCAATTTTACTTCAACAAATCACTACTGCAATAAAAAATGAAAGACTAGAACTAGTATGATTTACTATCAAAAAATTTAATAATCACTAATAGACCAAATTTCTACCATTTTGTTCTTCTTCCAGGATATCCGTAGGGGTTTGGAGAGCAATGTCAATGTTGAATTGCTGAATGCATTACATAGCCATATGGTAAACAAGAGAATGTTGACCAAGGATTTGAAAAATGGGATGGTTGTTCCCTCTATGTACAACAATCTTGGGCTCTTTATTAATCATTATCCTAATGGAGTAAGTTTGATTTAAATGTCTTACACTTTTCTGGACTATGCATATGTTTGGATATATTCAAAGGAATCGATGTGGGGATATTTGGAGTTGTGTCATGATTCTTTACGTTAATTTTAATGCATAGATTATATGCACGATATAAGAAAAGTTTGATGATAACAAATGATCATACTGCATCTCTTACCTTCTGCAATGCTATCAATGTGAAACTGGATTATTTTTAACAGGAAACTTGCAGCTGTTGTAGTTAATAGCTTTGAAACAAACATCTTTCACACACCTAGTAAGATTATCAGAGATGGAATGTGGTGCTTTCCATCCCTATTGTTCCTTCTCTATTCTATGTAATAGCAACTTGTGTGTTTGAAAGGAGATATTATTGGAAAGTGGGACATGATGTCCTGGAAGATCTTTCAAGAACTATATCTCAGGAAGATTGAGGAGCAGTGATGAGACCATGACAATTAAGATGTGGCCAGCAAAGCCATTTAACATATTTTTCTGGTGATGGGTCTGTTTGGTGTTTTCTTACCTGCTAAGTTCATGGCTACTCCTTCAAATTACCAGCCAAAGCCGCATTTTAGAAAAGCTTGTGACTGTGTGAATGGTGAAGGGATAAAATTGAAAATGTTTGTTCTCAAATCAAAGATTGCTTTGAAAATAAAGCAATTTTAAAATAATATCATAGCTGATACCTTTGTAAAGAAAAACAAAGAATCAAGGTAATTATCTCAGTAATTCAAGCAAACATTTTTTTTTTCAATTATGTGGAGTCTTCAAAGTTGTCAACCTGGTACCTGAATTATTTGGAAAGTTGTTTCTATTATACTTTCCTTCTGTAGACATAGAGGCATATGCCTTCATAAATAGACTGAAAGATTTTGCTTTCTGTGGTATTTTAATTATTACATTTTGTGAGGTCCTATTTAACTAAGAAACATAAGAAATTGAAAAAGACCATTCTGTCTGGTGGTTAATGGTGTCTCAGAATTCCGCCTTTTTCCCTCAATAAATTATAGGTTGTCACTGTTAACTGTGCTCGAATTATCCATGGCAACCAGATTGCCACAAATGGTGTTGTTCATGTCATTGACCGTGTCCTAACACAGATTGGTACTTCAATCCAAGATTTCCTTGAGGCAGAGGATGACCTTTCATCTTTTCGAGTAAGTGTGTGTGGGTGGACAGTGGAGGGAGGAGATAAGGAAAGACACAATAAATGAATTGTCTTTGATCTTAATTACTTTTAAAAATCCTTTTGGAATTAGGAACATTGCTAAATTTGGTCATGATTTTTAATACATTTCCTGAAATTACATCATTTTACCCATTTGAATAGGGGAAATCTTTTCCTGAATTGAAGTCATTGTATCATATTCGAAGATAAAAGCACAAGAACAAAATAATATAAAATTGGATCATCATCATCATCATCATAATAGCTCACATTTGTGTAGTACAGTGGTTCTCAACCTTCCTAATGCCACGACCCTTTAATACAATTCCTCATGTTGTGGTGACCCCCAACCATAAAATTACTTTCGTTGCTACTTCATAACTGTAATTTTGCTACTGTTATGAATGTATCTGATATGCAGGATGTATTTTCATTGTTACAAATTGAGCATAACCCACAGGTTGAGAACCGCTGATACAGTATTTTAACTTTTGGAAAATTTTTTTGTATTATCATCTTTAGAGGCAGCTCTCATGTAGTGGGTAGAGATAAGGCCCAGGACTTAGAAAGACCTTGGTTCAAAATAAAATCTCTCTGACACACACTGGCTGAATGAACCTGGACAAGTCACTTAGCTTCTCAGTGTTCGAGGCAATTCCCTAAGATTTTAAATTGCAGAAAAGGTATTGATCCACATTGATAGAGGGAATTTATTCATCTGGAAATTCCCTATATTAATGAAATTCAAAGTGCCTTCCTTATCCTTCATCTTCTCTCATTGGATCATAGAACAACATGCAACCTCTCGGTGACCAATAATAATGATGATTCAATTCAATACAGCAAGTAAGCATTGAATAACTTATGGCTGAGTAGGATCCAAAATAGGAGAAAGAAAAGGGGAAAAGAAGAGGTAAGAGTAGGAATTAGAGGAAGAGAAGAAAACTGATTTAAATGGCATAGTTAACTGTGCCAATCAGGTCACTTTTATTACACCATAGTAGGCCATTTACTACATTTGTGTTCTAGGCATTTGAGTTTCAATATAGACTTTATAGACCACAGTCATTCCTACATTTGTGTTTTAGGCAGCTGCCATCACATCAGACCTATTGGAAGCACTTGGAAGGGATGGTCACTTCACACTCTTTGCTCCCACAAATGAAGCTTTTGAAAAGCTCCCAAGGGGAGTGTTGGAAAGGATCATGGGAGATAAAGTAGCTTCTGAAGGTATCGACATTTTCTTTCTCTTGATCGCATTCTGTTATTCTAAGAAGAAATAGAAATGAGATGAACTTGTACAACCCATGGTATTTTGATTTTGCTGTGGTAGGGACCATAAAAAACCATTCTCCTTAAGTAACCTCTTAAGTACATTAAAAAGAAAAAAACAAACAACCAAGCTTAAAATGCAGATGGACTATTAATGCTGAAATAAAAGCAACTCCTAGCACTATGTTTTTAAATTTTAATGTTAAACACTCAGAAGAATATAGGAAAGATTTCCTTTCCTAAAATTTTGTTCATTGTTTGATAGATATCTTAGGTGCAGTACTGATTTACAGAGGTTTTTACATATTTTAAAGATAATTCATGTGTCCAAATATCTTACAGAAATAATTTTCCTGCACCTTTGATTTATTTTTCATCTCTTACTTTTTTCTAGACTGTGGAATTGTGAGGGTTTTATCAATATAAATGAAATCTACTTTGCCACAGTTTAAAAACTATAAATGGTTGACATTTTGTAAGCTCATCCATTGAACACTATAATTTTTAACATGTCAATAAAAGTACCATACCATTGCTAACTAGAGGTATTCTGTTGGAATTTATTAAGTAGACCTTTTAATTAGAATTCAAAGAAATTTGTGAATTTGGTTTTTTATGTATAAAATTTGTACCCAGAAAAAGTTTTTAATTAAAAAAATTACTGTGTTTTTGCTTATTTCTCAAATTTTTCCTAATGATCAACAGAAAAAAGTAACATCCCTCCTTTTCCCTAGCAGTTCTTCGAGGTATAAGTAGCTTTTACAGAACTGTATTATAAGTTTCAATGTACAACTTTTAAAGTGCCCAAATAAAATGATACATTTTTCAAAGTAAAAAAAAGTAAGTTCTAAGATTCATAAGCATTACCAATTATCTTCATAGAGATGAATTTTAACTATTTTAAAAGGTTAAGTAAGAATTTTAAAGACATGACAAATCATCTGATATTCATCTTTTAAATGGGTGCTAATCACTTAAACATATTGTTCAATTTTTATTTTTTTGAGAGAAAATAGAATTTAGCATTGCAGGTGGTTCCCTAAGGCCTTCAACAAGAAAAGCTCATCATTACCAGGCTGCTTTTTAAGTACTAAAGAAAATTTGGCACATCAATCACCTTCCCTATTTCAGTTTGAATTTTAGATATTTGGTATGACAAGTTTCACATTTTTTCATTTGAACTCACTGTATTTAATTGTAGTAGGAAGAAATATTAGAAGACCAGAGAGAGGCTTGATAGACTACAGGCTTTCTATGTTCTCAAAGGGACTGCAGCCCTTAAACTTGAGCTCAAGAAAAGTATAAATGAATGAACTTATATTTGCATACAGGTATTCACAAGCAGAAGCTACAATGCATATATCCATTTTTATGGAACACATATTCATACCTATGTGAATATGACATGCTTCTTCAGGTTCTATGACAATCCTCTTGTTATCTATGCAAAAGTATCCACATGACACAGGATACATTCCCGTGGTCAACTTTGGTCCTTGGGGAAGCTGTTTGCATTCATAGACAACAATGATCTATTCTCAGTCTCAGCCATTTCACAGACTGTCTACAGATGTTGAATATTTCAGAACTGGAATAACTAATTAGTAATCTCAGCCTTAAAGGCCTCACTCCAAGACAATTTTTTCTGCATTTATATTACTAATTTAGTAATATTTTTACCATGGCAGCTGGAACTTTGTTCCTCTTTCCCCACACCACTCCCACACACAAAGCATAATATTTCCCGGGACCACTAATCATTTCCTGAGTCTGTATTCTTCCCACTATTTACTAGACTAGGCTCTTCCTTTGTTCTATTTGATGAAAATAACTATCCTGGGAAAAATTAGTTACAATTTGAAAGCCTATATTAATCAATATGTACAAATGACCTATTGATTTCAGTTATTTGGTTTTCTTTCTAAACAACAGTTAACAGTTAAGTCTTAGTTATATCATGTTATTTAAGCGTTTCCTGTTTTTCTTGCTTGGCCTCTAGCTCTCCTGAAATACCATATTTTAAACACTCTTCAATGTTCTGAGGCCATCATGGGTGGTGCAGTGTTTGAGACTCTGGAAGGAAATACAATTGAGATTGGCTGTGATGGTGAAAGTCTGACAGTCAATGGGGTCAAAATGGTAAATCGCAAGGATATTGTCACAAATAATGGGGTCATCCATTTAATCGACCAGGTGTTAATTCCTGATTCTGGTAAGGATTGGTTTTGTTTCCTGTTCTTATCATCAGAAAGACAACATGGCATAGTGAAAGGAGCATTGGACTTGCAGTAAAAAGAGACCCGAGTTCAAATCCTGATTGAATACAAACTAACAATTCCATTAGAAAAATTATCAAGTGTCCACTATAAGCCACTAGGAACTAGGGATACAAAGACAAAAACAGAAGTGTCTGCCCATTTTAGTGCAAGGTGTATGGCTGTGAAAAAATGGCTTCACCTATTTTCTCCTCTGCAAAATGGAAATAATATTGCCTGTGTTACTTAGCCCATTGGAATTCTGTCAGAAAAGTTCTTTAAAGTATTACACAGTTAGTGAAATGTGGGTTGCGTCAACTGGGAAAAGGGAAAAATGAAAAATGAGAGATAGCAAAGAAAGAAATGGGAATTTAAAATAATTGTATCCAAAATAAGAGTTACAGATATGATTACAAGTAATGTTAGTTAGTAATATTAGAACTCAGGTGAATAAGTTAAGTCATATTTGAGCCACTGAGTATTTTTCAGGGTTTAAAAAAAACCATAAGAAAGATCATAGATCTAAGTGAGAGTAGGATTTTCAAAGGGCATCTAGTCCAACCGTCTTATTTTACAAATGAAGAATTTTAGCCCCATAGTTGTCTAAATTCAGAATAAGAGAGAAAGGTAATATTTGAACTGAGATTCTCTGACTCCAAATTTAACATGCTTTCCACTGTGTCATTTGGGTCATAAAAAAGTCATGTCAATTGTCTGGCAGAAAGTCAAATAATCGGTCATTATATGATTACCTCCATGACTTAAAACAGTGAAATAAATGTTGTAGAAACATGATTTAGATAGTATTAGAAGGCATTCAATGTATGGGTATGCCATCTGTATAACCCAAAGCATAAGGACCTAGAGTCAGTTCTAACTGACTTACGAGAGCTGATTGATTAATTTTCATTGTGAGCATTTACACCTTAGAGAAGAGCTATCATTTTAAATTGGGACTTGATTTCTTGTTTTCTTCATTATCTGGATTTAAGAAAGTGTCAGTAATGGGGATTAAACTTAAAAGCATACATGCATACATTTTCCACTGAGAGCCTTATTGTCAAACATTTAGCAGCATATCCCTACATACAACTCTTCTAGACTTTGCATGCCTATAAATGTAAATTAATCTTGGACCACAATTCCATTCTTTCTAGCAGCATTCTAAAAACCAGAATCATGGCCAGTAATCATAGCCATCTTTGGGTCCAAAGTAAGTGAAAATTGATAGGGCATGGCTCAGAATGAAGAGAAATTACAGAGTGCTGTAGTCACAGCAACTAAGGAATCTCAACCAGGAGACAAATGGGTGAAGAAATGGTGGACAGGAAGATAGGAGAACATCTTCCTTGTGTTCAGAACAAGCATTTATGGATGCCTACTATGTGTAAGACACTGTTCTAGGTTTCAAAGACACAAAGGGGAAAAAAAAACGGTCTCTGCCCTCAAAGAAGTTCTATTCTCTAGTTTCCTTGCTAGTAACTATAAAACCCCCAAGAATAGGACCAATGAATCACTCACTAAGCATGGGGTGTGTGGGGAGGGGGGAAGGAACTTTGTTATAAGAGAACAGATAAAATGAATGGCTAGAAATATTAGCCTGAAGACAACTTAGAGGAAAGTAATTAGTTATCTGATGACAGTCTTCATTAATATTACAGCCAAGCAAGTTATTGAGCTTGCTGGGAAACAGCAAACTACCTTCACAGATCTCATGGCCCAGCTAGGCTTGGCTTCTCATCTAAAGCCTGATGGAGAGTACACTTTGTTGGCTCCTACAAATAATGCATTTACTGGTAAGTATCATGTTGCTTTTGCTCCCATTAGATTATACCCATATTTCTTTCTTATGATAAAAGTTTAACAAAAAGCAGTTTCTATATATTGTTTATGCTGGAGTTCATATTTGGTGGCTTATTAGAGTTTTATCTTTATTAAATTATTCTTCATTTTAGTTTCTTGAAATTTCAGTACAAATTGTCCCACTGAGAAAAAAATCTCCAAATTGAGTTACTCTGTGGTTCAAGTCTTATCTCACTGTAAATAGTGTTGTGTCATTCTTCTCTGTAATCTAGAACCCATGATTTATGTTTCTCCTTACTTCCTGGCTCCAATATTAAAACTGAATTTATAACTGCATGTATATTTTGCTTATTTATATTAAGAGAAATTAATTATAGATTAAAGAGACTTAGAACTTTTAAGATGATCACAAATGTCCAAATGCTTCTCTTTTCCATCTCTTTTACGAATAGAAGCATTCTGCTTAATAACTTGTGTTCCATAGGGGGAAAAAAGAGAAATTTTTATCCATACAGATTTTATCCTATGGACAGCTAGACTAATTCACAAAGAAAATAGTTAAGATCTCATCCTAAATTAGTCCTGAGTTTGTTTTTGTTTTTTTTTAGTTTTATTGATGTATTTTGTTTTTATATTACAAACATTCACAGATTACCCTCTCCCTACAAAGAGGTTTCTTCTAACAAAGTTAAAACAATTAAACAAACCTACCAAAAGAGTGACCTCATCTGAAAATGCATGCAACATTTCAAATCTATACTACCCTTCTCTATTATTAATTTTTAAAATAATAAATCCATTTTTCTCCATTCCACTTCCCAACTCATTAAAAGAAAGAGAGAAAATTAAAAAAAAATCTTTGTAACAAATATTCATAGCGAAGCAAAATAAATTCCTTTACCAGATATATACTAATATATACACATATCCATATATGTGTAATATAAAATATGTATGCAAATATATGTAGGAGTGATCATTTTGTTCTTACAACTCTCAAACTTGTTTGTCTTTACAGTGTTGTTCTTATTGAACAAATTGTCCTCCAGGTCCTGCCTATTTCATTCTTCATCAATTTATAAAAATCTTCAAAACTGTTCATTTTTATTAATATTCTAGTACAATTTGTTCTTCTGGTTCTGCTCCCTTCACTCTCCATCAATATATACAAGTATTTCTGTCTCTTTCAAATTCAAATCAACTGAGGTAACCAACCGTTGCTTTGTCCATTAGATGAATTAAAATACTGAGGATGTGGAGATGAGTGAATTACACTCTACATGTAAATTTGTGCTCCAATCATGCTTAATATTCTCTGCATGAATTATTTCTCCATTTTCTTAATAAATGTATTTGTAGATGATACCCTGAGCATGGATCAACGCCTTCTAAAATTAATTCTTCAAAACCACATTTTGAAAGTGAAAGTGGGCCTCAATGAACTTTACAATGGACAGCATCTCGAAACCCTGGGAGGCAAGCAGCTCAGAGTTTTTGTCTATCGCACGGTAAGGGAGATTATGGTGGGGAAGGGAGCAAATGAGATAAAAATGGGAATCAAAGATGTTTGATTTCTAACATATACTAACAAAAATACTGTGGACCTATCAGAGACAATATGTATCAAAATAACTGAGAAAAGAATGTAGGCAAATGAAAAAGTGGCTATACCAGATAATGATGGCAGCCTCAATGGAGAATAGTATATTGGGTATATTTTGGGGTCTGTAATTTTAGGATATTTTAGATCAGTCATCTCAGATTTCACAAGTAAAAATAAATCGATATATATATACATATATGTGTGTGTGTGTGTGTGTGTGTGTGTGTGTATATATATATATATATTATCTGATTCTTTTAGTCTATAGAGCTTAAAATTTATCAAATGAAAAGTAGCCCTATAACAGATTTATAACTATAAGAAAAGATTGCGGTTTTAATGATTTATTAGACTGCCATGATCTATTTGATTTTTTTGTTATATGTACACCCATTTCTGGTAAGTTTGCTGAGGATCATTAAGTGGAGATTGCATAACAATTTGTGAGGGATGTAGAGAGAATCATGTTTTAGGTAGAGGCTGGACCACACTATCTGTTCACATTCTAATTCTTAAAATGTTATGAGCCTATAAAGAAAACTCATGGATCAAGAAAATGACAACCATTTGAGAAGAGGGTATCACTTTAAAGCTTTCATGAAAGTTTCATTAAGGTCACTCTGATAGTAAATATTTGACAGGGGAACAAGGAAATAGGATATGTGGATATGTGTTATGTGAAATTGAGTCTTAAGAGAATTAACAAGAGGGATTCATCTTAGATGTTAACTTCTCAGACTGCTTACTCATATCCATTGAGGAGAATTGATTGACTCTGCTCACCACCATAAAGGTTTACTAAACTAACATCCACACATCATATAATGCAACAACATATAGATGAAACTCTCTTAACATAGGTCCTCTTATGCAACCAAAATAGTATTTCAGTTTTTCATTTAATTCAAGATGAATCTGTCGTGTCAAATTCCATATTCTAGTATATAGAGATTGCTTTGCAGCCTATCTAAGAAGTAAATTATAGCTACCTACAACTTATGAAAAAATATGATATGAATAAGATAGCATAGTTCTAAGCTTTATCAGAGAAGAGAAGAATTAAATAGAATTGAAATTTCACGCAATCAAGAGCAAATATCATTAGAACAAGCTGAGAAAGTTTTATTTTAACTAATTCCTATTATAAATGTGTATCTGCTCTATACTAGCATATAATTTACTAACAAGTCAATGTGAAACATTTATTGTGTCTATGTCCAGCACTGTGTTCTCTCCCTTCACATCTCTTCCTAGAGTCTCTAGTTTCTGTCAAGATATATCAAGGGACATGTCCTACACAGGGTTTTTTCTGATCCTCATAATAGTTACCTCCATATTCATTTGTATTTTATAAATATATGTGTATGTTTATAGATGTATATACATATAGATACAGAATATAATATATATACATATATAGTATATACAATATGCTTATATACAAACATATTCATATACTTATGTAATTGCCGCTTCCTCTAGTAGAATATATGTTCCTTAAAGGCATAACATATTATTTTTTCCCTTTTTTTTCTTCAAAGCCCATTATAAGAACTGGAACATGAGACATACATGATTAGTGCTTGCTGAATTGTATTTACAAAATGTGCTAGGTAAAAGAGATAAAAGATAAAAAAATACAAAGATCACTAGAAAGAATTCACAAAGAATAGATGACTTGAAGGAAAAATAAGGGATTCAGAGAGATGGAGTTGAGAAGGAAATACATAATGAGCATGTGCTAAATAGCTGGAGCAAATGCATGGACACGGAAGACAGAATGTTGAGTTCAAGAAACATTTATTTAATGATCCAGTTTGGCTTAAAGATGGAGTGCACGACAGGAAGTAATATGAAAATGGGCTTGAAATATAGCTTGGAATTAGAATGTGGAGGCACATAAAAGCCAACTTCAGCAGCTTTGTATTGTGTTTATTGAGTCAATATGTAATTACTGAAAAGTTTCAAACATGGAAGTGACATGCTCAGACCTCTGCCTTAGGAATATTATTTTCAGAGCTGTATAGAAGGGCTGTTTGGAAAAGGGAGAAACCGGAAGAAGGAAACCTATTTGGATAGTGGTTATTACAGCAGTCTGGGCAAAAGGCTATGTGGACTCGCACTAGGCTGATGTGTTTGGAAAGGAATGTAGCAATGGGAGATGGGTTATAGAGAAGGAATGAAAAGGAGTTTACAGATTAATAAATATGGGGAGTAAAAAAAGAAGAGTGTAGGGTGACTCTAAACTTAGGAATGTGGGTGACTGAAAGGGTGTTGATGCCCTCAAACAAAAGAGGGAAGTGTGAAGAAGACCTAGGAGGAAGATGATTAGTTTTCTTTTGGACATGTTGGGTTTGAAATAAAGGTATGGAACACTGCGATGGAAGTATTCAATAGCCCCTTGATGATGCAGGGCTAGAGTTCTGGGGAGTCAGTAGAGCAGAATATATGAAAATGTATACATTTGTGTTGAGATCATAATTTAGACCTTGCTGATAAATGCTCTTAGTTGGAGGGAGAAGAATAGAAAGATAGGTAAAGGTTCATGCCTTCATGCAAATGCTTCATGTGAGTGAATATGGAATGTGAGATATCACTTGAAGAATGATAACTAATTTAGACAGGCAAATTGGAGCTAGTTTGTAGATGAATTAGACTCCCTTTTTCTTTTTGCTGAGTTAGGGAATGATGGGAGTAGACTACAGAAACCTGGTTGCAGAATACATCACATATAACTACACAAAATGGATATTTTCAATTTTGCTGAACTACTTTTCTCCCCTATTCTTTCATTCCAGATATTTTTTATTTGGAATATTTTGCTGTGAAGGGGAGGGAAGAGGCATATACTTGGAAATGAAGATTGTGTGAAAACATAAGCAATCAATAGAAAATAAATTTTAAAGAAAAAAATAAAGGAAGTGAGACGGAAATTTTTGTTTCTCGTCTTGGTTTTACATAACCTTCATGAAGATTAATCCAAATTAATCTCAAAAGTTTTCCAATTGAGATTTACATGGAAGTTTGGCTAACATTTGTTTTTCATTTCATTGTCAGGCTATCTGCGTTGAAAATTCATGCATGCTTAGAGGAAGTAAACAGGGAAGAAATGGTGCTATTCATGTATTCCAAGAGATTATCAAACCCGCTGAGAAATCCCTGCATGAAACATTGAAACAGGATAAGCGCTTTAGGTAAGAGGTTATTAACCTTACCTCCTTAGAGGGTGAGTATTCAGTCTTCACATTCATATTATTACTAAAAAAAAAAAAACATCAGCCTCCTGCTGAACTGAAAATGAGGAATCTATGAAAATGTTTTCAAAAGTGAAATGAGTCTTCTCATTTTTTTTTTATTTCTCAGAACAGAATGATTGAGAGAGATCAAAGAGGAAGCTAGCAAATGTACTTTAGCCAATCTCTCCTCATTTTCATTAGGGTTAAGTCAATAATGGCAAGAAATTTTGGCAAATAGTATTCTTTTGAAAAGAGCCAACATGTTTTCACTTCATTTTATTCATTGTAAGGGCATTAACCGACCAAATTTTATAGGAAAAGAAGTTCAAAACCTAAAGCTATTTATAGTATACATAGATATTACTCTTCCTCAACAACTTAAGTATTACCTGATTCTTATATCATGAACATAAAATTGCATGAAGGGCTCAGGTGCTTCTTTCTATATTTTTAGTTCACATCATTCATTTCCACAAGATTTTGAGTTACAAATTTTCTCCCCATCTTTCCCATACCCACCACCCCAAAACAGTGATCCCCCTGCATACCCCCTCCCCCATTCTGATCTCTCCTATATGATCCCTCATCACCCCACTGACTTTCTGGTAGGGTGAGATGGATCTCCTTACCCCAGTGCCTGTATATCTTAATTCTCAGTTGCATGTAAATAATAATGATGATGATGATGAT
>CM053582.1:134326128-134352253 GCA_028627135.1 Pseudochirops cupreus | reverse complement strand
GATCCCTCATCACCCCACTGACTTTCTGGTAGGGTGAGATGGATCTCCTTACCCCAGTGCCTGTATATCTTAATTCTCAGTTGCATGTAAATAATAATGATGATGATGATGATAATAATAATAATAATAATAATATATCTATATATACATATATTTTTTTAAACATTTGATTATAGAACTTTAAATTCTAGATTCTTTCCCTTTCTCCCTCGTCACCCACCCCCACTGGAAAGACAAGCAATTCAATACAGGCTGTACACATGTAGTTATGCAAAACATCTCCACAGTGGACATATTGTGAAAGACTGACTATATTTCCCTCCTTCCTATCCTGCCCCCCCTTGTTCTATTCTCTACTTTGTCCCTGTTCCTTTACAGAAATGTCTGCATCTAATAACCCTCCCTCCACCCTGCCTCCCCTCCATCATCCACCCTCTCATCCCCATCCCCCCTACTCTCCTGTAGTCCAAGATACCCAATTTAGTCAGGTGCTTCTTTTAATTAAAAAAATTAAAAATTAATGCATTGTTAATCAGCATTACTAAATCTTAGTAAACCATAATTTAAGGCTATGTATTTTTCATTTGCTTAGCATTTTCCTCAACCTACTTGAAGCTGCAGATTTGAAAGACATTCTGATACAACCAGGAGAATGGACCTTGTTTGTGCCAACCAATGATGCCTTTAAGGGACTAACAAATGAAGAAAAAGAAATACTGATCCGTGAGTACAAAAATGAACTTTTCGTGATAGAGTTTCTCAAGTTTAAGAACTCCTTGATTCAACAAATATTTATTAAAAGCCTACCGTATAGAAAATATAATGTTTATATAACACATCGTCATGGTCTTCATGGTGTGTATACTCTATTAAAGGATATAATACTTACCCAGAGAACTAAATGGTCAGTAGAGTGTGTTAGAGAGTATAAAACAATGTCATGGGCAGTCAAACAACCATCAGTTTGAAGTTAGAATGAACCTAGAAGGTAATCTAATGCATCTCCTCTAATTTTAGAGATGAGGACATTCAATATCAGAGAAGTATAAATTCTTATCCAAGGTCAGATGTGTTGTTAGTGAATAGGAGAGCCCAATTTTCAAACCAGTTCATTTGACTCCAAATCCAATACTCTTCCCAATAAACCATGTTGCCTAGAGTGAGGCCTTTGAGTCTTTTACTTCCTTCCCACATAGTCCTCAATTTCTACAATTAGAAATTCTTTATGACTCTTTAGCATAGTTTGTAATTTTGTAAAATGGAATTTTAGAGGTGAAAAATAGTCTTGCACTTATTTTGTATATAAGGAAATGACCCTTCCCAATGTTGAAAAACCAGGTCTGAGTACTGAAACAAGAAACCAATTCTCCAGACTACTAGCCAGCATGCCCTTTTAATTGGACCATACCTTACCCTCCCCCTTTGTTCACCTGGATTCTGGCCATAAATTATCTGTAAGCATCAAATATGACCAGTTTTCAAACTTACACTATTAATAAAGCATTATTTAAGGAATGCCAAATATTACATCACTTTTTCTGTCTACTTCTGACTTTTTCATACTGTTCTTGAATTTTAAGTAATTTCTTTTTGACATTTTCAAAAGTCCAATGAAATATTCATTTTTAACATTCTTCATGTTAATTTTAACTTTAATGTCTTCCTCATCTATACTAGCTTCACTTCATTTTATCTGACTTCAATTTCCTTATTCCTTTTTTTCTTTGAATAAGCAGAGAGGTGATGAAGAGGATAAAGTTAAGAGTGGGAGAGACTATTTTTTTTAATTTGCTCATTTTTTTTTCTAATTTGTCACCATGGTTCATCAGAGTGGATAATGTTCTACAGTTACTGCTCAGCAATAAAAATCCAATGAATATAGGATCTTTTATATTTAGAAGTGTCAGAACTATTTTATTGGAAAATGTTAGGTGAAGAAACTCTACCAATATGAGTCAATACTTCCATGGCAACTTAAAATCTTACAGTATTGCCAAGGGAACTGAGAGGTATATGATGTGCCCTGGGTCATGTAGTTATTATACATCATAGGCAGGACCTGAACCTAATTCTTCGTGGCTACAAAGCCAATTCTCTATCCAGTACACCATGCTGCCTCTAGAAATAAATACACACAAAAACATAAGCACATATGTGTGTATACATATATATAATGTTATCATATATACATTATATAATATACTTCTACAAAAAATATGCATGCATATATTCAAGTGAATTTAACTGACCTTAATGTACCTCTAATAAATTTTGTTACATGACTGTGGCTTGGTGTAATATACAGTAATCTTTTGGGGAGAGGGTTTATTCATGTGCTGCCCATGTAAGTCCAACAGAGTGGTTTACATTTAAGAAAATTGTTATATGGCTATTAATTGTGTTTAAGCCTTGATTATGATACAGTGGCACTGTTCAAAAAGACACATACTTGAGCCCCATCTAACCACCACAGAAAGGTTCTGCTTCGGCAACAACATTTATGATGTTAGAGTTTGGAAAATATATCTTACAAAATAACCTTGCAATGACAGTTCCTGAATATCTTTTATATTTTTTCCAGGGGACAAAAATGCTCTTCAAAACATTATCCTTTATCACTTGACACCAGGAGTCTTCATTGGAA
Source organism: Pseudochirops cupreus (assembly GCA_028627135.1). Classification (NCBI taxonomy): domain Eukaryota; kingdom Metazoa; phylum Chordata; class Mammalia; order Diprotodontia; family Pseudocheiridae; genus Pseudochirops; species Pseudochirops cupreus. The sequence continues at coordinate 134,349,609 of CM053582.1, read as the reverse complement.
AAGGATTTGAACCTGGAGTCACAAACATTCTCAAGACAACACAAGGAAGCAAAATCTTCCTGAAAGGTGTAAGTCCTTCATTTCATAGTTTTCAATAGTGATTTGAAATAAATTCATATTATAATTAAATTTGGAGATTTCATATGAAGCTTTCATCAGAAAACAACAATCCCATGGTCTTTAATTTTTTCCCCCTTTTCACCCTCATAGGTAAATAATACACTTCTGGTGAATGAAGTAAAATCAAAAGAATCTGATGTCATGACAACCAATGGCGTCATTCACGTTGTAGACAAGCTACTCTACCCTGCAGGTTAGTTAGTATGTCCACAGCTATGATAAATGAGCTAATCTAATCTATTGAACATAAGCTTTTCAGAGGAGGGGAAGGTATACCTTGAAATTTCAATTATGAGAAAATAGTCAATAATGGTTTGCGAAGTTATCTTCTTGGAATTAATTTTATGGATGATCCTTTTCCAATAGAAACTCATGCTATTTAATTTAAGAAATTAATTAATTGAAACAGAGAGAAATGTTTAATTTAGAAGAAACTATTACACTTGATATTTGCCTAAGCATTTAAAATACAATTCTTTTCCAGCTAGGAACTGTTGATCTGAGACCCACATTTAATTATAAAGAAATGAAACAGATGCAATCTTCTGTGTTGATTTATGACTTTTTTAAATCAAAAGGATTTTTTTCCTTTAAATATATACTTGAGGGTCGCTAATTCAAAACTGTCAATAAACTAAGTACTTCTGATTCTGAACTGTGTTTTTCTTCATAGACATACCTGTTGGAAATGATCAGCTGCTGGAGATCCTCAATAAATTGATTAAATACATTCAGATTAAGGTAAAATATTTGTTTTCAATGCCTTTCTTTTTAATAAGCTTAGCAAAAGCTGATAACTTAGAAGACATAACCCAAAATGTCTGCATGAGCAATCAAATACCAAAAGAGTCTGATCCAACTCTTAACAATGATCTTCTATTGCTGACCTATAAAGTTGTCATAAAGCCAATAAGATTTATTTTTTCTGTTATTTAACATGTTATTTCTAGAAAGTAGAAAAATACAAAATATTTTATCATGAAATAACATATCACCTTGCTTTAGAAAGTGAGTCATTTGACCTTTCTGGGTTCCATTCCCCCTTCTATTAGAGGTCCTAGATAAAATGTCTATGTCCTGTTTCTACCTGAACAATTCTGTAAGTATAGAAACTGTTGACCCTGTTCCATTTAAAACATCTCTTTCTGCATTGCATGAAGAATACTTCTGGTATAATCTGGTCTACTTGGCAGGAAGTTAAGGATAAATGTTCTCTGGGAATCTCCCTCTTATCTTACAAAATTTGAGGAGTGTTCACTTCTGTTAGACTAGCGGGTTGGTGAGAATGATGGCAATGTTTGATTTTGTTAACAAAAGTACCATATTTCTTTCTACTAAATTTAAACATTTATGATTTTCAGTTTGTCCGTGGCAGTACCTTCAAAGAAATCCCTGTAACCGTTTACAGTAAGTAAACTGTGAATCTTTTCAAACCCAGGGGGAAATATTAATGAAAAAATAAAATTAGGTCTTTTTTTTTTAATCTAAGCCACAAATCATTGGTAATTTGGCATTTGAACTCTCAAACACTGGCAGGCAAATCATTTCTCAGTCACTCTAGAGTTAAGAAGAGTGTGGAGAAAAGCACTTCTTCCTGATCACACTGTTTAAATCCAGCCATATTCCTCACTCATCTACCACTTTGGGTTTTGAAGGAGAAAGTGGAAAGGGTGAGAAACGTGACAAAAAAAATGAGACTGGGAGCGGTGCCTAGGTGGTGCAGTGAATAGAGCACCAGCCCTGGAGTCAGAAGGACCTGAGTTCAAACTCGGGCTCAGATACTTAACACAAAATTAGCCATGTGACCTTGGGCAAGTCATTTGCCCTGCCTTCCCCCCTCCAAAGAGAAAAAAAATGGGACTGGGAGTGTGGAGGGAGCTGGACAGACTAGAAGGAGCCCAAAATGACACCCTGAAGCCGTGTGTGCTTTCAGGAGTGACTGCTCTTCAACAGTACTTCTCATCTCAGCACCAAGTTGTCCCAAGGACAGAAATAACAAAGAAAACAAATATTAAAGTGAGCAAAACCAAGCAATCCAGTGTTTGACAGTTCCTGGTTTATTAGCCATTCTCTGTATGTGCAGCTGCGAAGCTTGGCTGCCACTTCTCAGAATGACTGAGTCCCAAGCCTCAGAATGTTTCATTTCAATCTGACCAAACTACAAGCATTCTAAGTGCATCCCTTAAAGAAAGATATCACTAGGTTATATTGTTTATGTGTAAGTATAGATTATAATGGGAAGGGTTTCTTTTTCTTCTTTATATCTTATTCTACTTTTTTTTTCTCCCTTTCACCAGAGCTTTTAGGAGCAGAAGATTTTAATTTTGTTTGGCTTTACAAATAAACCCACAAAATATATCTCTAGAAAAAAATATGAAATTCAATTTGCATGTTTAATCTTGCTAGAAAAATTACTCCAAGTCTTGATTTTTTTTAATGATCTGAACAATGCAACTCTTTCTAAACTCCACATTTTTAATGAAATAAGTTCAGCATCAGAAGCAAAACAAAATGTCTGCTGCTCTGGCTGATTTAACTTAAATAAGAAATAAAATAGTCACTTATAAAGTCATATTACTCAGTCCAGCTAAGCATTATACTTAAAGATACTAAAGGGAGGGTAAAGATTCTAGAATGTTACAAATTCTGTTCTAGAGGTATTCATTATTGTTTAATTCTTATGAAAAAGTCTTTATGGGCTCTATTCATCTGAAATGTTATATGACATTTATCCATTAAAAAGATCACATGATGTTTATTCATCTCTCTGATTTATCCAATATTAGTTCATCAAAGATTTCCTAAATTGTTCAATGTAACATTGTGCTTAGGATAAGCTAAAGAACATACAGAATTATAATAGTGTCCTTATTTTCAACATTTTTTCCTTTTCCAAAACTCAATTCCTTACATCCCAAACATAAACTACAGTTTATGACATCAAATAAACTTTTAAAAACTGGTTAGCCATTCTTAATCTGTACTTCCTGGGATATAATCTTTGTAATGCTTCAACCATGTATGGTACTTTACAGTTTCCAAAGTTCTTTGAATTTACCTCATTTGAATTTCATATTATCAAGAGGCAAACAGAGTGGTTATCTTTATCTTCATTTTAAAAAAGGAGAAAATCACATTCAGTGACTTACCTTACCTCCCACAATAGTACTATGAAACCAAGTTCTAATGTGCTCAGCCAAAAATTTTAGGAATTAGAATTGAGATCATAAGAAGAAGTGAGGTTATTTTCATTACTGAATTTGTTCATGCTGATACAGTCTACATAATGGGTACACGTGCAGATTTATTGCAATCTGAATGAGTTCGTCTTTCAAATACTGTCATGAGACAATATTATAATGGACCTAAGTCTTCTGGTTCTTAGGCCAAAATCCACTATACCAAGCTCCTTCCTATGTATTCATATACAATGTTGTTGTTACCACTCACACAATAGGTATATTATTATTCAAGACCATCATTTCAAATGAAGAGAAGATAAGATTCAAATATAGATCCAATTCAAATTAATAATGTTTTGCCTTTATTATTTTGGATAACCTTGTCTATTGCTTTTATCTAACAAAACCATCTAATTCCCTCAATTTATCTCATAGGAAATTTTGCTTCATCAAATATACCATGAATTATGAATTGTGTTGAAAACATCTTTTATAGATTCTATCAGTTAAGGTATATGATGATTTGAAAATAAATGACCACTTTATTCACTTTTACTCTCACCATTCATTTTTTTTAATTGAAGACTATATACAATAGCTAAAGAAGAAAATTTTTAGTTCTTTGTTTTTTAAGATGAGGGAATTGATGTAGAATAATTAACTTAAAATGATGAAAACTGATGTACAACTCTGAACGTCTGTTCTTTAATTGGAACAAATTGTTCCATGGCAGGACGATGTATATAAGCACAAGCATGATTGATTGTGACATGTGATGAGTTTCATAACATTTCCTGATGACATAAAAAATGGAATGGGGCTGAATCTAAATATTAACTAAACCCTTTTATCCTGCCAACACTCCTCTATACAACTTCTCAGTTTACACAGCCAAAATTCTTGGGAATCAGAATTGAGAATATGAAAATTCACCAGGCTATGTTAGCATCTGGATTTTCTAGTGCTGACATGTCTATGCTATGTATACACAGGAAGAATTATTGCAATCATTAGCACATCACTGAATGAAGCCATCATTCTTAAACTCTAATGAGGAAATGAAGAAAACAGTAGCTGGGCTTATGTAGCAGAAAGTGAAAGGGAGAGCTAGTCATTTTTCAGGTTACTTGAGGAAGTCAAATCAAGAAAGTTATGTCAAAATCCTATTTGGGGGTTGGAGATTGGGATTGTTGAACTGTACAGCTTGGTTTTCTACTTTGGTAAAATTTACTAGGCATTATATAAATCCTCTCACACTCCCCATCTCCAGTTTGGTTTACATAGCCAAAAACTGTATTTTTATCTTTTATTACTGTTTTTAAATATAATTGTAATTCTAGAGGGAAGAGAGGAAATAATATTAGGACTTAGAATATTTGTGATATTGCTGAAAAATCAAAGGCATTGACTTTGCGGTTTGAAATTCTCAACATATAACATTTTGTTGCGTAGAGCCCAATCTGGCTGGCTGAAGTTTGATTTGGATTCTTAATTATGCTGACCTTTTTTCTTGATCTTCCTTCCCTGTCACTACAATCAAATGCATGAAATATATTTCATAGCCTTTCTCTTTCATTTTTTCCCTTGTACCTGAGAGGGATGAAAGCCAAGAATGCAATTTGAAAAATGGTAAATTGCATAAGTCTAATTATGTTTATTTATCTTCTGTTACCATGCAGCCCCTATTTTCAAGAAGTACAATTAAAGGTAAAGAGCTTAGTGGTACAATTAAAAAATCTTAGTTCTCTAGATAAAAGTTCTTTAATAACTATGAAATTAAACTGGATTGCATTTATATTAAGGAAATTCAAAGTCTTCAACATCTGTATTTCTGAAGATACTTGATCTGGCATTACTTGAAGCATTACGATTGCTTAATTTGGAGTCCCTGGATTTGCACTATACATGATTGCTCAAAACAATTTCAAGGCCATTACTAAATGGACAACATTGTTCTGGCTATTTTTTTAATATAAGCATCATTTATGTTCCACTTTCTATACTTACAGCAACTAAAATTATTACAAAAGTTGTGGAACCCAAAATTAAAGTGATTGAAAGCAGTCTTCAGCCTATTGTCAAAAGTGAAGGTAAAAATCAATCTATTAATAGATGGTTCCTTTTCATTTTGAACAATATCTATATAATAGATTGATTTCTGTGAATGTTACTACATTCTTTGAAACTAACATGCTAAATTCTTTTAAACCAACGGCATGCTGCTATGATTGCAGAATGCAACATGTAAAATCTGTAGCATAGCAAATGGGTCATATATATTCTTAACCCCTTCAGTACATTTACTTGTGCTAAATTTAAAATAAACTCAAGTGACTACTGCCTCTGCTCTGGCACCTAAACATTCATCAAGCAACCAAATTCTATACATTTTTTAAATTCAAATTTCTTTTATGACCTACAGTTATTTTTTTTAAATGTAACCTCTTTGGTCATTTCCTGAAATTCATTACTTTTGACCTCTTTTAGAGTTATTTCCTAAATCATTGATCCTTTTCATTGAAGAACCTTGAGCACTATGATTTGAGAAAAGAGAGGCTAGAATTTGTTGGACGTTAAAGGCTCTAATATGAGCAATCACTTTCGTTTCTTCAGTTTCCTCCATCTCTAGAACTATTATAGACAGGTTCTTGTCATTACTGTTTGAATCATCTTCAAGTACAGTCCTTTACATAATTTTTCCTTTTCACTAGTTTTCTTGGAAGGGCATCATTTGAGGATTTCTGATATTCAAAAGAAATTTCTCCTTTAAGTACTTAAATGTGATGAATGATCTTCTTGAAAAGAGTGTTTTCTAAAGACATGTGTGTTGTGTTTTTGTTTGTTTGTTTGTTTCCCTTAAGGAAGAACAAAATGTAAAGCACATAGGTCAGAAGCATAGTCTTTCACAAAAATTGATGTTATTTTAAATATTCTATTATTCTGTGATAGTCAGTTTCAGACACTGTGAAATTAGGTGAAGGATTGTCTGGTAGCTTTTGTCTACTCCTCTTAATTCTTAAATTAAAATTTAACATTTAGAATAAAAGGGGAAGTCACATTTATAGATAATTAACCGTCTTCATTTTAAAGTTATTTTCTAGTCACTCAATTTTCTGAGATATCCAGTCCTATTCTCTTGACTTAGTTGGTTATTATTCTTCAGTATCTAAGAGGACTCACATGACATCACTACGTTGGGGTGAAGGAACAGTGTGCCCAACTGTGCCTGATCAGACCAATATAAATTCAGAAGACTCTGGTACAGGTCGGGCACAAATGGGCCATATGAGTATTTGGAGTGGAGATGTCTCTTAAGTTTGCACATCTAACAACTCTTTTAAGTATTCTCTTAAATATTGTGTTGCTCATGGTTTCATTGCTTTAATCTTTTGTCTAAACGTAATGTGGATCTATATGGTATACAATTATCTTTCAGGAATCTTTCATTTAGAAAGTGTTTACTATTTTCAGTGAAATGTCTAAACACACCTTAATAACAAGTTAATATTATCCCTTTTATTATTAAGAAAAAAGCTAATTATTCATTATAGATTTCAAATGCATTCATCTTCTTATATCTGAAACTACACTTGGGAACTCTTTATTTTCCTTACTAAGGGTCTTCTCCATTCTTCCAGTGACCATTCTTTCCATTCTGACTGCCTATCTAGCCCTCCTAGCTCTGCTAGAAATTCCCTGGTACAATTTTTCTTCGCATAGATTGTGCTGAAGGGGAAAAGATGTTTGTTCTATAGTTAGGCTGGACTCATGAAATGGGATATCCACATGGAAACACAAAGCCATGTAATTTCTTTATCTGACTAATCATTTGAAAACAGAAGCAGCTACTTCTGTCCCTGGTTGAGCTAGAGAAGCAAAAACAATGATTAGAAGGGTTGTGGATCTTTATATTGATCTCTTTTTGTTGATGTTCTTCCAGTCGTCAAATACCATACTTTACGCTTTCATGGATCTGGTAACTGTCTCTCATGTAATTTATTTCTTATAGTATCATAGAACCTTCCAAACAGCAATAATAATTTCCTAACATAATTATATTTTATCAACTCTAGATTGAAAGAAGACCTTGACATGATGATTCTTTACATGGGAATTATTCTCATGTGATCTCATTTTCCCTTTTTAGAAAGAGAATAGAAATGAGGACTTATTTATTTATTTGAAGATTGTTTTTATCTGAAATTATTTTGCTTCATTCTCCTCTTGTGGACATTTAAACATTAAATAATATATCAATTCATAATGTCCATTTCCATATTTCTTAAGTTCTTCCTCTAATTTGAATTCCATTGTCCTGTGGCTTTAGTTTCTTTGGGTTTATCCTCCAAAAGTGTTTTAGAAAATTAACAGCCAGGTAATAATTTGGAATTCTAATTTCTGGGAAAAGTGTGTAAATACAAAAGATGCAATCACATTTTACTATTATCAGGCATTATAGCATGAGTAAAATGTACTGAACCTTCTTTCTTCTTCCCTGAGATATTTTTGGTGAACTAATGCAGTAATCAATTTCCTAACATTCAAAATGTTTTGCTTAAGAAGCAAAGACATTTTGCAAGTAAACTATACCTGGGCATTTCTTTTTGGTATTTTAAAGGGGAATGGGCTCATTAATTAATTAATCTATTTATCATCTTCCTGTAGCAGGTAAGTGCTATTACATATCAGTATATTACACACACACACTCACACACACACACACTCACACACACACACACACTCACACACACACACACACACACACACACACACACACACACACACACCCCTTCTGCAGCTCCAAGGCAGGAGTAAAGTTATGATTTTTGACTCAATCCTATGCATGAATAAAAAAAGTAAATAGTCAATGGATTATGAGGTTTTTGCATCATTTGGGGGGGAAAACAGCAAAAAAAAAACAGTAGTGTGGTAAAAAAAATAAGATCTATGAACATCCACATATTTATAGGTGCATAGATCTAGCCCTAGAAGTAACCTCAGAAGCCATATAGGTGAACCCTCTCATTTTATGGATGGGAAACTGTGGCCTTAGGAATTTAAGTGACTTGCCTAAGTTTCCACAGCTAGTAAGTATTCCAGATGAGATATGGACTCAGGTCCTTTGATAACAGACCATAAGAGTGGTCTTGCGACTATTTTGAGATAAAATAAAAAATACTAACATACGATTGGTTTGTTGTTTTTTTCTATTTCATCCCCAGAACTGAGTAAGAAAATAATACAATACCTAAGTCATGTGCCAAAATAAAGCTTCATGTACACAAAATGAGGTTTTAGAGATAATTTCAAGAGCTAAAGGTTTGAACAATATATATTGAATTTTGAAATACATTTTCCCTTCACATAAAACTAATTGGTTTTCAGATAGTATTAAAAAAAATCTTATAAACAAAAGTTTTTATTTGGCCCTTTATATCTTAAAACAATTTTTCAGGACCTTCAATGACAATTGAAGGTGATTCTGAATTCCAAGTGATTAAGGAGGGTGAAACAATAACTCAAGTGATTCATGGAGGTGAGTGTTTTGAACACGATTTAATATTTTCATTGGGTTTATTTTAGAAACATCTTTGAAGTTCAAAGTGATATTGTTTCTGTTGCTTCTATATAATAAAAATAATAAAGATTATAATAATAATAATAGGCAAATTGTTATCTTCATAGTACTGTTTGTGAAGATTTAACTTTCTCTAGGACTTATTCTAGGCTTCAAGATAGAAACTTGTATGTTTCAATGGAACTCATAAATGGACTTATGAGAGATCTTGCTATCAAAAAGTAAAACAAGGTGTTGGAAAGTTGTTTAGTTTGGCCTTCCCTCACTGTCCCAAATCAATGATAAAATTGTCACAACTTGATTCTAAGTAGATCCGGACTTACATTAAGGAGAATTCTGATTCATTAATAAGGCTCATCTTTGGATTAAATGTTTAAGTGACATTGTTTTCAATGAGAAATTGAAACATTCAGCTGCCTTGTGGATAGTATTCTAATACCCACTGAGGAATTTATTGGTCTTTTTATCCATTTCAGAGCCAATTATTAAAAAATATACCAAAATTATTGGTGGGACACCAGTAGAAATAACTGAAAAAGAGACAACAGAGGAAAGAATTATTAAAGGTAAATGATATTTCTCTACATGACTGACATCTTCACTAGAGAGTAAAATATATATCATTAAAATGTATTTTTGTCAACAGAGAAAGTAATCCTTAGTACCAAAATACCTGGTTGAGGCAAATAAAATATACTGGCTAGAAAACTCATGCTGTGTGTGTGTGTGTGAGTGTGTGTGTGTGTGTGTGAGTGTGTGTGAGTTTATTGATGAGGGGAATTTCCCAGTAAGAAAACTGTTTCCCATTGCAAGCGTGTCAACTAATGTGCAACTTCCAGCCAGTCTTAGAAAATCACCCAAAGTGACTCTACCCAGATTCACAGAACCACTGTGTAACAGGAGTAGGACTTGATTGAACCCACAGCATCCTGACTCTAAAGCCAACTCTATCCATGAAGTCATTTTGCCTCTCTAACTCAGGAAACAACAATTTAAACAAGTGTTTCTTTGTACCACAGCAGCAACAGAAGGAATTTAATATTCACTATATAAATATGTTCCATTAGACAGAACTGTGCTATATTATTTTAAAAGCATATTAACCTTATACAAATTGACATTAATACCAAATGATGAATGAACAGTAATAACTGAACTATTGAGAAGAGATTCAATTTAGTTTTCCAGAGGAAGATCCCTCCAGTTACATATTGAATGCTAGGTCATTTGATATTTTTTAATCTAACATGACAAATTTAATCAATGTATTCACAAATTTCTTAACTGTAGCTACTCCTTGCCCCTTGTAATTATCTTTAATTGACTTGGTCAGCAAGTATATATTAATTGCCTGCTATGAGTAAAGTGCTAGAAATGCAAAAACAAAAGATGAAATGATCTTTGCTCTCAACGAATTTCCATTCTATTAGGGGTAAAAAACATGAACACAGAGGAGTAGAGACAAAAGAGTCTATAAAGCAGTGGTTCTCAACCTTCCTAATGCCACGACCCTATAACACTTGTATGTGGGCATATCTGCATGTGGATGGACCCACCTGGAGACAGATAGAGGAATGGTGTCTTGGTTCCTCAGACCATTGGAAATATGTGTTTTCTGATGGTCTTAGACAACCCCTGTGAAAGGGTCATTAAACCCCCAAAGGGGTCGCGACCCACAGGTTGAGAACCACTGCTAGAAAGAGTAACTACAAAGTGATTAGCTTCCCAAAGAAAGAGCACTCTGTTTACATATTGAATCATTTGTGCCGTTTGGTATTTTCTTAATCTAATATGAATATTTTAATAATCACATTTATAAATTTCCTGATTATGGCTACTCCCTGGCCCTGTTCTTATGCTGCATTAATTCAGTCTATGAACATATATTAAGTGCCTAAATGTTTGCTGAATTGAATGGATTAGTCCAGTTTTAAAATACTATTTTCTAATTCTTTTTTTTTCCCTTTAGGTCCTGAAATAAAATATACCAGGATTTCTTCTGGTAATGTTGGAGAGACAGAAGAAACATTAAAGAAGTTGCTTCAGGAAGGTTTGTATCTTTACACTAATAAGATTCTGGATCTCTCAAGATCAGTCATTTTATTAAAATCTTGAAGTCTTTAACAATCCATTCTGCTGCAATTCTCTTTTTGCTTTAGGTTCCCTCCCAACTTAACAAAAGAGATCACAGATTTGGTCTTCTATCACTTAGCAGTCACAATGGTTTTATTTGTTTGGTAAAACAAAACCATCTTGCACCGTAACATAAAAAAAACAATGCCGTCCCAAAATTTTTAGTTTAATTGTTCAGGAAATTGACTTTTGTGTGATAATCTTGAATAAATCAATTTCTACTGTGAACATGTATCCTCTCAGAGGTCACCAAGGTCACCAAATTCATTGAAGGTGGTGATGCTCATTTACTTGAAGATGAAGAAATCAAAAGGCTGCTTCAGGGAGGTTAGTAAATGGGTAATGACTAACCTTTTTAACAGGTACTGGCAACAAGTTCTCACAAAACATTTTCTCTCAGCTTTTTAAAGACTGAATGAGTTTTGGATTAATATTTGTTTTTTATAAGCAGCTCCATGGATTGTTCTAACACACCAATTGATTTGCTTTGGGTGAATCAAAATGATAATGACAAAATGATGAGTAGTTTCAACAGTCTTTAAAAGGTTTCCTAGAACAATGCTTAGGGAGCAATGAATACTTTTTTCACTCACATATAGAGAATCTTTTTTTTTTTATCTGAAAACTGTAAAACAGGTAAATTTGAAAATTTAAAGAGGCCTAGAGTCTGTAGTACATACTCTTCAAGCAGTCTGAAATGAGTATTCACTGCTTCTAGGGCAGCAAGCATGTTGATGAAATCTTTATATGCATAAAGGTAGCAAGAATTGATGCCTTGATAACTTCCTTTTCCAAAGCTATACTCTTGAGAATGGGGACATCTACTTCTAACGGTGGTGTGATGTTTGGTAGCTGTGGGCGGGGGGAATGGAAGGGGAGGGAAGAAATGATTTTTTGCATATGAAATTAATCCCCATCTAAAACAATATGGAATGTTTTCTGCTTGATGCGTTAAGTAGAACTGCCCATAACAGCAGTGTGAGGAAAAAAAAGGAATTCAAGTTCCATCATAAAAGTTTCAAATAGTAGTTAGCTCATAGCAAGATACATAGCCAATATATGTGCTTCTAATTAATTCAGATATACTATTTTCATAACCTTTTTAATAAAGTCTAAATGAAGTCAAATTTATCCAGAAAGATTATTCTAAATTGATTCTTTATAAAAACTACTACTGAAAATGAATTATTACTGAAAATTTAAAATATAAAATATACATAAACTTAAAATAACTAAAATCAAACCTATAAAATGGGAACAGAAATTAGCCATTGACTTAGAATTAGAAGCAGAGTAGGAACAAAACTGATTTCCCTGGGAAAGGGAACTCTCAGAAGAGAAAATTCCATTTACTAATACAGCTCAGTACCTTCATTAGGGTCTATGCCTAGATGCCTCAAAAGGTTATGTGACTAGCTAAAGTCACACAGTCGTCACTATATGTCCTATAACTATCCTTCCCATAGGGTATGTACTTACCTCTTTGGGATAATTTTTGGTAATATTTATCATTTGATCTTATTTTTTTTATCCTTACCTCAAAAACTCTAAAACAATCTCTTAATTTCTATTTATCAGATTTGAAGTACTAAAAACAAATGTTATTTATTCGGTAGATGTTTCCTCGAAATGAACATAGTTCCAGTGCAGTAGTCTGGGAGTTCAGGAAAACCATCTCTCAGAAAGGAGATGACTATAGAGGACAACTTAGTCCGAGTTTAATAACAATGAGAGTCTAGTTTCTTCAAACACAAAACAAGTCTAAGTATATCCTTATACACCTAATAGGTATGTTGTGCAATATTATTTGAATTCCTTTTTCTTCCGTGCCATGATAGGCAGCTTTGTAGAATAGTACTGCTTTATTAAAGAATGAATAAATTTGTAGCTGCATCTTGTTGTAATGCTTTAACTCATTTAGTCTTATTATTGCTATCATTTTGTATGTTTTACAAAAAATATGATATAATTTACTGATAGTTCACCATGCAAATAAGAGACTTCTTATTTATTAATTTGTTTGTGTCTTTATTAATATTAATAGCTTACATGAGCTTTCAGTTTCCTTCTCAATGAAAAAGACAAATGGGTTAGACCAGATGATCTCTAAGATCCATTCCAACTTTAGAACCTATTATTAACTGATGATTTATACAGCATTTGTGATTATAAAATACTTTGCAGACATTATCTCATTGGAATTTTCAACTTCTGATCATTGTTCCTCTTCCCCTAGAAATTCACGCCCAAGGCAAGATGTGTATATGGAATTTTATGGGCTTCTTTACTAGTTATGATAATGTTCTCCTTTTCCCCAGTAAATGGAATCCTTCCTTTAAGGGTCTGACTCTGACTTGAGTCTACTCACCAAAATGTACTTGTCCTGTGTTTCTATAAAGTCTAATTTTCTATTATTTTATCCTGTACCTTGCCAAACACATTTTCCCCCTAGGGTGCTTTTCACTTGTACTGCAAAGTATAATATTTAACCTGCTGATGTGACAGCAGATTAATAAGATACCCACGATCCCTTTCCTCATTTTTGAGAGAGATACACTTATGGTATAATTGAAAAAATTAAGTCTATAATATCTTGAGTGCAGATAAAAACCAATTCCATTCAAACCTATTGGATACCTTTAGGCCTTAGTCATACTAACTTGTCATATTCTGAGTTAGTATTGTGTTTAATCCTATATATTTTGATAATCAAAGTACATGATGTACTTTATTCGTAATGATGTCTCACAACTACACTTTCCTCTGAAATATTCCAAATTCCATTACCCAAGGAAATGCTTTCTCCAAATTGATATTGAATTGTACAACTGTGATCACTTGTTTCTAATGCTTATCTTAGCTGGAACTGAGTACACCAAGTTCACTAAAGTAATTGAGAGTGAACCCCAGATTATCGAAACGGAAATCAAGAAAGTCCTCCAGGCAGGTTAGTTCTAACCTCCAACCTCTAACAGCCCTGAGGTTCCTATCTTCAATTGATATCAAAGAGTTTTGGGTTTAGAAATCTGAATGCTACTTTCTTAAACCATTCATCCATCAACACTCCAAGTATCAGTTTGTCTTTTCTAGACTAGGCTAGGGTGGTCCTCAGAGGACAGAATGTCTGTCCCTATCACCATAGCATGGTTAAATTTTCCTGAACTCTGGCTGCATGAGCAGACCATTTGAGAATTTAAAGTTCCTTCCATGCCATGATGAAGCACTGGGTAGAAATTTAGTAGAGATTGTCCACATGTGAAGAAATTGATTGAATGATATAAATTCAGTTTAGGATTTTCCAGATGTGAATGCTTCAAACAAAAATATGTTATGGTTGTGAGCACCCAGACAATTTTTTCAATATCCATTCAGTTCACATCTACAAACATGGTCAAACATAAAGGTCCTTCATTTTGAGTGGCAAGGAATATTTTTAAATTAAGAAAAATATTTAAAATAATATTGTACCTTTCAGAATAGTTACTTTTTATATTTTCATATTATCAAATTTCTAAATCATGAATAAATCACTGAAACGTCATTAATTTGGATTTCATAAATTCTTTGTTATTATTGATCGGATTGAATTTGGAGATGAAGTTGGAGTGAATAAATTCCCTATTACACATATTTCCTTTAAAATGCTTAGCAAATAAAAAAGCTTTGAAGACAGGAAAACCTGGGTTCAAGTCCTATTTGTGACCTTTATTGGTTGTGTGATCATGTGCAAGTCACTTGTGCTCTAAGCAATTCATTAAGACTCTAAGTTGCAAAGAAGATGCCAACTTGTATTGGTAGAGAATATTCCCTCACCAGGAAGTTCCTAATATCAGTGAAATCACATGTTAAATCCTTATCCCAATTTCTATTTCTATTTAGCAAATTACAGAGGTAAATAGTGTTATGGAGAAAATGTTCAAATTAGTTAAGACAACAAACTATTTCCTAGCACTTTGAGGACAATCTGTTTAGTAACCATTGTCTATTATCAAAAATAGGCCATCATCTCTTCTTGGCAATGATTTGTTAGCCATGAATTGGCTTCACTGAGTACTACTATGTGATTGAGAACTAAGTCATTGTAGTCCAATCTGCTCATTTTACAGAGGAAAAAATATGAGCCCCAGAAAGGTGAATTAATTTGCCCAGTGTCACTTAATTTGTAAGTGACAGAAATAGGATTGGAACCTAGACCTTCTACCTGAACTTTTAAATTAAAGGTCAGAATAAATAGCCTATAAGGTATTTTTCAGCTCTAAATCTATGATCCAAAGACATGTGATACAATTTCCTTGCCACTATACTATATAATTGACAAGAATAAACAATGCATTTATTTGAAAATGACATGTAAGTCAAATGCAAAATCAAAGATTCTTGGAGCTAGAAGAAAGCTGGAAAAACCTCTGTTTCACTCCTTTTGTCCTGTAGATGAGATTTAGAGATATGAAGCACTTTATATATTCATTGATTTTAGTCCAAATTAGTAAGGTTTCACTGTATTTCTGCAATTTATTGCAATGCTATGATGGTGTATGGCACATACATACTTAAATGGTAAATACATTGTCATCTTCCCCATTACACTCTCTTTTTTCCTTTCTTTTTATCCCCATTGTTTAGCTTGGAACCTGATACTCAGTTTTTGCTTAGTAAATGTTTATCAACTAACTGATTGCAATACTCTTCTGAAAAAGGGATCCATGGTAAATACAGGAAACTGAATTCACCCAAACCATATAACTGTTCTATTTCTGTAGCTCCAAGATAAAAGCTCACAAATACCTCTGAATAAATGCCATATACCCTATTAATTATGGTATTTCAAAGAACTGGGTAAAAATCAGATTGAAAAGTATTCAGTTGATCACTGGCAACAGAGAGATTATGAATGACAAGGAACTGATTTTTCTAGGGAATGAACTAGTGCAGGAAGTAACGTTTGTTTAGATAACATTTTTTCTCTTCAGATCCACACTCCCAAAAATACTGTTTAAAAAAAAAGAAAGAAAGAAAATGTCCACTTATTGGTTGCCAAAAGCTCTGTTCCCTCTTGATAGTTCTTACATGTTTAGGGACACCAAGAGAGTTCAAAATGAGGAGGGCAGCCAGAAATATTTTAGAACAAACAAACAGAAGCCCTCAACATAAAAAACATGCTCCAAAGTAAATTACTTCTAATCAAACTAGCATGGAATCACAGTGGAAGAGACCTCTGTGACCTTCTAGTCCAGCCTTTATACCAAAGAAAACCAAACTTTGACACATTCAACAAGTGGTCAACTAGCTCTCTTTGAAGACCTTCAAGAAGGAGAAACCCACCACCTCTCTAAGCAAACCCATTCCTCTTTTGAAGAGCTCTTGTAGCTAAGAAGTTCTCCCTGACATCAAGTCCAATTTGACCTCTTAGTAACATCTATTTATTGCTCCTCATTCATCCCAAGTCCAAACTGAGTGTGGTCCTTTCTTCCTATAAGAGCCCTTCAGATGCTGATCAGTCTTTATCCACAACAACAAGCATTTGCTAAATTCTTACTACATGTCAGGAACTATGCTAAGCACTGGGATCATAAAGAAAAGCAAAAACATGATTCTTACCTTCTAGGAACTCATAATCTAATGGGGGAGAGACAACATGCAAGTAACTAGGCTCATACAAGATGTGTACTATGTTGTTTTTCTTGAAATGAAGTTATCTGATTTAACTAGATTGGTCCTTAGGCAACCATGTCAGTAAGCCTGTATTTAAAGCCTGGTGTCCATTGTCTTCCAAGGAGATCATGGATAGATTTCAAGGGGTCCATAAACTTGGATGGGCAACCAAATAACATCCTCATCTTTACTAATCCCTAAGTGAAATTTAACGTTTCCTTATTTACTTTAATGTTTCTTTCTAGTGCATTTCCTCGACCGATTATTTCTAATTATCCCATAGTTTGTACACAGCTGTTGCTTGTCATCTTCTCCATTATACTCTCTTTTTCCTTTCTTTTTATGCCCATTGTTTAGCCCAGGGTCTGATACACAGTATTTGCTTAGTAAATGTTTATCAACTAACTGATTGCAATACTCTTTTGAAAAGGGGATCCATAGGCTTCACCAGGAAATGTAAAGGATTCATGACATGAAAAAAGTTAAGAACTTCTGAATTAAGGCTTGTTGTTTATAGGCATGGTCTTTCAGAGCCAAGGTCATATCTATGCCATGATGAGGAATCAGAAGAGGATTTTAGCAGAAGAATTAATAAAAACACAAGAATATCTGGGGAGGCAGTCATATTGACTTGGGAAAATATGCTTAGGCATATAGATATACAGTTTTTTATTTTTTTTTAATTCCCTTGATTTTCTACTCCTGGGAATTTCCAGTCAATACTCAATCATTGCTACATATGTTTTAACTTTATTGTCAAAGCTAGAAATATTACAGAGACTCAAAGATGTCCATTACATTAGCACTAGAAGAGAAAATAGTTTTATATATGAGAATTTATACTGAGGAATTCTGTGATAATTTACTTCTACTAAACATTGGATACCACTCAGCAGCTATCTCTTTGCAATACCAATCAATGTCATCTATAGAAAGGTTTAGGAGGAGCCATGCTATGTATATAGCCCTTTGGACATTATGAAGTGTTCTAAATCACATAATGGAACATTGTGTGATTCATATAATGGACATTTGTCTTAATTTGTGAATTAAGTGATAGGTTCTTTTTGTGAATGAAAACATCTTTGTTTTAGGTATTCAGATTAACAAATTCACCACTGTAAAAAGCTCTCATCATAATAGTATAATGATTACTTCCAAAGATTTGTATGGTCTCATTTAACTAGGTACTCCACTTTTCATCCAAGCACACTTTTGGAGTATATCTAATTATTACTATTTATTTTTAGACCGACCAATCAGGAAAGTACCAGCCAACAAAAGGACACAAGGTACAACATATTAAAAATATTTATATCCTTTCAAAAACAAAAGGTTTGGGTTTCTTGAGAAATCTTGGTCCTAACGCATAGCAGGCACTTAAATTCTTGTTTAGGTGTGAATAGCCAAAGAAAAGGAAGTTCCAGGTAGTCTACTATGTTAGACTTTCATGTAGCAAAGTTAGCACAAATCCTGAAAAGAGAGAGTTTTAATAGAAAATCTCATGTAAAACTCAAAAAATAATGTTAATCGGTTTTTGCAAAATTAGTAGGAATGGAAAAATATAAATATCTAAGGAAACCAATTGGGTATCCATTAGCAGATGACTATATAGTCACAGACCTGCTCTTTATTTATTGAGCTACATTATTAATTCATAAGTCTTAAACTAAAAAAGAGACAGCAAAGGAAGTGTAACTTTGCTGAAAGCCTTTAAGAATCTTGTAAACAGGACAAACTACATAGGTCCTTTTCAGATGCTTGGTATTAGTTGCTCAATATGCACAAATAATTATGAGTCATAATGCTATGCATATGCTAAGATAAAGACTTTATTGTAGCTAGTCAGAAAAATCATGATTTAATGAGGTGTGCATATATACATACATACATATATTAAACTTAAGAGAAATACTCTAGAATTACCTCCCAGTCATAAAAGAAATGTATGTTTTTCAGATTCTCCTTTTCAGCAAACTTGCCCTTTCATTGTTTTATAAAGATCAACACTGGGAAGGCCAGAGATTAGGGTTAGGAAGGATGAAATTGAAAAATAAATAGGGGAGAAGCAATGCAATGTAATTTTTAAAATTTCTAAGAGTCCTCCTGAAATATAATGCTTATTTGTCCAAGACTGGTATGCCTTGCCTAAAAGTTCACCATTTATAAGCACCCAAAAGATCAAATAAAATGGATTTTGGGAAGTCTTTGTCTTACCAAAAAATTTGCCATAGAATTATTTTTAATCACCAGTTTCCATAACATAAATGAATCAAATTACTAAGTAAAAAAATTTATACAAAATATTTCTAAAGGTCATGAATACATCTTCATGCATTTGATCTGAATATTAATATAATTAATGTCCTAGAACACATACCTTGATGTTCTCTCCAATGGAAATAATTTCCTGTCACCTCAGAAGGATCTGTTACTAATGGGTAATTGTATCCTTAGAGTTAGCTTGCTTGTGCAGATTTACAAGGTACCTTTCATTTCTCTCATCCAGGAACAAGAAGAAGGTCAAGAGAAGGCCGTCCTCAGTGATACTCCAAAAACTAGACTTCGTACAACTATAACTCAACAGTTGAATTTTTGAAGAAAACATTGTGAAAGCCACTTTGATTTTGGAAACCTTTACAAACTGAACCATGAGCCCATGCAGAATGAGCAGGGAACAATCCAGAATGTAAATTTTACTATTTCTTGTAAATGAGAAATATAAATGAAATTAGAGGTTTTTTTTAAAAAAAGAAATGAATAGTTGTGTTTGTGGAAGGATAAGGATAGTGAGAGGGAAATGAACTGTATGTGCTTTGCACATATAGTTCAAAAAAGTCCCCTGCATCTTTAAATTTTGCCAAGTTTTGTTGCATCTTAATGCCAACAACATGGTGGGTAAATGCCAGTGCCACTATCATGTTCTTCTATTTCCTGAAAATTTGGGTGACTAGGACATTGTGGCACTACAAATGAAGTTTCTAAGATTCATTTGCAAAGCTCTTCATTTCAGACACCATACAACATAAGTATTTGCCACACAAAGTCAATTTGATTCAATATAAATCTTAGATTCTTGAAATGTTATCCCTTTAAGAAGCTTGAATAATAAATTACATTTAAGGGAGACATGGAATGCATGCAAACATTTTACCTCTGCATGGGTAATTAAATTGCAAAAAAAAATGGGTGCTTGATATGGAAACTTTTATATCAAAAATGCTTTGCTCATTTCTGATACTCATGTGGATTTATTTGTAAATGATGTCATTTTTATAGCTAGTTTTGTACTCCTGAACTGTTTGTCATTTGCTTTTTTGCAATATATATGTATATTTTTAATCTCAAATGTTGCAATACAGCCATGTGTCAAGTCCAAATGAAGTTACTTCAAAATGTTTTGAAGTTACAAGGATTTAATTTAATAGGTGGTTTGGGGTTCGGAATATGACTTTATACCTCTATTTGAAACAAATATTCATTAAAGGAAATTTACTAAATTCAGTGTCCCTTGTATTTACAAGGCAGTGGTCAGAATATATTAATAGAGCCTATGAGTGTGTCTAGGTGTTCCCATCCTTCAGGAATATCTATGGATCGAACATGACATGCTATGGTGGAAAGTTCAATAGAGTAAAACTTAAGAGAACATGGGCCCAGTCAAAACATTACCACTGAATAATTGAATAGTCTTGGACAAGTTACTTTCTTTATCTATATGTCACCTTTTTTCATCACTAAAATGGAGTTGTACTAAATAGACTTAAATGTCCCTTACGGCATTAAAAAGTTACTAATTCATTTTACATAAATACTAATTGCCTAGTTCGAAAAAAATACCCAATCACCAAATAAATATAGCCATATATTTAAAATATGTGAGCTCTGTAGTGTTTTCAAAAAATGTCTTTTGAATCTCTCATTTTGCCAATTAAACAGACACTCAATTACCTGTTTCTACAGTATTCTGTCACCAAAAATAAAGGCAACAACATCAAATTTTGAGAAATTTCAGGCCCTGAATATAACACCTTTTCCTTAATCATCAAGAAAGATTAGCCTCAGGAATTCCTCCGCCTCTATAAAAATAGCTAGCATTTAACATAGGGTGTAAAGTTCACAAAGCAATTTACATACCTTATCTCATTTGATCCTCCCAATGACCCAATAGGTGCAGTTATTATTCTTATTTTGCACATGGGAAAGACAGTATGAGAAAGATTCAGTGATTTACCCAAGGTGATGTAGCATAATAAGTATCTGAAGTGGTATCTGATCCCCTTCCTAACTCTAAGTCCAAAACTCTATTCTCTATGCCACCTACCAATATATTCATATTGAAAGGAATTTAGTGTCTGGATTAATTGGGGAGGGGCATAATATTTCCTCTAGGAATTTTTCCAATGATGATCATGGAAGATAATTATTTCCTTTTTAAAAAAATGTTTTTTCAATTACATGTAAAGATAATTTTCAACATTCATTTTATAAGATTTTGAGTTCTAAATTTTCCTATCCCCCCTCTGCAAGATGGCAAGCGATCTCATATAGGCTATACATGTGCAATCATGTAAATATATTTCCACATTAGTCATGTTATGAAAGAAGAAACAGAACAAAAGGGAAAACGCATACATACACACACACACACACACACACACACACACACACACACACTGATACACACACAAACCCAAAACAAAAAAAAAAAGGAAAACAGTATACTTTGATCTGCATTTAGACTCCACAGTTCTATCTCTGGACATGGATAGCATTTTCTATCATGAATCCTTTGGAATTGTCTTAAATCACTGTATTCCTGAAAAGAGCTAAGTCGATAATAGTTGATCATCATACAATGTTGTTACTGTATACGGTGTTCTCCCAGTTCTGCTCACTTCACTTGACATCAGTTCATGTAAATCTTTCCAAGGTTTTCTGAAATTTGCCTGCTCATCATTTCTTATAGCACCATCATTAAGTTCATATATCACAACTTGTTTAGCCATTTCCCAATTGACGGACATTCTCTTAATTTCCAATTCTTTGTCACCACAAAAAGAGCTGCTATAAATATTTTGTTCATGTAAGTCCTTTTACCTTTTTTTTTTTATCACCTTTTAAGTATACAGACCCAGTAGTGGTATTGCTAAATCAAAGGGTATGAACAGTAGTATAGCCCTTTGGGCATAGTTCCAAATTGCTCTCCAGAGTGGTTGCTTCAGCTCACAACTCCACCAACAATGTACTAATGTCCCAAATTTCCCACACCTTCTCCAAATTTATCTTTTTTTCTGTCGTATTAGCCAGTATTATAGGTGAGAGGTAGTACCTCAGAGTTGTTTTAATGTGCATTTCTCTAATAAATACTGGTTTAGAGCATTTTTTCATATGATAGCTTTAATTTCTTCATCTAAAAACTGCCTATTCATATCCTTTGACCCTTTATCAATTGGGGAATGACTTCTATTCTTATAAATTTGACTCATTTCTCTACATATTTGAGAAATAACACCTTTATCAAAGACATTTGCTATAAAAATTGTTCCCTGGCCTTCTGCTTTCCTTCTAATCTTGGTTGCATTGGCTTTGTTGGTGCAAAACATTTTCTAATATAATGTAATCAAAGTTACCCATTTTGTATTTCAGAATGTCCTTTATCTCTCTTGTTTGGTCATAAATTCTTCCCTTCTCTATACATCTGACAAGTAAACTATTCCTTGCTCTCCTCATTTGCTTATAGCATCAACTTCATGTCTAAATCATGTACCCATTTTGACCTTATCTTGGTATACAGTGTGAGATGCTGGTATATGCCTAGTTTCTGCCATTCTATTTTCTAGTTTTCTCAGCAGTTTCTTATTTCTTTAATCAAATAGTGAGTCCTTATACCAGAAGCTGGAGTCTTCTGGTTTATTAAATAGTAGTTTGCTATAGTAATTGAATTCTGTGTCTTGCAAACTAATGTATTCCATTGATCCATCACTCTATTTCTTAGTACCAAAAAGTTTGATGATTGATGCTTCATAATATAGTTTTAGATCTAGTACAGCCAGGCCACCTTCCTTTACATTTTTTTCATTAATTCTTTTGATATTCTTGGCTTTTTCTTTAGATGAATTTTGTTATTTTTCTAGCTTTATAAAATAAAATTTTGGTAGTTTGCTATGATGTTGAATGAGTAAATTAATTTAGATAGAATTGTCATTTTTATTTTATTAGCATAGCCTACCCATGAGCATTTGATATTTTTCCAATTGTTTAGATGTGATTTTATTTGTGTGAAAAGTGTTTTGTAATTGTGTTTATATAGTTCCTGAGTTTGTCTTGGCAGATAGACTCCCACATATTTTATATTATCTACAGTTATTTCAAATGGAATTTTTCTTTCCATCTCTTGCTGCTGTGCTCTGTTGGTAACATATAGAAATGCTGGTGTTCTATGTAGGTTCATTTTATATCTTGAAACTTTGCTAAAGATATTAATTATTTTGAGTAGTTTTTTTAATTGATTCCCTGGGATTTTCTAAGTAGACTATCATATCATCTGCAAAGAGTGCTAGTTTTGGGTCTTGAGTGCCTATTTTTATTCCTCTGATTTCTTTTTCTTCTCTTATTGCTTAAGCTAACATTTCTAGTACAATAGTGAATAATAGTGACAATAATGGGTATACTTATTTCAGCACTGATCTTATTAGGAAGGCTTCTATAATACTTGCTGATGTTTTATAAAGATACCACTTATAATTCTAGGGAAAGCTTCATTTATTTCTGTGCTATCTGGTGTTTTTAATAAGAATGGGTGTTGTATTTTTT
>CM053582.1:134306705-134325628 GCA_028627135.1 Pseudochirops cupreus | reverse complement strand
AAACTACTGACCTGGAAAATAGATCCAGGAGAGATAATTTAAAAATTATTGGACTACCTGAAAGCCATGATCAAAAAAAAAGAACCTAGAAATTATCCTTCAAGAAATTCTCAAGGAAAATTGCCCTGATATTCTAGAACCAGAGGGTAAAATAGAAATTAAAAGAATTCACTGCTCACCTCTTGAGAAAGATTGCAAAAAGAAAACTCCTAGGAATATTATAGCCAAATTCCAGAGCTCTCAGGTCAAGGAGAAAATATTACAAGCAGCCAGGAAGAAACAATTTGATTATTGTGGAAACACAATCAGGATAACACAAAATCTAGCAGCTTCTACACTAAGAGATTGAAGGGCTTGGAATATGATATTCCAGAGGTCAAAGAAGCTAGGATTAAAACCAAGAATCATCTACCCAGCAAAACTGAGCATAATGCTTTAGGGAAAAATATGGTCATTCAATGAAATGGAGGACTTCAAAGACCAGAGCTGAACAGAAAATTTCACTTTCAAATACAAGAAGCAAGAGAAGCATGAGAAAGTAAATAGGAAAAGAAATCATAAGGAACTTGCTAAAGTTAAATTATTTACATTTCTATATGGAAAAAAGATCATTGTAACCCATAAGACTTTTCTCAGTATGAGGATAGATGAAGGGAATATATATGTGTACATATATATGTACATATGTATGTATACACACATATATGTTTATATAGGAGGATGTATGGGAGTGTGTGTATATATGTGCACATGTATAAATAGACAGAGGGCACAGGATCAGTTGAATAGGAAGGGATGATATGGAAAAAATAAAATTAAGAGGTGAGAGAGGAATATGAGAGGAGATAGGGATGGATAGAATAGGGTAAATTATCTCATATAAAAGAGGCAAGAGAAAACTCATAAAAGAACAGGAAGGTGAAAGGGAATGGGACGACCATACTCTCCTTGAATTTGGCTTAAGGAGGGAATAACATACACACTCAATTGGGTATCCTATCTATAGGCAAGTTGGGGGAAGGGTTTAAGAGGGGGGTGATGATAGAAGGGAGGACAGACTGGGATAGGATGTAGTCAGAAGCACGCAGTTTTAAAAAGAGACAAGGTCAAAGTAGAAAATAGAATCAGTGAGGGGCTGGATAGGATGGAGGGAAATATAGTTAGTCTTTCACAATATATCTACTATGGAAATGTTCTGCGTAACTACACACGTACAACCTATATTGAATTGCTTATCTTCCCATTGGGGGTGGGTGAGGAGGGAAGAAGGGAAAGAACATCAAACTCAAGTTATAAAAACAAATGTTAAAAAAACTATTGTTACACGCAACTGTGAAATAAAATATACAGGCAATGGGGTGCAGAAATCAATCTTGCCATAAATGAAAGGAAGGGAGAAGGAGGGAAGGGGAAAGATGGGGGAATATATGAGAAGGCAGACTGAGGTAAGGAGTAATCAGTATGCATGCTATCTTGGGGTAGGGGGTAGAGGAGAGATGGGGAGAAAATTTGGAACTCAAAATCTTGTGGAAATGAATGTTGAAAACTAAAAATAAATAAATTCTGGAATAAAAAAAATGTATGTTGAAACCATCCTTATGAAGAAACCAAAGTTTTAAAAACAAATGTTAAAAAAATTGTTTTTTACATGCAACTGGGAAATAAGATATGCAGGCACTGGGGTATAGAGATTCATCTTGCCTACTAGAAAGTTAGAGGGGGAATGAGGGCGGATATAAGAGAGAGCTGATTAGGGGAAGGGGTATTCAATAGGCTCACTATTTGGGAGGGATAGGAGAAGGACAGGGAGAAAATTTGTAACTCAAAATCTTGTGGAAATTAATGTTGAAAACTAAAAATAAACAAATTTTAAAAGAATTGATATAAGGATATTCTCTTGGTCCCTTTGAAGAACTTTGAAATCAATTGTGGAACATGAGAGACACTGGCATGAAATTGCATAGCATGGCATGCTTGCATCAAAGAAAATGCTATCCTCTATGAGCAAAGCAGAATTGCAGTAGCTCAAAGGAAACATTAGATGAACAAGCTTAGTGACATCTCTACTCGACACATTTACATGGATTATTTATGCCTGATGTGTGGTAGAGCCTTCTGAGTTCATATTGCTCTGATCAGCCACAGATGGAAATATTTTACCTTGCACCTAAAAAAATGATGTCATTTTGGTCCTCTTCAAGCCAGAATGACAGCAACCAGTTCTATACTCTATACACTATACACTATATGTTTTTTGAACAAATATATAAATGAAAGAATAAGAGATGGTCCTACATAAAATGGTTATAAATTGAGAGCTGGAAGGTCCTGGAAATGTCCTTAAAGGACATTTTATAGATGTAGAACTTGGGTCCAGAGCGCTAAAATGACTTGCCCAAATTCATACAGGAAGTAGTCAGCAGAGCCAGAATTTGAGCCCAAGTGTCCTTACTCCAAATTTTGTGCTCTATTCACTGTCAATCAATTAGCTAACAAGCATTTATTAAGTGCTTGCTGTGTGCCAAATAAATACAAGCAAAAGGAAAAAGTCCCTGCTTTTAAGGAGCTCATATTCTCATGCAGAAAGATAGCACATAAAAGGAATCTGAAAAGTGGACACAGAAAAGTGTACCCATCACAGGGGCATGGTAGGGAAAGTTTGGAGAGGAGTAAGATAATGGCTAGTATAAGTGCCTTCCCTAAAAGGAGAGATAGAGAACTCAAGGATAGAGTATACTTGCAATATGTGAGTTGCAGGCTGGACTGAAGCTTTAAGATGAAGAGCTAGGGAATGAAAGAAAAAGTCTGGCATGCCACCTGGAGAAGAATGAGGCACTGTAATATTCTACCTCTTTATATATAACAATGATCCATCTTTAAGATAATAATCCATTCAGTTCCAATTATTCATTTCAATTTCTAAACACAAAAACTATTTAATACATAGGTCAGGTATGAATATGAAATATTGTGAATATATTGAATGCTTGGAATGAGGCTAAATCACATTTATTCCTCAAAATTACTCTTCAGCATGGGACAGCATGGTGCAATGGGAAGAGCCTTAGATTTCAAGTCAGAAGATTTGGATTCAATTTCTGGTTCTCTCAATATCTACCTTTATGACCTTGGATACATCATATCTCTGAACTCAGCTCCTCATCTTTGAAGGGTGGAGACTAGATTAGATGGCCTCTGATGTCCCTTCCATCTCTAGATCTGTGGTCTTACAATGACAAAACAAAGCCAGTGTGTCCTTCATTCTATATGCCCAATGCAGAGATCCTCAAATATAACTTTAGACTCTCTCCTTGAGGACTAGGGAATATTCTGTGCTTGGAACACTCGGTCTTTTGCTTTTCATTCCCAGTTGTGTTTCTTTGGCAGTTAGCACAGGAGGAATCAAGACTCATTTGCTTTGTTTAAATTCAGGTCAATCACTTCTATCTTCATTTATTTTTTGTCCTTTTTATGTTTACCTCTCTTGGATTCCATTTTACCTTTTCAAAATTAGTAACAGTTATTTTTGTTATCCTGTTTAATGTTAAATCATAGAGTGATTTGATTTCATGTGCATTTTGGATTTAAGAATAATCGTGCTTTTGAATTTTGAAAGTACTCTACCCACAGGGGATTACATAATATTCAAGCAAAAAAAAAAGGTAAAATTATGTATTTAAAATTGGCATTTATGCAGAAGGTCATCTCCTGAGCCAAAAGGCCATTAGGGGATTCATTGATTTAAGTTTCGAAGGTCCAGCTCAAATACTGAAAAACTTGAATCTCATCCAACAAGTTAGAAGCTTCTTTCATTTTAGCAATTCAGTTATCCATCATCTACTGTATTCAAAACACTTTGCTAGGCATAAGAAAAGATATAAAAGTAGTAAACAACAAGCTACCTCAAGAATCTTTACCTAGAGAGGAGAAAAGACATATGCAAAAATATTGAACAGAAGTTACATTAGGAATAAATAATAAGAGAAGTTAAGCAGTAAGAGACAAAAGATTCAGCCAGGGAGGGATAACCTTTGACTGAGAGGGAATGCTGAACTAGTCCTTGGAGGAAGGAACAGATTTCAACTGACAGATATGGAGGAAGTACATGCATTCATAGAGAAAGGTCTTTATAAATGAAAGAATGTAAGAGTGGATTGGAAAAGGTCATGGAAAGAATAGTAATCATACAGTTCAGCTGGAAGGTAGAGTGTGATAGTAAGTAATGTGAAATGATACTAAGCAGACAGAGAGGAGGCAAGTCATGGAGAGTCAACAATGCCAGCCTAAGGAATTTATATTTTATCTGATGGGCAATATGGAGCTTAATTAATGAATGCTTCCATAGTTCAGATAAAGAAATTATTTCTGAACTGCTCAGTTTCTTATCATGGAAAGAATTCTGACTTTACAGTCAGAGGGAAAAGATACTGTCTTTTTTTTTACTTAATACTATATAACTGCAGATTATTCTCCTGTAAAATGAAGGTTGGAGAACAAGACAATTTAGGAGGTCAGCAGGAAAGGTCTATCATATCAGGGTAGTCAGTCTAGGGCTCAGTGAAGGCCATGCCCCAGCAATGCAGGCTTTGGAGGCATATGCAACAGCAGCTTTAGGAGTTATCAGCCCAAAAACGATAAGGGTGTTGGACAAAGAAAAAAAAGTAAATTAGACAGAAACCCAACAAGAATTCCTGAAAGAGCTCTAAAAAGATTTTTTAAATCAATTAAGTGAGAAAGAGGAAAATGTGGGAAAAGAAAAGAGAGCAACACAAGAAAATTATGAAAAGAGAGTCAACAACTTGGTAAAAGAGGCACAAAAACATAATGAAGAAAACAACATCTTAACAAAAAGAATTGACCAAATGGTAGGAGAGGCACAAAAATCCACTGAAGATAAGAACTTTAAAAAGCAGAATTGGCCACATGGGAAAAGATGTACAAAAGTTCACTGCATAAAATTATTCTTAAAAAAATTAGAATCTAGGGAGGCACAGCCAAGATGGTTGGTTAAAAGTAAGAATTTGCTAGAGCTCCCTCTCTAACCACCTCCAATACTTGTAAAAAAAAAAAGGCTTTATCCAAATTTTAGAGCTACAGAGCCCACAAAGTAACAGAGAGAAACAAATCTCCCACTGAAGGCAGCCTGGCAGGCTGACAGGAAGTGTCTATCACACTGGGCTGGTTGCCGAACATAGTACTGTATGAGTCACACTGGCCCAGACTAGCAGTGGTCCAGACCCATGGCACAGACCTCTTGGAACAAACATCAGAAGAGTGAATCACTGGCAGCCATGGTGGTTTCCAGACTTCTCAAACCATAAACACCAAAGAGAAACTCTGTAGAAACTGGGTGAGAGAAGAGCACAGTCCAGCCCCTGCTTCACAGGTTATGGAGATGGCAGTGGCTCTAGCTACTGTCCTGCCATGTGGCTGACTCCTGAGCTCCAGGCCTATAGATCATAAGGTGAACAGGTAACTGTTCAGAGGCTAATTGCTCTTGCTTTGACCTGCTTGGATCTGAGTTTCAGTCTTCTCATTGGAAAAACCACTGACCTGGAAAATAGATCCAGGAGAGATAATTTTAAAATTATTGGACTACTTGAAAGCCATGATTAAAAAAAGAACCTAGACATCATCTTTAAAGATATTATGAAGTAAAACTGCCCTGATATTCTAGAACCAGAGGGTGAAATAGAAATTGAAAGAATTCACCAATCACCTCTTGAAAAAAATCTCCACAAGAAAACTTCTAGGAATATTATAATCAAATTCCAGAGTTCCTAGGTCAAGGAGAAAATATTACAAGCAGTCAGGAAGAGATAAGTTGAGTATTGTGGAAACAAAATCAGGATAACACAAGATTTAGTAGTTTCTCCATTAAGGGATTGAAGGGCTTGGAATATGATATTCTGGAGGTCAAAGGAGCTAGGATTAAAACCAAGAATCATGTACCCAGCAATACTTAGTATAGT
Source organism: Pseudochirops cupreus (assembly GCA_028627135.1). Taxonomy (NCBI): domain Eukaryota; kingdom Metazoa; phylum Chordata; class Mammalia; order Diprotodontia; family Pseudocheiridae; genus Pseudochirops; species Pseudochirops cupreus. The sequence continues at coordinate 134,319,656 of CM053582.1, read as the reverse complement.
ACTTCAGTAGAAAATATGGATATTCAATGAAATAGAGGACTTTCAAGCATTCTTGATGAAAAGAACAGAATTGAACAGAAAATCTGACTTTGAAATACAGGAATCAAGAGAAACATGAAAAGGTAAATAGGAAAGAAATCATAAGGAACTTATTAAAGCTGAACTGTTTACATTCCTACACAGAAAAAAAAATAATTGTAACTCTCAAAAATATGAAAAAATAAAAGACAATGTGAAATATATCAGTAGAAAAAAACTGTCCAGGAAAATAGTTCAAGAAGAGATAACAAGAAAATTATTGAACTTTCTGTAAACTATGATTAAAAAAAAAGAGGCTAGCCATCATATTTCAAGAAATTTTTAAGGAAAAATTCCCTGCTATCCTAGAAACAGAAGGCAAAATGCGAAATGAAAGACTCCACACATCACCATCTGAAAGAGATCCAAAACAAAAACTTTTAGGAATATTATAACCAAATTCCAGACTACCTATGTCAGTAAGAACATTGCAAGCAGCCAGAAAGAAATTATTCAAATATCATGGAGCCACAGTCAAGATTGAGCAGTTACCACATTAAATAATTGAAGGGGATAAAATATTATATTTCAGATGGTAACACAGGGAAAAGATAAAAAGGGATGACATAATAAAAGGAAATGGGAGTTGAGGGAGACAGAAGTCAGAAGCAAAACAGAATTTTAAGGTGGGACAGGATAAAACAAGACAGAAGAAAATGGGATGGAGGGAAACATACTGTTAGTAATCATGGCTGTGAAAGTGAATGGGATGAGCTCATGAATAAAACAGAAGCAGATAGTAGAATGGATTAGAATTCAACAGTAAGTTTTGTTTGTTTGTTTGCTTTGTTTGTTTGTTTAAAAGAGACATTTGAAACAGAAAGATATACACAGAGTTAAAATAAAGTGTTGGAGCAGAATCTATGATACTTCAACTGAAGTAAAAAAAAACGTCATATATTTATATAGATATGCACACACACATATATGTATGTATGTATATATCCAGCTATTCTTCTGTTGTCCCCACCTCATGTTTAACATTTATCTGCCATCTCTTTTTTTAAAAGTCTCCTCTAATTTCACTCACATAGTCAGTGTTTCCAATGAATTAAATCCCAGGCTAGTAGGATAAAGATTCCTCTTTTTTCCCAAAATCTTACCCTCATGATTCTTTTCCACCCAAATCTTTCAAATTACCAAAATACCAAAAAACAGTGAACAAGGAAAAATTAGAAGTGATGAGTGTGTATTATGTATACATTATATACATGTATTTATACATGTATATAACATAATTAAAACATGGAAAATATATATGAAGCAGTAAGCATTTGGAGACTTTATTGCACAGAGTTCTACTAAGCATTGTGGGATGCCTCAGAACAAGATATGACCCCCTTTTTTTTAATCTAACAAGGGAAAGAAAGCACATAGAAAAGAATCCTAAAAGTGATATTATCCTAGACATTAGAATAAAAACACCTCTGGAACAGGGAAATACCCTGCAGTGGTTCTCAACCTGTGGGTTATGTTCAATTTTTAACAATGAAAATACATCCTACATATCAGATATTTACATTACAATTCATAACAGTAGCAAAATTACAGTTATGAAGTAGCAACAAAAATAATTTTATGGTTGGGAATCACCATAACATGAGGAACTGTATTAAAGGGTCGTGGCATTAGGAAGGTTGAGAACCACTGCTAGAGAGTGTTCTTACAGACACAGCATATGCTGACGCTGGCCAATCTGACTATATTTGCTTGGCCCCCACTGCAAATGTATTGAGTTCCAAGCAACATGGGCAGAAAAACAAAACTGTAGGGTTGTAAACATTACACCTGTCCTGATGCTATTTATAAGAGAAAGTGTAACCAGAATACCCTGAGTAATATGGCAAAATAGGAGTCCAGAATATGAATGTTGGCTGTGGGCTACCCAGCCATGCCCCACAACCTCAACTGGATTCTACACTTTCCCTTTCTCTATATATTCTACATATCAACACTACATATCAATGATATACCAATCTTATTCTTTCTCCCTCTAGTTCCCCTAAATATCCTGACTAGCTGTAGTAACATAGGCCCTCATTAAATGCAGGCCCCTGGATGGCACAATTAGCCATCAACTTGAACTTAAAGTTCCTAATATCTCCAATATAATGGGAATCTTCATATTGCTGAAAGCACTATCTTCACTCCATGTTCATAAGCCAAAGGAATTGGGTGAGTATATTAAGGAACGATTTCCTGGTATATGGCAAAGATGGCAGATTTTGAAAATAGTACAGCTCAGTTCTGTCCCACAATTATTCCCTCTTTCTTCCCTTTCCCCCTAAATAATGAGGACCAGACAAAGTGGTGATCAGGAAATACAAGGAGAAAGCCACAGAAAGTCATTTTCTAGTCCAGGACAAGACATAAAATCATCTAGAGACCTGAGGGACTTGAGGGTATGGAGGCCCAGTTAGAAAAGACCACACAGAGTTTTCCAGATGTGCTGGATTGAATTTGGACCTGTGATTGTATATTGAACAAATAATAGCTACATGAGGTTCCCATAGACTGAAGCTGGTGCCTGAAGATGTAAATGAGGACAGGGAGTAGGATCCAGATACAGCTTAGGGTCTATGGCTAAGACTGAAGGAGAGAGTAAGAACACAAACAAAACGACTGTTATTTTTCTGACTCTAGAGCAGTGTCCTGGATGCAGTGAAGATTAAAGCTGGGCCTATGGCTATGTGTCAGAGTAGGAAATAGGGTCACAGGGATGGAAGATAAGCTATGAGGCTATGTGAGCAGGCACAGAAGAGGGTAAAGGAAAATGGTAAAGGAAGATGGTAAAGGAAAGAGATAAGGGACAAAAATCAGCCATTGGGATCTGGGTAACTAGGGCCAAATACATTCTTCTCTTACTACCTTATATAAGAGAGTCTATTATGCTCCTTCTAAAATCCAAAAAGTAGTGGCTGTAATGTCTCATCTTCCTGAGTTCAAATACAGACTCAAATACTTCTTAGCTGTGTGACCTTGGGCAAGTTACTTAACATTGTTTGCTAATTTCCCTCTCTTATAAAATGAGCTGGAGAAGGAAATGGCAAAATATTCCAGTATTTTTGCCAAGAAAAACCCAAATAGGGGTCATGAAGAGTTGGATATGATTGAAATAACTCAACAACAAAGTGATTATCATCTCAGATCAGGCAAAAACAAAAATAAACTTGATTAAAAGATGCAATCATTAAAATCACACAACAATTAAGAGCAACATAAATAATTCATTAATAGCACTAAATATATACCTAGCAGAATATCATTGCAATATTTGGAGAAAAAGTTAAAAGAGCAAAATGATGGAATGAATGAAATATTATAAAATGAGCCAACTCAGTGTACCATATTTGGTACTTGAATAGAATTTTAGAAAAGTTAGATATGGTAAATCTTCCTGATAGTGAAATGAGATTAGAAGGGAGTATGGGTTTCTTTTTTTCAGAACCACACAGTACATTTACATTATTAATCAATGTTTAGAGCATAAAATCTTCAAAAAATTATAAAAGCATAAATATTATCTGTATTGTCTGTTCATGGTGTAGAAAACCTTTATTTAATAAATTAATTTTTAACCAAGAATCTTAGAACTTTTAAAAATATTCTCATAATATAATTTATTTAAAATCAAATTACCTTTTTAGTCCTTTGCATTTAGTTTTATTTATTTAAAATGTTATTTTGTTGTTGTTCTATAAGATAAGAAATGATGAGGATGATGGTTTCAGAAAAAACCTGAGAAAACTTTTAAAATTTTTATATTTAATTTTTCCCCAAATATAAATAAAAATAATTGTAACTTTTTTTTTAAATCTGAGTTCCAAATTTTCTCCCTCCTTTTCTACTTTCCCCTTTCCTTGAGAAGTCCACTGAATTTAATATTGATTATATATGTTCATTCATGCAAAATATTTCCATATTATCCAGTTGGGAAACACAGGGGAAAAAAAAAACACGAAAATGAAGAAAGTAAATCAACATATGTTTCCATCTGTATTCAGACTCTAATAGTTCTTTCTGTAGAGGTAGATAGCATTTTTTGTCATAGGTCTTTTGGAATTGTCTTGAATCATTGTATTGCTGAGAATAGCTAAGTCATTCACAGCTGATCATTGTATAATATTTCTGTTACTGTGTACAATATTCTTGTTCTGCTCACTTAATGTTGCATCAGTTCATATAAGTCTCTCTAGGTTTTTCTAAAACCATCCTACTCATCATTTCTTACAGCACAATAGTATTCCATCAAAATCATATGCCTCAACTTGTTCAGCCATTCCCCAAAATATGAGCATACCCTCAATTTCCAATTCTTTTCTACCACAAAAAGAGTTGCTATAAATATTTTCATAAATATAAGGACTTTTCCTTTTTCTTTGATCTCTTTGGGACATAGAAGTAGCAGTGGTATTGGTGAGTAAAAGGGTATGCACAGTTTCATAACCCTTGGACAAAGTTACACATTGCTCTCCAGAATAATTACACAAGTTTATGCCACCACCAACAGTACATTAGTGTCCCAGTTTTTCCACATTCCTTCCAATATTTGTCATTCTCATTGAATAGCCAATCTCATAGGTAGGAGGTGGTACTTTGAAATTGTTTTAATTTCTCCAACCAACAGTGATTTAGAAATAGAATATTTAAATAATCCCATCTTAGAAAAAGAAAATGAACAAACCATCAATAAATTCCCTAATAAAAATCCCCAGGACCAGATGGATTCACAAGTGAATCTACCAAACATTTAAAGAACAGTTAATTCTAATATTATATAAATTACTCGAAAAAAAAAAAGGTGAAGTACAGTCATATTGTGCAATGAGTAAGCTTCATAGACTCGACTCTTCTCGGCAATGCAAGGATCTAGGACAACTCTAAAGGACTCATGATGGAAGATGCTGTCCACATCCAGAGAAATAACTGTGGAGTCTGGATGCCAATTCAAGTATACTGTTTGCTCCTTTTCTCTGTTGTTGGTATTTTCTCTCTTCTTTCTCGTGGTTCCTCCCACTGGTTCTAATTCTTCTTTACAACATGACTAATGTGAAAATATGGTTAATATGTATGTACATGTGGAGCCTATATCAGATTGCATGTTGTCTTGGGGAGGCAGGAGGGAAAAGAAGGAGGAGGAGAAAATTTAAAACTTAAAAGTTTAGGTAAGTGAATATTGAAAACTAAAAATAAATTAATTAATTTTTTTTGAAAAAGAAATGATAAGCAGGCAGATTTCAGAAAAACATGGAAAGACTGATATGACCCAATGCTGAGTGAGGTGAGCAGAGCCAGGGGAACATTGTACACAGTAACAAACATTATGGGATGATCAACTGTGACAGATTTAGCTCTTCTCAGCAGTGTGGTGGTCCAGGATGGTTCTGGGGGACTCATGATGGAAGGTGCTGTCTACATCCAGAGAGGGAAAATGGTGAAGTCTGAATGCAAATGAAGCATATTATTTTGACTACTTTTTGTTTTGTTTTTCCACCACGGTTTTTTCTTTTCATTATGATTCGTCTTTCACGACATGACTAATATGGAAATGTGATTAATATGATTGTATATGTATAGCCTATATCAGATTGCTTGTTGTCTTGGGGAGGGAGGAGGACAGAAAGGGAGGAGAAAAATATGGAACTCAAAATCTTGCAAAAGTGAATGTTGAAAATTATTTTTACATGTAATTGGGAAAAAGATAAAATACTATTAAGTGGAGGGGGGGGGGAATTCCTGACCTTTTATTATTTCAAATGAACTATGTTACCATTTTTTCTAACTCAGTAAGATGATTTTTTAGTAATTTAATGGGGATGGCATTGGATAAATACATTACTTGGGTGAAAGTGTTGTTTGTTCTCTTATATTGGCTTTCCCTACCTATGAACAATAAATATTAGTTCAATTATTTAGATCTGACTTTATTTGTATAAACAATGTTTTATGTTTATGTTCACATAGTTCCTGTGTCTGTTCTGGCAGGTATACTCTTAGATATTTTATACTGTCCATTTTAAGTGGTCTAAAACAATATTGAACAATATTGCTGACACATAGTGCTGTTTCTCTATTTTTCTCTTTTGATTAAATCTATTTTAGCTTTAATTTTGTCTGGGATCATAATTACTATCCCTGCTTTTCTTACATAATAAATTATACTCCTGACCTTAAAAAAAAAAGGTGAAGGAGTCTGACCAAGTTTCTTTTATTAGCATAAATACAGTGCTAATACATAAACCAAGAAGAGCAAGAACAGAGAGAGAAAACTATATACCAATTTCCCTAAGGAATATTAATGCAAAATTTTTTAAATAAAATACTAGCAGGGAATTATATCAATGTATCACAAGGATCATAGACTATGACCAGGTCGGATTTATCCAGGAATGCAGGGTTGGTTCAGCATAATTGATTGTATCTGGAAAAAAACCAATAGAAATCATACGATTTCAGAATACTATTAAATTGATGAACTCAAGATACAGAATGAAACTTATTTTTGGAAACAGACAATGAGGGGATTTATTTTGCTCCACTACAAAAATTTGTTACAAAGATTTTGCTTTTCTTATTGCTTTAATGACAGTAGTGGGAATTGGGAAGTAGAGACTCTCTAGACTAGATAGGTTTTCTCCCCCACAAAAAGAAAAAAATAGAAGAGAACAGAAGGAAGTACAAAAGTAATCACAGACAAGCAGTATAACCTTAAAACTCACATGTTGGATTTATTACATACTTATGAAGAAAAGCAAGATCTACATAGAGATTTATAGTTCTCTTTATAAAATCCTCTCCTGTTCTACAATGTCTGCAGCAATGCTTATTTTATACGAGCATTGATGTTTATTAAATTCAAATTTTTTTAAACTATGAAAACAAAGAAAATGCTCTTGAGCCAATGGGTTTTGAAGTGTATACTGTGAAGTAGAAATTTAAGCAATTGTCCTAAGAATTGAGATCAAAATAATCCAACCACATATTCATCTGAAATATCCCAATGGTTTAATCAGGATTTTTTTCCCCCTCATTTGACTTTAGTTTGTCTGAAATACAGTCTTATATATGCTATATAGTACTTGGGACTTTATTCACCAACAAAATAAGCCTGGTAGCCATATGCATTTTGAATATGATACTTACAAAGAGACCATGGATACTTGCTGCATTTCTCCAAAAGGAAGGCCTGGTTTTTATTCCCATCTACGTTTATTTATTATCTAGAAGTTCTGTGAGCTAAAATCTTTACATCTCTGAGCCTTGATTTTGTCATTTGTAAAATGAAGTGAGAAGACTTTATGACTTCTGAGGTCTCTTCCATCTCTAAAGCCTATGAACAATAAAGAGCATATTCCATTTAGTGAAAACTTCGACAGATAGATTTTGATATGCATTGTTACTTTGATAGTTCAAATTTCCCTGTTTCCTTTACAACCCAATAATTTATTCCTGCTGGTGAAGGAACAGATTTAAACATGCCTTTATTTCTTTTAACTGGCATCCTCTGGATGTTACTAGAGTGGCTTTGTTTTATGCCATACTTGATCGACTTTAAACAGGAGTAACCTTTCCAAAGAATTTAGACATCTATCTTATGATAATACCTCAAAGAATAAACTTCTTTCATAGACGTAATTTGTTCCATAGCTCTGTACCATGTTATCCAAAAGTATGAAGAACATTTTCTCCTTGGAATAGGACTAAGTCATGAAAAAGATCTATTTATAAATATTTTAACTCCATTAGCATGTGTATTTAACTCTTCTCCTACAATGTACTCACACTAATTCTACAGGAAAGTAAAAAGTTGGTAATTATCTAATTAATTGAATGAGTGTAGATGGTCACATTGGATTTTATACCAAAAAGAGACAGCATACAACACAAAGTTCTTGAGTTATATCTTGAATGATATAGTTTATAACACTTTTATTTATCAAATTAATTATATAACTACCAAATCCTTGACATTTTGCTGTACAGATATAAATTCATTCACTCAAAAATGTTCTGTAAGAGAATTTGTTTTGTTCCCAATTCAAAATTTCCATGCTAAGCAATTTTTAAATTGTCATTATTTTGTGCTAGGAGACATGATCAAAACATTTACAAAAATATCCACCCAAACACGTTCTCTGTTGCTGAAGGTTTGGGGGAATTCAATCATTGAAGTTCTGGGCAATATTAAACCCAAGATACTTATATAGGAATTGGTTTTTAATAAAAGGGGAAAAAATTCTATTAAAATATCTGGCAAGTGTGCCAACATAGATCTGACTCTAGAACAATGTGTTCCATTTGGAGACTGTAAAAAGCCAACCAATTTTACTCATTAAATCTTCCTAGAGAACACTTCATATTGCAATACTAAGGCAGAATCTCGTTGTTACCAGGGGTATCCTGGAGCCTGCTCAAACTGTCTTACAACAGTCAATTAGTGTAGTGGCTAGGTGGTACAGTGACTAGAGCACTGGCCCTGAAGTCAGGAGGACCTGAGTTCAAATCTGGCCTTAGACACTTACCATTTATTAGCCTTGTGACCTTGGGCAAGTCACTTAACCCCAATTGCCCTGCCTTACCCTCTCCAAAAAGAAAAAAACAGTCAATTGCTAAATTTTCAGTGTGATCATTTTCACCTTGGAATTTGGTAAATGCTATGAATCAGGATTTGATTTATTATTTTCTTGATTGTCTAAACTTAAGAAAATGATAGAAGAAAAGTTAATAATACAGATTAAACTTTAAAAATGCATCATGCATATGTTTTTTCCCAGATAGCCAGTTATTTAAACATTTACCAGCACTAAGCATACCTCACTTAAAATGTTTAGGCAAATATTTATCAGGGAGAGCATTCTCCTCTGTTTATAATCATGGGTCAGTGGGGAAAATGCTAGATATGGAATCAGAGGAACCAGATTTGAATCTTGTTCTGACACTTATTACCTGAATTACCATGGACCATTTATATAATTTTTATGGGACTCTGTTTCCTTATGCATAAAATGGAGAGGTTAAACTTGATGACCTTGAAGGACCATTCCAGGACCAAATCTGTGGCCCTATGTGCCCTGTAATCATCCTAGAGAAAGTTCCACTATAGTCTTCAAATGCCTCCTCAGAACCTTGCTCTTTTCAAGAACAAAAAATGATTGCTTTCCTTTATTAACCAAATACAACTTTCATTGATAATGATGAGTGCCCCAGAGTCACCTTGTAAATTAATTAGATGTCAAATGTAACAGAGTTCTGTGGTATCGGGGGTCATGTTTCATCCATATGCACAGTGCATTACATCTGGATTTAACTATATGTAATCATGTTTCAGTCCTAATTTGGTTTGTGAAATATTCCAACTTATATTTTTAACAGCATTCCATGTTATCACAGGGAATGTACTCTGGTCTTATCAAATCAACATGTAATTACAGACCAGCTACTCTGTTCTCAGCACAATTGAGATATTATTTCTTCTATGAGAACTTTCCTAGCCTTTAGTCCAGTAGTTCTCAACCTGTGGGTCTCGACCCCTTTGGAGGTTGAATGACTCTTTCATATGCATCACAATGGTCACCTAAGACTATTGGAAAACACATATTTCCAATGGTCTTAGGAACCGAGACGCTACTCCTCTATGCATCTCCAGGAAAGTCCACCCACATGCAGATGTGCCCACATATGAGTATTAAAGAGTCGTGGCACTAGGAAGGTTGAGAACCACTGCTTTAATCAATACTATTCCAGATATCCCATAGTACTTTGCTTGTACTTGTTTTCTATATATATCATATATTACATTTTTTATAATAATTATTTGTGGAAAAATATTTCCTTACTACTACTGATCATAGCAATAGCTTGCACTGATGTAACACTTAAAAGTTTACACAAAACTTTATTTATCTTATTTGGCCCTGTAACAACAATGCAATATTCACAACACCGACAGTTACTATAAATATGCTGGTATAGTTGTGAATCACAAAATGTAAAAGGCTCTCCACATGGAGGACAGAGCCAAAACACTTATTCAAATACCAAAAAGCCAAGTCCCAAAACCAGAAAGTCAAAGTCATTACAGTAGCCACAAAGTTGGTACACATATTTAACACAGTGAACAACCACATTCTCAAGCCTTCAAAACAAAACAGGATTCCTCAGGCAAAGATTCTCCTCTTCTCACTCATGGTAGCTGCTCAGCCTCCATGCTGCTCACTCCCAGCAATTCCAGCTCCCAGTAGTTCTTGTTCCCAGAAGTTCTCAACAGAAGTCCTCAGCAGAAGTTCTGGCTGACTCTCAGAAAAGTTCTGCCACCACCAGTTCTGTTCTCAAAATTTCTTCTCTGCCCCACCCCTTCCTGCCATGTCAGTAAGTTCATCCCACTGTGGGATTCACAAGTTCCAGGTCTCAATACTTGACACAGTTATGAACTTGAAACAAAGCACCAAGCACCCACTAGCTTGCCAATACAAGGGGCATGGAAGATCTTCAAATCCCATTACCATTACAGGCCCTCACAGCAATGCAAAAAGGTAGGTGACATTATTACACTCATTTTTGCAAATGAGGCAACTGAGACTCAGAGAAGATGCATAGTGTCCATGGTCACACAGCTTTTATTTTTTTTTTTATTTTTAGTTTTCAACATTCATTTCCACAAGATTTTGAGTTACAATTTTCCCCCTCATCCCTCCACCCCCACCCCAGAATAGGGAGTTGTAATAGAGATTAATTTAGCAGGTACTTAGCCCTAGGGGCTGAGTGCTTCTGTGAAAGAGGCAGGGGGTGTGAACTCTGTCTCCTGTTGCTAACATGGAAGGAAGGGGTTGTCTGAGACAGGAAGCCAATGTGTGTGTGTGTGTGTGTGTTTGTGTGTGTGTGTATAATAAGAGCTGTAGAGACAGAGAGACAGAATCAAGAATTTTCCTCCCGGCTAGCTTCTTGTGGAGGAAGAATCATGGAGAATGAAGCCAGCTAAAAGAGAGAGACAGAGACAGAGACAGAGAGAGAGAGAAAGAGGGAGAGAGAGAGAGAGAAAGAGAGAGAGAGAGAGAGAGAGAGAGAAAGAGAGAGAGAGAGAGAGAGAGAGAGAGAGAGAGAGTTTCTCTCTCAACATCTGGAAGCTGACTGAGAACTGAGTTGGAGTTTTTCTTGAGAACAGAATCTGGTGAAGGCTGAAGTTGCTGCAATCTAGAAGGTTGAGATTCCTTCTGGGTCCTAAGGCCAGCCAAACTGCTGGAGGACTGAAGAAGCATGACCAGGATAAGACTTTGTTTGTGGCTTGGTTGATCCTTGAGTTCCCAGCAACAGAAGTGGTGAAGGTTTTGAGATGTGCTGGACTCTGTGAACTTCAGTGTGTAACAAGAATGGCCTGGAGAACTGGATGAGAATCTGGGAGCTGTCTCCCTCTGAATCCAGGTGACTGTTTGGTGGATTCAGGTAGGAGCTGGGAGCATGGAAGGGGATCCAGGGAATCTGAGAGACCACCCTGAGTCAAGATGAAGAAAAGCCCTCCCCTTGTATGCATGATGAAATTGAAGTGTACTAGATACCAAGGAATGGAGGGTTTGTGTAAATTTCTAATGATTGTATTTAGTGATTAATGATGTTTAGTAAGTGTGAATCAGGATAAGCGACTCATTAAGTTAACTTACGATTGCCCCATGAGTGGAAGATTGATTATTGTATCGTGAGATGACTGAATGATTAAGTAAGGAAGGTTTCTGCCTTAGGGAAACCAGATGATTATTGTTTTGTTCTTTGTTCTAAATATTGTGGCCACTGTAGTGAAAACTATGTGGCCATTCTAATGTTAAGCTGTTGTGAACACTATATTGTGATTTTTTGTGATAAGATGTAATGTTGTAAATATTATATTCTGATTTGTTGTGAATGTTTGCCTTGATTTGTAATGGAATAAATGGACTGTTCACTATACTGTGTAATTGGAAACTTAAAAGCTGTTCACAGTAGCATTTTTTTGGGAATCTGCTAGTGCATGGCATTACAAGAGCCTACAGAATACCCTTTCTCCTAATCTGTTGCCCTTTATATCTTCTCCCATCTCCCCTCTCATTTTCTAGAGGGGCAAGATGAACTTCTATACTCCAGTGCCTGTATATCTTATTTCCCAGTTGCATGTAAAAACCAAATTTTTTTTAACATTTGTTTTTAAAACTTTGATTTTACAGATTCTCTCCCTTATTCTCTCCTCACCCACCCCCACTGGGAAGACAAGCAATTCAATATAGGTTGCACATGTGTAGTTACACAAAATGTTTCCTAGTAAATATATTGCAGAAGACTAACTCCATCCTATGCTGCACCCCACTTATTCTATTTTCTACTTTGACCCTGTCCCTTTTCAAAAGTGTATGCTTCTAACTACCCTCTCCCCCAATCTGCCCTCCCTTCTATCATCCCCACTCTTTTAATCATCCCCTCTACATTCCTGAAGGGTAAGATACCCAATTGAGTGTGTATGTTATTCCCTACTTCAGCCAAATTCAATGAGAGTAAGGTTGACCCATTCCCTTTCAGCTTTCTGTTCTTCCTCTCCATTGTAACAGTTTTCTCCTGCCTCTTTTATATAAGATAATTTACCCTATTCTCTTCCTCCCTATCTCCTTCTCTCATTATATTCCTCTCTCACCTCTTACTTTTATTTTTTAGATATCTGTAACGCCATGCACCAGCAGATTCCCAAAGGAATGCTACTGTGAACAGCTTTTAGAGTTCAGATTACAAAATAGAGTGAACACTCTGTTTATTCCATTACAAATCAAGACAAACATTCAAAACATTATAATATTCACAACATTACATCTTATCACAGAAAATGGCCACACAGTTTTCACTACAGTGGCCACAATA
>CM053582.1:134289594-134306205 GCA_028627135.1 Pseudochirops cupreus | reverse complement strand
CATCCTGCCCTACCAAAAAGTGACATAGGAGAGAATAGACTGGGGCAGGGGGGAAACACCGGGATGGCTGTTTTGGGGTGGTGGGCGGGGGAAAGACAGGGAGAAAATATGTAACTCAAAAAAAATTTAATAAAATAAATTAAAAAAAAAGATCTTGGTCGTAACTCAATAAGTTATTAAATACAAGAGAGAAATAATCATTTTTCCCCAACTGAATACTGTGATTCATTTTGTATTAATATTTACAACATTGTTTGGGGGAAAATAAAACTGTATTGTTCACCAAATAGTTAACATGATCTTAGTAGAGGAACCTGAATAAAGATGCAAGAAGGGAATGCAATTCTCGTTATTATTGTCCTAATGGTTGTCAACTTGATATGAATTAGTACCTACATTGTAGGAGTAATGAAATAATATAGAGTGAGAGTCTAAGTATTAGATTACTGGAGAAAGAAACACATTATAGGAATGTGGGAATATATTTTTAGGTTTATTTATTTTTTTAATGAATGAGAATTAGCAGAAAATTCAGACATAACATATTCAATTCCTTTATTCTTCAGGTAGAAGTTTACCTCAACTAGTCTACATGAGAACCCATACATTTCAGTTATATTTTAAAATCATCTCCTTGATTGATCATTGTCTCTCTTGATAATGGTTTCTGGTGCTAAAGGACATCAAGACTGCTCAACCTGGCACAATGGATAAAATGAAAAGCTGTGGAATCAGGAGAATTGGGTTTGAATCAGAAGCTTACTAGCAAAGGGATCATAGGCTAGTCACTTAATCTCTCAGAGACTTAGTTTCCTTGTATATAAAATGAGGAGAAGAAAACTCATAATATTAGCTCATAGGCTTGCTTTGAGGTATGTACTTATATACCCTACAGTATTACATAAATTTGGGGTATAATTATTAATTTTTAAAACATGCACAAAAAGAAACACTATATAGCCTTAACATAGGGGTATTTAAAACCCAATAAGAATAAAATAGTGGGTCTATTAAGGATTATACACTAGGATTAAAATAAATTTAAAATATCCATTTTATTTTAATTCTCTCTGGTTTTTTGTGGGTGTGTAGGGAGCGCAGTCAAAAGAGGAAGTCTTGGGTTTCTTGTATGCAATAACAAATGCTTGTACAGTTTGGACATTAGTCTTTTTTTTAATGTGAGAATTGTATTTTTCCCACAAAGTCTTAATGAAATGTTTGTTTTAAATGAGAGCATTTTGTACTCTTGAAGAGAAGACACTTCCATAACAGACCTCTTCACCAATTGTCTTTTCTTTGACCCTCTGGCCTGGTCTGAGTAAATGAAGAGATTTGTTCTGCAGTACTGCTCTCTCTTGGTTCTTCTCCAATTGTCCTACCACTCCTTTTCAGTCTCCTTCACATCCTTCTCTCATTGCCTTAGTGTGGGTCTCATCCAGCTTCTGTCATTGGCACTGTCCTTTTTCTAAATACTCTCTCTTGGTGAGTTCATCCATCCTCATGGCTTCAATTATCACCCTTATGCAGATGAATCTGAAATCCATATATTCAGTTTTGACCTTTTCCCTGAATTTCAGTTTCACATTTCCAGTTGCTGTACATGTTCCTCCACATGGATGTCTCATCAGCACCTCAAATTCATTTTAATTTGATCTCATTATGTTTCCCTCCAAGCCTTCTTCCTCTTCCGATTTTCTTATTTCTGTTTAGGGAACCATTATCCTCCCCAGTCACCCTGGTGTTAACTCAAAGAATTAACTTTTACTCTTCCTTCTCCCTCCCTCATCCTCTGCACCCAAGCAAGTGACAATTCTTTTGAATTTTGCCATCACAATGCTGCTCATATCCATTACCTCATCTCTGCTAACACTCTCAGTAACCTAATCCAAGCCCACAGCACCACTCATCTGGACTGTTTGCCACCCAACTCGTCCTTTTTATTTCCAAATATCCTTTACTTAACTATCAAATTAATTTTTAATGCAAAATATGACTATATTATTCTCCTGCTCTAAAATTTTCAAGAGCTCCCTAATGCCTATAGAATCGAACAGAAAATACTTGTCATTTAAGTGATTAAAGCCATTAACAATCTGGTCCCAATTTACCTTTTAGGTCTTCTTTTATGTATCACTTCTCTTTGTGTTAGTTATGTTCTAGTCAAACTGATAGCTGTTCCCTAGTCTCATCTTTCATATTATGTCAACTTTGTGAAATTGATTGTCCTCACATTTCTGGAAACATACTCCTCTTCCATACCTGTTGAAGTTATTTTCTTCCTTCAGAATCTAACTTGGGTGCTACAGTTTCCTGGAACTCTTCCTTAAGCTCTCTGTCTGAAAAGTTATCTCCCCTCCCTCTTCAAATATTACTCAACCATTTGGTTGGGGTCTCATATTTGCCATTATCAAGTTGTAGCACAAATCACACTTATTATTTGTGTCCATATTACCTGTCCATTATTCATAATAGGATGGAAACATCCTATTCTATCCTATCCAATGATTCATAAGATTAGGAGTGGACCTGTGATTTTATAGATAAAAGGACCGCCTTTATAAAGAAATTCTCCTTACTAGTCAGTCAATGAATAAACACTTATTAAGTGCCTACTATATGCCAGGTACCTTGTAAGTGCTAGGGCTATAAAGAAAGGCATAACACAGTTACCTGAAGCCCTCATCAAATCTCACAGTCTAATAGAGGAGAAAATAGGCAAACAAGTATGTACAAACCTGCTATATATATATATTATAAATGGGAAATAATCAACAGAAGGGAAGGTGTTAGAATTAAAGGGGGGGGCGGGACAAAGGTGTTAGAAAAGACTTCCCATAGAGTGTGGGATTTTTAGCTGAAATCTTAAAGGAAGTCAGGGAAGCCAGGAGGAAGAGATGAGGAGACATGGTATTCTAGGAATGGGGCACAGCCAGCGAAAATGTGTGGCAGTGGGAGATAGCATTTCTTGTTCAAGAAACTGCGATGATGCCTACTGATGATGGTTGGCCTCCTCTCTGCAATTTACAATCATTGAGAGTTGCCTAGAAAACACCAGCAACTGATGATTTTCTCAGTGCAAATGACATTAAAGAAGAGGTATCACCATCTGTTTTGTTGCTGTACCCTAAGAACTACAGGCTCTTTCCATCTGACTTACAGATGTCATTTTCCATGTGTGTTTTTTCCCTCATCATAATGCAAGCATATTGAGAGCAGAGACTGTCTTTCATTTCTATTTGTATCCTACTTATTTAATGCAGTTCTTGGTACATAGAAAGTGCTTAACAAATGCTTCATTCATTCATTCATTCATTCATTTCTGGCTCCAAGGCCATCTCTTTTTCCATTATATCACACTGTCTCAATGAATAATAATTGACATTCATACAATATTTTGGAAGAAGAGATCATTTTGTTCTTGTCAGATTGGTCTTTCTCAGAACATTCCAACTCTTATCCTAATTTGTTAGGGGAAAAAAAAAAGGTTGCAGGAAAACAAAATGTCTCCTTTCTTTTTATTTCTTGTCTTCAAACACAAAACAAGGTGGAAAAATGGAGGTATTAGGATAAGGACTGGCTAGAGACATCAAAACAGTTAAAATAGGTACTAGAACTGGAAAGAACCTTAGAGATGATTTAGTCTGAACCTCTCATTTTACAAATTTGGAAACTGAGGTCCTGGAAGAAGAGTTGATCATTCAGTTACAGACGGAAGTCTAAATCTCACTCCTACTATTTCCTAATCCAGTGTTCTTTCTATGTTACTACAAGGAGCTCATGAGCTGGTAGCACAGATGAATAATACTGGTATGGTCATCATTCATCCATTCATCCATAGATACACACATAATGACTATAGGCCATTCCCTGCATAGTTATTAATTTTTTCTGTACTAAGTAATAATAATAAGCATTTTCATAGTGTTTTAAGGTTTACAAAGCATTTAAAAATATTATCTTATCTTATCCTCACAACAATCCTGGTTGGCAGGTGCTATTATTATCCCTATTTTACAGACAAAGAAATTGAGGTAGATACAAGTTAAATGACTTACCCAAGATTACAAATCTAGGAAGCATTTGAGACTAGATTTGAACTTGGGTTTTACTCACACTGCCTCTAAAGCCATAACTCGTGTTTCCTTGCCATGAACCCATCCCCTTCCTGGGGTATTTGTGACTAACTGAATGTTAACTGAAAAGTACTCTTCCCTCTCTTCCTTTTAGGTCCAACCCATAATTAAATAGCTGATTCAAGTGTCACCTTTTCCATGGAGTCTTCCAAGATGGAGGAGCTATTTACTTTCCAAACATAAATTTTTATTCTGGTTCTGTTTACTGACATCTTTGGTAAAAGTTTGTAAGTCTTTTCTGTCTTGTGAAAAGAATAATTTACATTTCCACAATATCACATATGAGAGAAATGATTACTAATAACTCAAAATTTGGGAAGATCCAGAGTTTCCCCTTTTCCTAAAGTCCTCATTTCAAAGCTCATTTTCTGAAGGTTGAACTTTCTCCTCAATCATGGTCAGATCCCACACAACCTTACAAGAAATGTTATCTAAGATGAATTCCTGCCCATTGTCTTCCACTCAAGCAAGTTTAGGTGAAGGTATATGCTTTGTCTTGATTTCCCAAGGCTGGGGGTGGTCTGGGTATAGAAATAGTCTCTTTGTCTAAGAGTGACATTATGTCACTCTCTCAGCCTCTCCTTGGAGTGAGACCATTTCTCTTTGTAATATTCATTCTCACATTTAGTTAGCTGTCAGGGTTAGGACTCCAATTCATGTCTTCTGATTCTCACTCCAGAGCTCTTTCTAACATACTAGCATAGAACTTCAATAATTAGCTAAAGTAAAAATGTTTTTTGAATAAAAACCCAAACTAGTACATTTGTATGGTCCTTCCCCAATAAATTCTGTTGAAAAAGGTGGAGTGCCTTTGGAATTCTTAGAATTATTTCTATCCTTGTGTAGTCTTTCCTTTTAATGATGACAAAGGATAAGTAGGAGGGTTTAGAGTGGGAAGGAACTGGACCTTTGTCTATGTACTAAAGGCCTAGTAATGCTTGGCTAATATGAAGGAACTTGGAGGGAGAAGTTAAATAAAACTTGTAAACTCCCAGATATTTCCCTATGAGTAATGACCACTGCCAGATGTGTCCAGATGCACCATGGCTTGTGAAAATTTCATGGCCAACCTTCCCACACATTCTTGTTTACCATTTAATTGCCTGATATTAACAACCCTATTTCTGTTCCAGATAGGTAGGCAAAACCTTTATTCCACAAACTGCAAAATTTGAAACAACACACCATTGACTTGGGGAATGCCTGCATGAAAGAATCAGAAACAGTATGGGCAGAATAAGACTGATCAATAAAAGACAGTTGATTCATTAATTCAACAAACATTTATTGAGGGCCAGCTCTGTGCATACACTTAAGAAATTGGGGGCATTGTGCAATCTGGGGACTCTGCCTCCTCATAATTGCTTACATTGTGTTATATGAAGTGCTGAAGAATCAGTTCTGTCTTTTCTGCCTTTGCTCTAGAGCAGGAGTTCTTCACTTGGAGTTCATGAACTAATGAAAAAAATATTCAATTTCTTTACAGACTAATTTGTTATTTAAAACAACTTTTGGGAAAAGTTCCTTAGGTTTCATGAGATTCCCCAAATGAGTTCATGACACATGAAAGCTGAGGACTACCATACCAAAAGTTTATTTCAAAGCTCAGCTCATATATAATTTTCATATGAAGCCTTTTCTGTTTACTCCCCAACTGATAGTATCTTTCTTTCTGACAAAATTACCTAATATTTATTCTGTATATATTTGTATATAACATGTTAATTCCAATGAAAGAATGTAAGATTCTTGAGGGCAGGGATTGCTTCATTTTTGTCTTTGTAACTCCAGTGCCTACCCAATGTCTGCTATGCAGTAGATGTTTAATATACATTTGATTGACTAAGGCTAGTCTTTCACCCTTTACTACCAATGTCATTGTCCAGTCAGCTGTCAATCAATCATCAAACTAATCAGTAACAGTTATCCCAGCATGGGTTTTATAATATAGTAACATATTTACAATAACCAGAACAGTCTCTGATGACTGGCTGGTCTTCTCAACCTACATTTGTATGTGCTTAGTCACAATTGCTGAGATTTTGTTACTGCATGATTCCTATATATAGCTTTGATGACCATAGTGCCATGTTTAGACATTGTAATAGAGGCCATGAGTGACAGAAAAATGAGTATGACATTGGTCTGCCCTCAAGTATATTTTACTGTAAGAGGGAAAGCAAAGACATATATACAAATAGCTATAAAAATCTGTGTGCAAATGGTCAATAGAAAGCCACAAACAGAATACTATGAGAGCTTAGAAGAGGCAAATATAATTTCTAGCTTGGGAAATAAAAAAGAGTTTCAAAGAGATGGCAGCATATGAGTTGAATTTTGAAGGATGGGAAAGATTTAAATAGGTAGAGATGAAATGGGAGGTAAGGAGAGGTCCGAGGTCATAGTAGTTAGAGTTGGAAAGGATCTTAGAGATTATTCAGTATAAAGAAACAAGTTCAAAGTGGGGTAAATGATTACCCTAGGTCATGCAGGTAAGTGACAGAGCAAGAATCTGAGCCCAGGTCTTCCAGCTCCAGATCTAATAACATTTCTGCTATACCAAATTGCTTAGCGCAGTAACAACCAAATAAATTGCTTATGAATGTAGGACACAATTGTTAGTCGTGTCCTAGCAAGCACTGGAGTAAACCACTGTTGCTAAGAAAGGTTTGAAAATTATTGATTATCCTTCCCTTCCTAAAAAATTTGTAATAATTTGTAAAGTAGTTCCTGAGAGGTATCTAAATAGATACTAATAAGCTTGAATAATTGTTAAGCTGCAAAACAAAATTGATCAAGCATAGATCCTTAGAATGTTTAAAATACTATACGACCCTTGGAGCCATAGCTGATCCCTTCAGTTGGTTGTGTTCACGCCCTCCTCAAGTCTTCCTAGAGTACTGTATTTTTTTTTTTTTGGAGAGTGAGGGATCCTCTTTTGATTGTGTCATTCCCACTGTGTTCCAATATAGATACAGTGCTGGATCTAAAGTGAGGGAGACCAGGGTTCACATCCTAATTGATAACATTAGTTTATGACTATAGGAAAGTTGCTAAACCTCTCTGAGCCTAAGGGTCTTTGTCTGTACAACTCCAATCTCGAAGCCCACTGGGAAGGGACTCTCTTCTCAGTGGTGGATATGAATGCGCTGCCCTGCAAGGATTGGGGGTCTGTGACAAAAGTGGGAGACAGGCCTTCCTTCTTTCCTTCTGTCTGTCCTTCCGTCCTTCCTTCTTTCCTTCCTTCCTTCCTTCCTCCCTTCCTTCCTTCCTTCCTTCCTTCCTTCCTTTCCTCCCAGTTCATTCATAGGTCCCTGCCCAAGATCCACTTAATGGCCGTATTTTGGACCCTCCAGGATTACACTAAATGTCAATGGTAACTGTTTCTCTTTGAAACAGCAACCCTGAGGATCTTCCCCTCCCACCTTGATTTTTTTTCTTTTTTTCTAATTAAAGGGGCCATCCTTTGACTCACTTCTTAAAGAGGCCTATTCACTGAATGGGCTTTGCCTTACTCTGAGTATCTGAAAAGGCTTTAGCCTGAAAGGGCCAGAGTCTCCCATTGCATTCAGGGTAATCTCCAGCCATCCTGATGAATATCTGGTCATTGAACACAGATGACTCAGGAGGAGAAAGTAAGACTGGTGACCTTGCACACCCCTCCCTCACTCAGATCAAAGTCAACTGCAAGTCATGTCATCATTTCCCTGATTCCATGGTTCTTTGCAAAAACAAAGGACAAATACAATGGCTAAGTAAATATACATTAATTTTTTTAAACTGTTGAATGAGCTAAGATTGTCTCATTTTCTTCTATTGCTTAACCTAAATTACTAGAAGACTGTCCTGAGCTGACTGACCCAGAATTGATGTTAAGAATTTACTTATCTCTCTGGCTTTATATCCTTCTAACACTCATAGCTAAGCATTTAACCCCCATACATAAATGATCTGCATCCCCAATTCTCCAAACCTCACCATAGTTAGAGTTTAAGGAGCTCCTGGTGCTGCTCTGAGCTTGTTGCCTAATTACAGTGTCTGGAGTCTTGTCCTGTTTCCTGTGTCCAAGTTCTGTTCCTATGCTTGGGCTGCAGCCATGAATCCTTCTCCTTTCCTTCCAAGGAGCATCTTCTTACAGGTCAGAAAAAGCTTCTTTTAAAAGGGGTGATTTTAGGGGTGGCTAGGTGGCACAGTGAATAGAGCACCAGCCCTGGAGTCAGGAGGATCTGAGTTCAAATGTGACCTCAGACACTTAACACTTACTAGCCATGTGACCTTGGGCAAGTCACTTAACCTCAACTGCCCTGCTTTCCCCCCTCCAAAAAGCCAATAAATAAATAAATAAATGAGATGATTTTAGATGAGATCTGAAGGAAGCTAAAAATAACCCCAAAAATCAAGGGGATGGAGATGAGGAGGGAGATAATTCCAGGCATGGGAGACAGCTAGTTAAGATATAGAGTCAGGACATAGAGTGGCTTGTGTGAGGAACAGCATGTTGCTGGATCACAGAGTAATGTCATGTCAGTGAGCGAGAAGTGGTCATGTGCTTCCTGTCTGAAGAGTTTCACTGATGTAGAACCCACATTGTGCAGTGATAAACATACCGGCTCTGGACTCCTATGACTAATTCAAATTCTGAATCTGTGGTTTATTTGCTATGTGGACCTGAACAAGTCATTTTACTTTTTTGAGATTCAATTTCCTCATTTCTAATATAAGGGCTTTGGACCAGATCATCAGTAAATCCTTTTCTAGCTTTAAATCTATGACCCTATAACCTCCTGAAATAGCCCTTTCTGAATTTATACTATTCTGATTGTTAGAAAGTTCTTCCTTAGGTAGACCCTGTATACCCTGAGGATCCTTATCAAAATTCTCACACTCCATTGCCAAGTTGGGTTCCCACAGGTAGGCTGACTACATCTCTCACTCAAGTTTCTAAGAATATCTTTGAGGGGTTGAGGGTGATGCTCTAATGTCATCAGCTGGGGATCCCATCAGTGTGCTTCCCCCTAAGATGATCAGTTGAGAATCAATTTAGTCAGTTAGCTTTAAGTAGCTTTAGAAAGTGGTATTTATTTAGGAGGTAAAATAGACACAGTTGATACAAAACGCTCCCTAACTCCTAAACGTTTGTATCGTATCTCCCATAGGGAGACATTTAATAATAAAATCTATAACATTATCTCCAAGGGCAGTATGTATAGACAAGAATTTACATTTAGCATGAGAATAATTACAGACCCCACCACCTCTAGTGCTTGTCCCCTTTGTCTGTAATATAGACTTTAAAAGGTTTGCTTCCTGACCCCCCAAACCATAAGGCCAATCTATTCAATCTATTCTTGGTTCTCAATGAAGACACTGGTGCTACTTGATTCTGTTCTTGGTGGTTGAGGGGGAGGATGGGATGATGGGAAATCCCAAATCCTCTGAACCTCTTCTAAACATGTGGAGTCCTTTCTTGATTAAAGAAAGTGGAGTGGGGTGTGGGGAGAGGATACCAGGCCAAGGCCAATGCTAAGGCCATCCTTCTCCTCTTGCCTGACTCCACCAATTGGTCCTCCTTCAGAGAATTCAACTAGAAGAGTAGTTATCAAACTTTCTGATCTCAAGATCCCTTTATATTTTTCAATGTCATTGAGGGTTCCATTACGCACTGAAAAATTATTGATGATCCCAAAGACTTTTATGTGAGGTATTTCTATCAATATTCATCAGGTTAGAAATTTAACTTGATAAAAGTTTTTTTTAAATGTGTTTATTAATTCATTAAAATGATAGTAATAATAAAATAATAACAAACATATTGCTTGTTAACTTATATAACTATATTTTCTAAAACAAAAATATAGTGAGATGGCAAATTTTCATTTTGTTTTTATTATTTTTAAAGGTATTTTATTTTTTCAATTACATGTAAAGACAATTTTTAACATTCTATTTTTTTAATAAGAATTTGAGTTCAAAATTTTCTGCCTTCCTTCCTTTCTACTCTCCCTACCTCCCTAAGAGAGTAAGCAATTTGCTATAGGTTATATATGGGAAATCATGTAAAAGCTATTTCCATATTAGTCATGTTGTAAGCAAAGAAACAGTTTGTAAAATAATTACAGTTTGCCAAAGAGGAGGAAAAACATGAATAAAATAAAGAAAGTGCAGGCAATATGCTTTGATTTTCATTCCGTTTCCATCAGTTCTTTCTCTGGCTGTGGGTAGCATTTTCTACTATGAGTCTTTTGGAATTGTCTTGAATCATTGTATTGCTGAGAAAAACTAAGTCAATTGTAGTTGGTTATTGCACAGTGTTGCTTTTATTGTGCACAAGGTTCTCCTGGTTCTCCTTATTTCACTTTGCATCAATTCATGTAAATCTTTCCAAGGCATTTTTCAAATCTGCCTGCTCATCATTTCTTAAAGCACATACAGAGGTGGGGAACTTGCATAGTATTCCATTACATTCATATATAGCTACTGGTTCAAAGAATAGCATTATTTTTAATATTTTCTTTTGCAAATATCTGGCTTCATAAAAATAGTTTATTTCTCCTGTCTGCTCTGCATTCAATCAGTTGTGATATGTTGTTTTGGTTGTTATGAAGAAAACATGGCCTTACACAGATATATAGTTGGAAAAAAGGGAACTATTTTAATAGACATCTAATGTTTTCTTACTTGGAGCTAAATAGGTGGCTTAGTAGATAGAGCAATGGGTCTGAAGTCAGGAAGACCTGAGTTCAAATGTGGCCTCAGATACTTGCTAGTTGTATGACCCTGGGCAAGTTATTTAACCCTGTTTGCCTTAGTTTCCTCATCTGTAAAATCATCTAGAGAAGGAAATAGCAAACTACTCCAGTATCATTGCCAAGAAAACCCAATGGGCAGCATTGGCTTGCTATGTTCCATGCTAGACATAACTGAAAGACTGAATAACAATGGAGAGTATTAATAGGATTTTCAACTTGATCATAGAAAATAATCCAAGTAGTAAAAAATTCCCAACATATGATAAATGAAAAACTCAAGAGACAGAGTCTTGGGCAAACAATAATCAATTTATTAATTAGGCTAGCTAATAATCAATAAGTTGATGTTCAGTGCTTTCTCTTGGAAAATCAAAGGCCCCTAATAGAGATGATGAATGCTTTAAATCTTTGTAAAAGAGAACACCCCCTGACAAGTGAAAATCAGCCCTGATTGATAACATTTTTGAAGAGGTGGGCTAGGAGTCTTCAGCTCTTCCTGTTGAAAAAGTGACTTGGTCATTAATCATAGGACTCAGCTGCCTCCATTGGTTTGGACAGGAGAATCCATCTCCTCCCAGGCCACTCTGTTTGATTTTTGCCTTCATAAATTGGGTCACTCAAAACTCCAATGTAGAGGTACAAGGACAAGGGCTCATTTTTGTGGGGCAAGAACTCCCCAAGTAAGATTCTGTTTACACTCTAAAACAGAAGGTCTAAAGGTTGGGTAGTCCAAGGTTGGGATCCTTCCCCAAAGAGCATGTTGCCTCTCCTCCCACCCACCTTAGGAGGGTAATCACATCAATCAGCTATGTTCTTCAGAGACTGACTGACAACCTACGGGGGTTGGGCCCTAAATGAGGAAACAAAGGAGAAAAATTCATGATCCTAACTTAATAATAGGTTACTAATGTAATAGCACAATAATAATTTCTCTCTATGTGGAAGTAGAAAATCCATGCCTTAAATGCTCAGATCTACTTTATTTGATTCCTGAGATTTATAGACTTAGGAAAGAAAGATATGTTTCTGCTAACTGACAATTTTGCCTAAAGCTATTCGTGCCTATGTCTGTTTAGAAAAGGTTTTGTGAAACTTGGGGCCTTTAACAGGCCTTTGATGAAGAGAAGTAAGTCAGCCTGGTAGACATGTAGATAAAATATTGGGGTTAGGAAGACAGAAGACAGAGAACAGCAGTAAGACGTGTTCTGAATGGAAAGATCTCTCCAAGTAAAATGACCTGGGAGTAGTAAAGGAACAGCAGGCACTGAGAAAAGATAGACCCTTTGTTGTGATGTCAAAGAAAGTTCTCTCTAATTCCTGATAGTGTACTTATGATTTCCGCTGATGTTACATTTAACATTAAAGTTGTTTTTTTTAAGATGCATATTTTCCCAGAGGTTAGCAAGTGGAGATGGAGTAAGACAGTATAAAATAGTGATTTCTTTGAATAAGAATAAGAAAGTTAACATTATTGTTCTGGAAAAAAACCAAACAAACAAACCTGCTCAAGACTGTATTACAGATACAGGGAACCAACACTATTGGTGATATGGTTTGTTATTTTTCTCATACTCTGTGTGAGGTCTTGTCCATTTGTCCTGCCCTTGGAGATAATGTTACTACAGATAGGATTATTGAATGTTGCCAGCTTTCATGGCCCATATAAATGCGAAGTACCCTGATGTCTCTGATGGCTCTCAGTTTCACTGTTGGCACATTAAATATCCTTTGGTAGTTCCAGGGATTGAGATGAATCATTGTGTCCTGTGGCTCACTGAAAAGCAGAATAAACGAATAATAGAACATTAACCTTTTCTTAATATATTCAGCCACATATTTCTGGAGGGCTAAAAGCATTGCCTTTGCAAATTTTCCCAATGAAACTCCAGCCATGAAAACAAAGAAAGTGGCCAGAACAGAAGATGTTCAGTGTTAATGGATTGCTCCCATCTGTTGAAGGAACTGATTTAGTCAGGATGCTTCAGTATGTACATTTCCAATCAGCAGGAAGGAATTATGAAGTCTACCCAAGAGTTGCATACAAGCCCAAACCACAAAGAGCTTGCCCAGTTTTGGGTCCTTCCAGAAACTGAAATCAGTCATTGTTTGGTTTCATCTCTCAAAGAGAGATGGGGCTTGAGGAACTCAAAATGGCCTAATTCATAATCTGAAACAATCCTCAAAATTTGTGTATTTTAAGGGGCTTCCATAGGTTGGATATTATGGGTTTTTTTTCAACTTTATTAGAGGTAGGCAGTGGAGAAAATGAGGTTTTTTTCCGTATGATTAATGACTAAAAGATCTCACCTCAGATATTTGAATAACAAGAGGATTTAGAGTCCAAATCACCTGAAGAGGGTGGTTTCTCTTGTAGGTTTTTATAAGTACAGCCCAAGTGCTCATGAGGTTTATGAAGCAAATAATATTTAGTGAAACAATGCTATCTTAAAGTCAGCTTTCTCTCTTTTACTCTCAACATTGTTACCTCATTCCAAAGATGAAAAGCCTATTTTATCTAGATCTCCTTAGTGGAAGGACAAATACTGAAACTGAAGTTTAAATACTTTGGCCAGATAATAAAACTCAGAGGAAAAGACTCTGATGTCCGGGAAGATTGAAGGCAAAAGGAGAAAGGCACAGCAGAGTATGAGAAGGATAGATAGTGTCACAGAAGCAATGAACATGAGCTTGAAGACATCTTGGGAAAAAGTTGAGGTTAAAAGAGCTATGGTCCATGGGGTCTTGGAGTTAGACAAGACTCAACCACTGAACAACAAAAATAACTTGAATGGTATTTTCTAGAAGTATTTCCTACCTTTTATGATTCTTATATTGAAGGGGTCTGGACTCAAATTTCCTCTCAGAGGAAAGTCCACAAACTTCTTGTAAGACATAAACTTCTTTTCACTTCTCTGTAGCTTTGAGATCCTAGGGTCGAGGGGTATGGGTGGGAAGAAAGTAGTGGAGCTGAAGTCTCAAAATGTAAACAGAATGGGAAAGGATTTAGAATCTACTTGGTCTATTATGTGCTAAACATTGTATTATGCACTGTACAACTGCTATCTCATTTGATTCTTACAAACACCTACCAAGGAAGATGCTATTATTATCACCATGTTACGGTGACTTTCTCAGGATCACACAACTAGTAAGTGTCTGAGGCCAGATTTTAGACCCGGGTCTTCTGGACTCCAGGCCCTGAGCTCTACCCACTGTTCCATTTAGCTACTGTGGTTTTAAGAATAAAGTCTTTAAGCATGTTGGTGTCCAGAGCACTTACCTTTGTTGGAGAATGAGAATGAGGCAAGGTAACAGTAAATGGCCCAGAGGACTTCCAGGAAAGGTTTTCGGAACTGCTGTAATTGATATAATGTTCAAGGTGTTTGCAAATTTTCTTCTAAAAAGTTCAAGTTCATACTTGCAGAGAAATAATTGCCAGTAGCTCTCTAAGGTTATTCAGATTTCTCCTTTATAGGATACAAGTCTGACTAAGGCTAGTCGCCTGGTATTTTATGTTCTATAATGGAATGTAATGAGATGCTTTTAGGTCATCAGCAACCAACAGAAGGAGATTTACTTAACCATAGTAGGAAAAGGATATTTATTAAAGATCTTCATCAAGAATGTCTCTAGTTGCTTCAGCTGAGGGAAACTCCCTTGCTTGAGTTGCCCATTGTTTTCTACAAGTCAGAAGCAAGATCAAGCACAGAGCTGCTTATTGTGGCTGCTTTGTATTATGTGACCAGGAATTGATGTCAACAGTAAATGCTTTTAGTTCCTAGCTAAGCAAAAACCAAGGATAGATTCAATACATAATAAGGAAAAGCTAGCCTAACTTGCACAGGGGAAGAGGTTAGGATATTGTTTTCACCAAGAAACAAAACACTTACTTTACATTTTCTTCTGGTCTCCATTACTTGAAAAGGGAAAACAACTTTCTAATGATTAGATTTATTGAAAAGGACTATATACTGACTCAGGAGATGGTAAGTTCACTGAGAGATATTCCAAAGGAGACTGGATTACCAGTTGTTGGTTATGTTAAAAATGTAATTCCTTCAAGTATAGGTTGACTGAAATGATTACTACATTTCGACTATACTGGACAGATTAATATTTGTCTTATTTTAAAAGACTCCCTGAAGTTCCGTAATTGTCCTTGACAACCCACTATTCTGAGGAATAGCACCAATAATCAGGTTCATGTATTCACATTCTGTTGTGCAGAATAGATGGTATATACATACATACATACATACATACATATATATACATACACACACACACATACATATATAGATATATACACACACACACACATATATATAGATATGCACACACATACACACACGCACACACATATATAATTCTCTGAAACATTCCCTTCTAAAGTCTTTCTTCCTCTAATCTCTTTGATCAAAATTAATTTTTGTTCATTTAGCATGTATATATTTATGTATTTTATATGTATGTATGTATATATACAGACATCTATACATATACTATATACTCATGCATATATACATATATGCATATATACACATATACATGCACATACATGCTGTCTATGCTGAGGGAATGTAAAATTCTGAAGGCAAATATTGTGTTACTTCTTTGTAACCCAGTGGCTTAGTACAAAGTCTGATGCATAGTGAACGCATAGCAAATGACTGTTGATTAATAAACTCCATTCCCTGGCTGCCTAGAGGATTTTGGGTACTTTAGAGACAGTAAGGGAAAACTCAAGGTTTTGATTGTTTTTTTTCTTAAATCATCTTGTGAACAAATAGGGAGTAGTCCTTTTAGTGTTACAGTAGTCTTCCAGTGGTCAAAGGGAGAAAGAATATCAAAATTTGTAGACACTAATTTTGAACTTGGAATTGGTAACACGGATTGTTATTGAAAATGGAGAGCCATGTAGTCCTATTTACTGAGAATGCTCATGTGAAACCATAGGACAGAGGGAGAATGATCTTTGGTGAGGAGAGGTTTTCAATTTATTTCTTAGTCACAGGAGAAGTAACACATACATAATTGTATATATGGTAAGACAACTAAAACACCAGAGACCTTTCTTTCTGCAACTGCCAAGACTGTTATCAATAAAAGATAAATGGGGAGGGGAGGGGTGGGCAGAGTCAAGATGGTGGCATAGAAGCAGGAAAACTCTGTGACTCCCCCCATAACCACTTCAAATACCCACAAAATATGACTCTAAACAAATTTTAGAGCTACAGAACCCACAAAGTGACAGAGAGAAACAAATCTCCAACTGAAGACAGACCAGCAAGCAGACAGGAAGGGTTCATTTCAGATGCTGGGAGCTGAGCCCAGCCCCGCCTGATCCCATGGTTTTAGCCCCATGGTGGCCCAGACCAGCCAAGGTTGGAACATTAAGGAAAGTGGATCACCAGCAGCTATGGTGGTTTTCAGAATTATCAACCCATAAATGCCTAAGACAAAGTAAAAGGTCAGTGGAACTCTGCTAAATCTGGGAGGGATGGAGTGCAGTCTGGCCTCTGCCCCTGGAATGAGAAGTGGGGGAGGTGCAGTGGCCCTGCAGCCACCTCCACGGGGGTGCTTCAGAGATCCTGGCCTGTATATCATAGGGGAGTGTAAGGCCATGCACCAGCAGATTCCCAAAGGAATGTTACTGTGAACAGCTTTTAGAGTTCAGATTACAAAATATAGTGAACACTATGTTTATTCCATTACAAATCAAGACAAAC
>CM053582.1:134262402-134289094 GCA_028627135.1 Pseudochirops cupreus | reverse complement strand
ACATCCATTTCTCTTAAAAACACCAGAAATTATAGTAAAATCAAATGAGAGAGATGGAAGAAAAATTTAAAAGAAAAATAAGAATAATACAAGAACAACAAAAAGATTTTGACAAGAAAGTCAATCAATTAGAAAAGGAGATCCAGAATTTTAAGGAATAAAATGACTTCTTGAAATACATATATAAATATATATATATGTGTGTGTGTGTGTGTGTGTGTGTGTGTGTGTGTGTGTGTGTGTATATGCATATATATAAAGAAAAGAAAATGTGAAATATCTTATAAGACAAGCAATGAATCTAGAGAACAGATCAAGAAGAGAAAATATAAAAATCATTGGATTACCTGAAAATTCTTATCAGAAAAAGAATCTTGATACAGTAACACAAGAAATAATTAAAGAAAATTGTCCTGAAGCATTAGAACAAGAGGGGAAATGAGAAACAGAAAAAATGTTGAAAGTGAGGCTAATTAATCTGAAACTACTTTGCCTCCAAAAGGCAAACTCTATTGTGGTCAGTCAGATCTGTAGAATCTTCCTTTTCCTCAAACTTGGAACCATATCCTTTTCTATCCATCATGAAGCCTGCATGGTCATATATAAATCATTGGGACTCCATTGGTCTGACTTGAGACTTGCTGCAAGGGAAAAAGCAGTTTTTGCTTCTCCTGAAATATTAACTCCCAGAAGCAGAGATCAGGAAGCAACACCCTCAGCAGTGTCAACACCAGTCCTGCTCAAAGTAAGAAAGCAAATAGCTCTGTAACCTTTCAGCCACTTGGATTCTAGCCAACAGAGCCAAAACCAGGAGAGGACAAACAGGATGTAAGCAGGGTGCTGATATTGTGAATGGAGGTTATATTTCCTTCTTGGTAACTGCCATCTCCACATCTAAACCATTATGGCTAGAGCCACATCTTGCACTGTCACTCAGCATAGCATTTCTCTTCCAGGTCCAATTCAATGGGTGCCAGAGACAGACAGCCTGCTTTCCTGCACTGACTACTCTACATCATTGTAACTCTTCTCCCACTTTGTTTTTTTTTTTTTTACTTCAATGTAATGGTAATTAATTTAAATTTGAAGATTCCTTTTTGTTATGTCAAGTAAGCAGGTACTTAACCCTTAATAACTAATCAAACCTTTGTCACTAAGAGGTAGAGGGTGTGAATTCTGTCTCCTGTTGCTGACACAACAGGAAGGGTTTGGCTAAAACAGGAAGCCAATGCTTTATGTGGATATAAGAAGAGCCCCAGAGAGAGACAGTCAGATTTATAAATTTTTCTCCTGGTGCAGGAAGAATCATGACAACTGAAGCCAGCTGAGAGAGAGAGAGAGAGAAACAGAGAGAGAGAGAGAGAGGGAGAGAAAGAGAGAGAGAGAATGTTTCTCTCCCAGCATCTGGAAGATGACTGAGAAATGAGTTGGAGTTTTCTTGAGATCAGAATCTGGTGAAGGCTGAAGTTGCTGCCACCTGGAAGGCTAAGATTTGTTCTGGATCCTAGGGCCAGCCAAACTGTTGGAGGACTGAAGAAGCATGACCAGGATGCTAACACTTTGTTAGTTTGTGGCTTGGTTGATCCTTGAGTTCCCAGGAACAGAAATTGTGAAGGTTTCGAGATGTGCTGGACCCTGTGAACTTCAGTGTGTAGCAGGAACTGCCCAGAGGACTGGACAAGGACCTGGGAGCTGTCTGCTTCTGAATCCAGGTGACTATTTGGTGGATTCAGGTAGGAGCTGGGACCATGGAAGGGGATCCAGGGAATGTGAGAGACCACCTCAAGTCAAGATGAAGAAAAGGCCTCTCTTTGGATATTGAATGCTGTGATGAAATTGAGAGAGACAGAGGGGTGGGGGGTTGTGAAATTTTCTAATGATTGTATTTAGTGAGTAACAATACTTAGTGACTGATTGCTAGATAAGTGACTGATTAAGTTAACCTATGATTGCCCCATGAGTGGAAGACTGACCATTGTATTCTGAGATGACTGAATGACTGAGTAAGGAGGCAAACCTCCTTAGGGATACCAGATGTTTGTTCTTTTGTTCTTTGTTCTAAATACTGTGACCACTTTGTTGAAAACTATGTGGCCATTTTAATGTTAAGCTGTTGTGAACACTATATTGTGATTTTCTATGATAAGATGTAACGTTGTGTGTATTGTATCTTGATTTGTTGTGAATGTTTTCCTTTGATTTGTTCTTGAATAAATAGTATTCACTATACTGTGTAATCAGAATCTTAAAAGCTGATCACAGTAGAATTCTTTTGGGAAGCTGCTCGTGCATGGCATTATACTCAGTTGAAAAATTTCCTACTTATAGGCCTCCCAGCTGGTGTCTTCACGATGAATAGGAAAATAACAAGGAAATGTCACAAAGTCATATCACTATATAATCTCCAGTTGAGAATTTAAGGTATAGTATTATTGTTGATTTATTTGTTTGTTTGTTTTTTAGTAAAACCATCTCATATCTCCTTAGTCTAATACAGCTGCTCTCAACCTGTGGGTCGTGACCCCTTTCACAGGGGTCACCTAAGACCATTGGAAAACACATATTTCTGATGGTCTTAGGAACCAAGACACTACTCCTCTATCCGTCTCCAGGTGGGTCCACCCACATGCAGATATGCCCACATAAGAGTATTAAAGGGTCCCAGCATTAGGAAGGTTGAGAACCACTGCTCTAGTAGAAAAGAAATATTGGAAATAAGCAATCTCTAAGGGGACTGGAAATAAATAAGATTTTTCTGTTATACCACTATACAACTGAGGAATCAGCAAGGAATCCTTTGATAATTGAAGACTGCCAGAGTCTTTAAACATTGGTCATCCTATGTTTTTGTTTCAAAAGTTTAATTACTATTTTTGTACAATTTTAACACATGTATTGGAGACACCTTATGGAAGAAAAATTGTAAGATGTCATCTGACATTACTGAATTATTTTTGTTGTTTACCAATACAAGCAAAATGAGATCTATTATTCCTTGTTCCTTTCAGTCAATTGTTTGACAATAAAGATAAAGTCTGTTATGCAATATCATTTGCAAAATTCTCCCTGTCAACTTGTCTAATCTTATTAAAGATGTCCTTGACATATGTAAAGACTATTTTGATGACATTTCAATCTAACTAGCTTGCACAGGAAAAAGAAAAAGAAAAAAAAGATAATGTGTATCTACTTTCCAGATTATGATATGCTATTAGACAACCCAGAAGGGTCATCTATGAGTTTGTATATTTTGGACAGATTTTACAGATGGACAAAGAACTGGGCCAAGAAACTAATAAGAGGCAGAGGAGTGGGCTTGATTCCATTTGGGAAAGTGCATCAGTGTTCTTAATGACCACAAGCTTCTTCCTAAAGCAAAGGCCCATCTTTTTAACATCATGATGCTGCTTAACTACAAGTCAGGGAACATTATGGTCTCCCGTAACGGAGTGTGGAGTCACCCAAAGGACAGTGGAGAGGTGAATAGTGGGTATGAATAGGCTACAATAATTTCCAGATGTGTGACTTGCTGGTCCTCAGTGACATAAGTGCCTACTAGCTACCTTCTGAGCCAAAGAACATCCTGGAAGTCATCAGTTCTGTTAGAAAGCATTTCAGAGATCTGGAAGGAAAGGGCTCACACAGAAAACGGGCCTTAGGAGTTCCTTTAATTTATGTATTCTTATTTCATCATAAAATGACCTTACGATTCCAGTTATTTGACATGATTTCTTGAATATTCCTTGTTCTCATTCAACTCAACCCACATTTATTAAATAATGCCTATTATGTCAAAAACACTGTGATGCATCCTAGAAACAGAAAGTCCTTGCTCTTGATGATACTGCATTTTCACACAGGGGGATTCAGTGAGAACACAAGTAAATATTATACATGGTAGAATATAAGGCCAAAGAAGAA
Organism: Pseudochirops cupreus; assembly: GCA_028627135.1. NCBI lineage: Eukaryota > Metazoa > Chordata > Mammalia > Diprotodontia > Pseudocheiridae > Pseudochirops > Pseudochirops cupreus. Next base: position 134,285,173 of record CM053582.1, on the reverse strand, counting down.
AGCCAGATAAAGTCCACTAGAATAGGATTTCTTAACCTAGAGTACACAGACTCTCAATGGATCCATAGATAGATTACAAAGAGTCCATGAACTTGGACGGGAAAAATACATCTTGATTTCAATATTGTTGGTTTCTCTCACAATATTATGTTATTTTACTTTACACTTTTAAAAGCATTATCCTAGAAAGCATCCATAAGCATCATCAGACTATCAAAATGGTCCATGACACCAAAAAGGCTTTAAGAAGATTTCAACACTTTCAGCTGTGGGAATCAAGATAATTTTCCTGATAGAGGTGATACCTGAGGTGGGTCTTGAATTTAAGGCTTTTAATAGGAAGGAATGTTGAGGAAAGACTCTTTTAACATGAAACTCAGCTAATTGTTGGAAAGTAATAGAATGAGTCAAAAGGTATGGGTTTTGGTGTTGGTTCTGCCACTGATTATCTGTGACTTCTGACAATTTGTCTCTATAGGACACATTCTTTTCGTATGTAAAACAAGTAGAGTCTATATGTGTCTCCAATGAGGAGATGACTTCTGAGGTCCCTTCCAACTCTAAGTCTTTGATTCCATAAGCTTTAAGAAGTAAAAAAGACTTCATTTGATCATGTTTTTAAAGTTCTCTTATGGCTAAAAAAAAAAGGGAAAAAAGCTTTGTGAAATAATTTTTTTACCATTTTTTTTTACGATGGCCATAATTTTGCTTTATTACATCCTTAAGGGAAACTATGCCCTTGTATTTTAAAGATTCTAATTTAAAGATTCTGTACAGTTTTTTCCAGCTAACTGATCTAGAAAATGGGTTGCAATTTACAGTGAGTCTACAAACACCATTTTTTCAAGATTACACAAATGCTTTAATCAAGAAACCATCTTGGCTTCCCTCCTAAACTGTGACTGGCAAAGGCTTGTAAATGACAAAGCAGCAATAGTAAGAAATCATAAATGTTAGAATCTGATAAACAAATAGTCTTAGCACACACTCCTGCAGAGTTGGAAAGAGAAGATATCCCTGAGCTTGTTTACAAAAAGGAAGGGAAGCCGTAATTTGGGGTGATTTGAAAGGCTCATGAGATCGTATTATTTTGCACTGCAGCTGTGCTAAAAGTGAGGGTCATTGGAAACAAAAGTTGGCTTCCATACCAATTCTATGGATTGTAAAACTCAAAACTCTTTGGGAGGAAAGTGGGCTGGCTTCATTCACATGACACTTTAAACCTGAGCCCCAACTTTTATTGAAAATGTAAATAGAAAAGAGCTCATTGGACACTTGCACAGTCATTAATTCTAGATGGATCTATAAAAAGAATGTGTACACTGAAACAACTACATAAACAATTCTGTAAAGGTGTTCTCCTCTGTGTGAATATTTGCACACTCATACAGTTTCCATCTGAGCTTCTATTTAACATAAACAGATATAGGAAAAGTAAAATCTACATGCATGGTATGTGTATGCACATATTCCTCTACATTTAAACCAACTTTTGCACTGTTAAGCTGTCTCTATGACACAGTGGATAGAGCACCAAGCATGGAGTCAAGAGGAGCTGAGTTGAAATTTGAATTTAAACATTTCCTAACTGTGTGTCCCTAAGCAAGTCACTTAACTTTGTTTATCTCAGTTTCCCCATCTGTAAAATGAGCTAGAGAGGGATATGACAAACCATTTCATTATCTTTGCCAAGAAAACCCTAAACGGGGTCATAAAGAGTCAGGTACAACTGAAATGACTGAACAACAACATGCAGTGTATTATCCTTAATGTTAGCAATATTAAAAATAAGCAGTTTGATTTACCCAATTCACTTTTAAGATATGGCATAGGTGACTGAGTTACAGATATGATAAAGTTTGAGCACTGCACAATCTTCACAACTCTCACGAGGGCATATTTTTATCACTGTCTTGTACTGTCATTCCTACTGTTTCTGCCCATCACCGTTCCCATGGCTTTGAAGAGTTTAATAAAAAAAAATTATTTGAAATAAAATCATGCCCTATTCCAATTTTTAAAAAAAAATCTTGGTTCCTTGGTTGCTCTTATAGCATAGATTTGTATGCAACCTATGTTTCCAAACAGTAAATGGGATAGAACAATGAATGATGTAGATAAATTAAGATTTAGGCTATATTTCTAATCCTTGAGGATGTCATCATGAGTTACCATGTACTCCACTAGGATGCCCCTTATTTCTACCATCAGTACCAGAATTCTGATCTAGGCAAACCATTAGTTTCATCCAGTACTCTCTAAAGCAGAATTCAGACTCCTGGTAAGTGAACAAAGAAATACAACAAAGTATTGAGGAAGATGTAGAATATTGGAATGAGGAATAAACTGGAATGGAGTTCTGAGTTCTCGAATCATAAGATGACTGAGCTTATAGAGATCTTAGAGGCCATTGGTCTAACCACTTAAGTTTTTTTTGGATGAGAAAACTGAGGCTCAAAGAGTGTAAGTGACTTGTCCAAGATCACACAGGTAATAAGTCATATGACCAGGATTTGAATCAAAGTTTTTGACACCAAGGTTGGGTTTCATTCCACTACACCATCCTGCCTCTGCCTCTCCTTAGTTCACTGTATAGGCCTAAACAAGTCACTTGGACTCTCTGAGTCTCTCTCTTCATCTGAAAAATTAGAAGCCTGCACCACAATATAGCTTAGGTTCCTTCCAGTTTTAATATTCTGTGATTGTTAGATGAACAACAAAACGTGTCAGTTTACGGCATGATGTATAGAACACTGGGCCTGGAATCAGGAAGACCTGAATTCAAATCTCGTCTCAGACACAGATTCTGGAAAACTCATTTAACCACTCTCTGCCTCAGGTGCTTCATCTTCAAAATGAAGATAATAATGACAGCTATTTCATGAAGTTGTTGTGAGGACCAGAGAAGGTAATATTTGTAAAAAGCTTAACATTGTGCCTGGCACACAGTAGTCACTTAATCCTTATTTCCTTGCTGTGAAATAATAGCTGACAATTTTGGCCTCCTTTTTACAAAGTGTCATTATTTTTTTTTAAACCGCTGTTATGGCACCTTTATTTTGATATTTTTTTTTCTCTTCTTCATCCTTTGACAATTATTCCCTTCATCTTATTTATCACGAGCTACCACTGAGATTTGCAATTTCTTCTTGCTTCTTTAATGACTTCAATGCCTATCTCACAGTCTTTCCTCCCCAACTCTTGACCTCATACCAGAATACTACAATAAACATACTGACACTCCTCACTAGTTCCTCAGTCTTTTTATTCAATCACCATGAACCACTTCTCCATCCCAACTCAGCTACACAGATATGATCATAACTTTGATGTTGCCATCATTCACAAATATCCCACTTCCATATTTATGAACTACAAAATTCCTTTGTCTAATAGCAATAGATTATCATTCCCACCTTTCCCTGTGCCTTATGACCACTAACCCTATTCTTTCTCTTCACTGTGATCTACATTCACTCTACTTTTCATTTTTCCCAAGCTAGGACCACTGAAAAGGTTGTAATTGTTTTGAGTCCTTGCTCCGTTTTTGTCAAATCCCAATCCTAGATTACTCCAATCTTGGACCTTTTTGGCTCCTATTCATGTGCTGTTGAACTGAACTGAAAGAATAACAAAACCATGCTCATGGAGTCCACAACAAATTTCTATTATCTAATCTCCACTGGGTCTCAACAAGGCAATCACTCTACTCCTCCCTGATCAAAGCCCTATCTCACTCTCCAAAGAAAAGTTTCAAACTTTCTTCTCTGCCCTCAAGCCTCCCACAGCAGCCCATTCCTCAATTTTCTCTGCTGAGGACTTTTAATTACATTGTACTGAAAAAAAAATTGATATCATTTGTCAAGAGGTCCCTGTTCTCTTCATCTCTCATGACTCAAACATCTTCCTCCAATATCTAATCCTTCATTCCTGCTCCAAAGATGAGGATTTCCTCCTTCCAGAGAACCACTTCTGCACATCCACTTTTGATCTTGCCCCTCCTGTATTTTCCAGTCAATGATTCACACTCTATCTCTCCTTATTTGAATTTCTCTCTTTCTACTGGTTCCTTCCTTCCCTGCTGCCTAAAGGTAGGCCCATGTCTCCCCCATCTTTAACATACCCTTAGTTAATCCAATTACCCGTACTACTATCACCCTATATTTCTCCCTAGACTCTTTGAGAAAGCCAGCTGTACTCAGTGCCTTCACTTCCTTTCTTCTCATTCTCTGTTAAATCCTCTGTAATTTGACATCTGAACTACTTTATTCAACTGAAACTTCTTTCTTCAAGGTTAAAAAATAATTTATTTCCCAAATCTAATGAACTTTTTCCCAGTCTTCCTCATTCTTGACTTCTTTTCAGCATTTGATACTGTTGAACACATTCTCCTCCTACATCTACTCTCTTCTCTAGATTTTCGTGACATTGCTAATTTTAGTTCTCCTATCTAACAGACTACTGTTTCTTAGTCTCTTTTGCTAATCTTTATTTAAGGAACACTGGGTCTAAAACTGAGTATCCTCCATGGATCTGTCCTGGGCCCTCTTTTCTTCTCCTTGTATATTATCTTGCTTGGTGATTTCATCAGCTCCCACAGGTTTAGTTATCATCTTTACATAAGATTCCCAGATCTACATATCCAGCCATAGTCTCTCTCCTGATCTTCAATCTCACACAACCAATTGCTTTTGGAATATTTCAAACTAGATGTCCTATAAACATCTCCAGCTCAATGTGTCACAAGAGAATTTATCTTCCCCACCCAAAATTCTCTTCTATTCCCAACTTTCCCATTTCTATGGAAAGTACCACCACCTTCACAGTCACCCAGACTTATTAACTTGGTATTTTTCTTGACAACTCACTCTCACTCACCCAACATATCATATCTGTTGCCAAATTTTGTTATTTCTACTTTCATAGCATATTTTGTGAGTGCTCACTTTTTCACATTGCCACCATTTTAGTTCTGACCCTCTACATCTCACACCTGGATGATTTCAATGAATTTCTAATTGATTTCTGTCTCAAGTCTCTATTCTATCTATTCTAACAATCTATTATCTATCAATCTATTTTCCACTCGGTTGCCATGGTGGTTTTCCAAAAGTAGAGCTCTGATCATACAGCCCCTCTTCACCTCCCACCCAAAACACACAACAAACTCTACTGGTTCCAGGATCAGATAAACAGTCCTCTGACATTTAAAACCCTTTAAAAATCTGACCCCATATCATACACACATACACACATACATATATATGCATATACACACATACACACATTTGTATCTTATATATACGTAGTTATTATATGTCTCTCCAACCAGAATGTCAGTTCTCTAAGGGCAGGGACTCTTATTTTCTTTGTAATACTAGCACTTAGCGCAGTGCCTAGCACATAGAAAACACTTTAAAAAATACTTGTGACTTGCCTTGCTTTGAATATATCATAGGGAATCCTTTTCAGCTTACCTTATTGAAAGAACTATTATTTTAAAAATCACACAATACCCAATCAAGTTTCCCGATCATATCAAGTAACACGCCTCTGGTCAGCTCCTCCTGGCAAAGGCTTCCTGTCTAATGTAACAGGCAGTGGGAATAATTAGTCAGCTTTAGCTCATGTTGGGGTCCGTCTGCACTGATATTCTACCATGAAGACCTTTCCTTCACTTAAAATAACTGACTTACCACAGCTAAATAAACCCATATGACATGTTGTCTAAGCTCTCTTTACTATATGAAAATGACCAAATAAAACATTATGAAGTTTAAAAAGAACATGGATACTGACTTCACATGGCTATTACATTGCTTGCCTTCTCAATGGGTAAGGGACAGGCTGAAGAGAGGGAGAGAATTTGGAACTCCAAAAAATTAATGTTGAAAAAATTTTAAAAACATGGATATATACTTTTAAAAGAAAACGTCTGGAGTGTTTGTATCAATGATAGCATTGCTTAAGTGAGAGACAGTCTAATTCATTTAACTCAACTTTAAGATACTACATAAATGTCCAGGTTACTGGTATGAGACACCTTAAAAGTCTGAACATCAAAAAATACTTATATCCTAATATGGCCAAGTTTTTATTGTAGCCTCATACTTGCATTCCTCCTGTTCCCAGCCACCCCAACGCAGTATGTCTTGGTTTCTAACATTAAAAAAATAATAATTTCTAAGTGTTAACTATCCATGCTAGCACCAAACTTTTTTGGTTCAAAGGTACCTTGGCAGGAAATTATCTCAGTAGGAGGTCCTGGACAGGGGTTAGGGCTACCCTAACAGACAGACAGACATTCAGAACAGAGAATAGGGTTTTTGGATTCTTGGTAAAGTTATACCACTTCTGAACTAAGACTGGAACCAAAGTCTCATGAATCCTAGTCTGGCACTGTTCCTGCTCTCATACCACTGTCTTATGTTTTGGGTTTTATTAGTTTTTGCTTTTAAAAGGTACTACAGTAGGAACAGAAAACAATTCAGAGGAAATCACTTGGCATTCTCTGTATTTCTTCTAACACTTTTCCCTTTAGTTCTCCCTCAAATTCTTGATATACCCTCCATTTATCAGACCTCACTCCCAAAAGAGCAGCAAAGTGGCACAGTGATTGAAGGTCGGGGCCTGGAGTCAGGAAAGCCTGAGTGCAAATATGGTCTCAGATACTTCCTAGCTGGGTGACCTTGGACAAGTCACTTAACCTCTGTTTGCCTCAATTTTTCTATAAAATGGTGAGAACAGCACACACCTTCAGAGTTGTAAAGATCAAATGAGATAACATTTGTAAATTGCTTAGCACATAATGAATATTTGACAAATGCTTGTTTATTTGCCAAACATCTTGTCCACAATTAAAATCATTTTCTCAGGCCCTTAAAAGACCCATCTTTCTCCCCTGACATTTGCCCAAATGAGGCAAGGTTAGAAATAAATCATTTAAATCTCCTTGATTTTATTTTTCATGAGTTATTCCAATTTAAGCTTAGAAAAGCTCCACATTTCATTTTCCAGTGTTCTTAAATGGAACTTAGTTGAGTAAAGCTTAGGGAGATTATCAAGAAGATCTGGGCTCAAATCCAGCTTTGGACACTTACTAGCTGTGTGATACTAGACAAATCACAGCCTCTGTTTGCCTCAAATTCCTCCACTGTAAAATATGGGTAATAATAGCACCTACCGCCCAGGTTCTTGTAAAGATCAAGCAAGATTTTTATAAAGCACTTAGCACAGTGCCTGGGACATAGTAGGCGCTTAATAAGTGTTTATTCCCTTCCCCTTGCATCCCTCTGTCCTTTTATCCTTCCTTCCTTCCTTTCTTCCTATTAAAAAAAAATCCCACACATTAGACTCTGTCTTGGGGAAATTTTAAATGAAGAATATAGTCAAATAGCATTATTTCCATGAAACAATTTCTTTTCTTCCATGGTTATTGTTTCTACATCATGCAATAGAAAGTAGTGAGAGATCCACCCTGACGTTTGCCTAAGTGGTCTGGTCCTAATGACTAAAAAGTGTGGACTGGTTTCCTGAGAAGCAGTGCTCAAGTTAGTAGCAAGATTTTGGCTAATGTATTTGCTTTGTTTTGGTTTTTTCTTTGTTTTTGTTTTTTCAGAGGAGGTAAGGTAAGGCAGTTGGGGTTAAGTGACTTGCCCAAGGTCACACAGCTAGTGTGTCAAGTGTCTGAGGCCAAATTTGAACTCAGGTCCTCCTGACTCCAGGGTCGGTGCTCTATTCACTGCACCACCTAGCTGCCCCTGTTAATACATTTGTGATTAAATTTTAGGCCCTTCCAGATAGGTAAGGAAATAGTGTGGTTATCAGACACTAATGAAAAACAAATTATTTAACTTGAGACCCAGACAAGGTCAGATTATTCCACAGAGCTTGACTAAATTTCCATGATTTTCCCTAGGCAAGGTTATTAAGTAAACAAAGTTTATAAGTCCTTGGCATACCTCCAGTTTCCCTTTTGGAGCTCATCTTTCCCTTTTAATTACTCTGCACCCAGGTTTCTAATGCCCTCATGAGTGTTCAGGACTCATTTCCCCTATTCCTTACTATAAGAAGACACTTTCATGCCCACAGTTTCCTGTTGCCATCAAAACTTGCCAAACTTATGTTCTTTTCCATCAGAGTACTGCCAAGGTAGTACAAATAGGTTCATATTAGATTAAATAATGCCTTGTTTCAGTACTTTAGAAATCGTAATGTTGAGACTTACTCCACTAATGTTAGATTTCAATGGCAGATTTCAGATTTAGTTGCTAAGGCTAAAAAAGGTCATCATCTGGTGTCCAGGTCTCTGGTAATGAATCTGTCCAAACTCAGCCAAACTGTTTTTTGGATGCAAGCACGTAGTCTATTGTTGTAGGGTCCATAGGCAGCAGCTTTCTAACTTAGGAAGAACTTCAGGAAATTGAATGCAGATAGAATAAATTTAAGAGAGCCCAAGAGTTCCATATCTCAATGTGGCAAAGAAGGAGCATGTGAATAGAATAACATAATGTTTCAATCCACTTAAAATCCACAACTCCTTAAGTTCTTTAAACTATTAGGTATTTCGAGAATTGGGGCAGAAAAGTGGGGAATCACTTTTTTTTTCCTCAAGGAATTATTTATTTATTTTAAGTTTTCAACATTCATTTCCACATGATTTTGAGTTCCAAATTTTCTCCCCATCTCTCCCCTACCCCACACCCCAAGATGGCAAGCGTACTGAATACCCCTTCCCCCAATCTGCCCTCTCTTATAACCTCCCTTCCCCTCTACCCTTACGTTCTTGTAGGGCAAGATGAATTTCTATACCCCAATGCCTGTATGTCTTATTTCCCCATTGCATATAAAAACAATCTTTAACATTTGTTTCTAAAACTTTGAGTTCCAGATTGTCTCCCTTCTTCCCTCCTCACCCACCCCCACTGGGAAGACAAACAATTCAATATAGGTTATACATGTGTAGTTATGCAAAACATTTCCATAGCAGTTATATTGTGAAAGACTAATTATATTTCCTTCCATCCTATCTCAACCCTACTAATTCTATTTTCTCCTTTGACCCCGTCCCTTTTCAAAAGTGTTTGCCTCTGACTTCCTTCTCCCCCAATCTGCCCTCCTTTCTATCACTCTCTCCTATTTTCCCTTTTCCCCTACTTTCCTGCAGGGTAAGATACTAAAATGATAGTTTATGTTATTCCCTCTTTAAACCAAGTCCAATGAGAGTAAGGTTGACTCATTCCCTTTCACCTCCCTGCTCTTCACTTCCATTGCAAAAGCTTTCTCTTGCCTCTTTTATTTAAGATTTACCCTATTCTATCTCTCCCTTTCTCCTTCTCCCAATATATTCCCCTCTCACTTCTTAATTATATTTTTAGATATATCTTCATATTCAACTCATCCTGTGACCTCTGTCTATGTATATATTTACACACACACACACACACACACACACACGCACACACACACATATACACACACCTACCCCCACCTATATATATGTGGATACATATATGTGCATGTATATATATATGTGTGTATACATATGTGTGTGTGTGTATACACACATATTTTATTCTCTTCAACTATCCTACCAAAGAGAAAAGTCTCATGAGTTACAAATATCATCTTTCCATATTGGAATATAAACAGTTCAACTTTAATAAGTTCCTTATGACTTCTCTTTACCGTTTACCTTTTCATGCTTCTCTTTATTCTTATATTTGAAAGTCAAATTTTTTGTTAAGCTTTGGTCTTTTCATAAAGAATATTAGAAAGTCCCCTATTTTATTGAATGTCCATATTTTCCCCTGAAGTATTATACTCAGTTTTGCTAGGTATGTGATTCTTGATTTTATTCTCAGATACTTTGACCTATGGAATATCATATTCCAAGCCCTTCAATCCCTTAATGTAGAAGCTGCTAGATTTTGTGTTATCCTGATTGTGTTTCCACAATACTCAAATTGTTTCATCCTGGCTGCTTGCAATATTTTCTTCTTGATCTGAGAACTCTGGAATTTGACCGTAATATTTTTTGAAGTTTCCTTTTGGGGATCTTTTTCAAGATGTGATCAGGGAATTCTTTCAATTTCAATGTATCCCCTGATTCTAGAATATCAGGGCAGCGTTCCTTGATAATTTCTTGAAAGATAATGTCTAGGCTCTTTTATTGATCATCGCTTTCAGGTAGTTCAATAATTTTTAAATTATCTCTTCTGGATCTATTTTTTAGGTGAGTGGTTTTTCCAATGAGATATTTCACACTGCTTTCTATTTTTTCATCCTTTAGAATCTGTTTTATGATATCTTGATTTCTCATGAAATTATTAGCTTTCATTTTCTCCAATCTAATTTGGAAGGAATTATTTTTTTTCAGTGAACTTTTGAAATTCCTTTTCCATCTGGCCAATTCTGCTTTTTAAGGTATTCTTCTCCTTACTAGTTTTTTGGATCTCTTTTTACCATTTGAGTTAGCCTAATTTTTAAGCTGTTATTTTCTTCAGTATTTTGGGGGTCTCCTTTAGCATGCTATTGACTCTTTTTTTCATGATTTTCTTGCATCACTTTGATTTCTCTACCCAATTTTTCCTCTACTTCTCTTACTTGATTTTCAAAATCCCTTTTGAGCTCCTCCATGACCTGCAACCAGTACATATTTTTCTTGGAGGCTTTGCAAGAGTTTTGGCTTTGTTGTCTTCTGATTCTGTTTTGATCATCTTTGTCACCAAAAAATTATTCTATAATCTGATTTCTCTTCCTCTGTTTGCTTACCTTGCCAGCCAATTACTTGATTTTTGAGCTCTTTGCCATAGTAGAATTCTGCTTCCAGAGTGGAGAGTGCTGTGTTCCAAATTTCTGGGGGTTTCTGCAGCTGTTGTCGGAGCTGCTTCTAGGTACCTGCCTCAGAACTGCCTCTACACAGCCTCAACAAGCTCTGCCACACCAGCACTCCTCCAAACCCCAGGTCTGCTACCCATGACTCTGACCCTCCAAGCAGTGCAAAGCAAGAGAATCCTGCCTCAGAGAAAGCAAAGAGATTCCTTCATTTGCCCTCTGGTCAGCTACTTGTCCCCCACCCCATCTGTGGGCCTGGAGCCCTGGAAGCAACTGTTGCTGCTGCTGGCAGCTGCTGCAGCCTCTGCCACCCTGGGGGCAGGATCTGGACCACACTCTTCTCTCACCCAGGTTCAACAGTTTCCGCATTGACCTTTTACTTTCTCTTAGCATTTATGGGTTGAGAAATGTGGAAACCACCACAGCTGCCAGTGATTCAGTCCCCTGAGGTCTGCTGAGGTTAGTCTGTGCCTCTGGTCTGTGCCGGTGCCCAGGTTGGACTGGACTCCACTCCCAACCCAGTGCAATAGACCCTTCCTGTCAACCTGCCAGGCTGCCTTCAGTGGGAGATTTAATTTACTCCATCACTTTGTGGGTTCTGTAACTTTAAAATTTGTTTAGAGTATTTTTTTTACAGGTATTGGAGGTGGTTGGTGTAGGAGCTCTATCACGTTCCTGCTTTTACTCTGTCGTCTTCACTCCACCCCCTGATTATTTCAAATTGAGAATCACCTTTTTACAAAATCAAATAAAGAAAGGTGTAATGGATAAAGATTGGATCTCAACATCAGAAGGATCTGAGTTCAAGTCCAACCACCTGGAATATACTGGCTGTGTGACTCCAACAAGTCACTTAACCTCTCAGTGTCCCAGGCAACTCCAAGACTATCAATTAGAGAGTAACTGATACTCTGCGTTGGCAGAATAAACCCTCTGAATGTTTATGTTCCAATGAATGTTCCCTGTAACTATTCCAACCTAGGTCTGAAAAGAGATTCTTTCCATAATATCCATTTTCTGCTTGAGAAACTCAAGTGTTGAGGAAACTGTCACTTCCTGAAGTAGTCCATTCCATTTGTGATAACTAGAATAGCTGCTAGGAAGCTACTTGTAGCGTTGAGCCCAAATTTGTCTCTCTGAAGCTCCAAACTACTCTTCATAGATATGAATTATGGGGAACAACAGAACAAACTCGAACCCTCCTCAAAATTACATACACTCAAGATGGTAGGATCATAAATTTAGATCAAGGAAAGAGTTAGGAGACCATCCAGTCCAACCCTCTCATTTTACAGATGAGGAAACTGATTCAGAAATGTTAAGTTGCTTTCCCTAGGTCACACAGATAGTAGGAAATCACCATCAATGTCACCTCTAAATCACTTTTTTCCTAGTATAAACAGCCTCTGTTCTAAAGTCTTTGCATAGTATCATTTCAAATCCTCTCACCACAAACACTATAGTGTGTTAACGTCCTTCCTAAAATGTGCTAAAGACATTTAAGTTGCTCACTTAATCATGCTATGAATCAAGATATCATTGCCATCTGCCCAGAGGGTCTAACTAGATGAATAATCACCTAGTGGTTTCTAGAAGATGTCAATCATTATTATTTCTAACCTCATAAAATCATAACTCAAAAACACACCAGGGGTCATCTATTCCAACTTTCCATTCAGTGAAGAACTCCTCTCTAGAACATCCTAGCAAGTAAATCCTATATGTTCAAAAACACACACAGTGAAAAAGGCCTTCACCTTGTAAGAAAGTCCATTCTATTGTGGTTTTGTTTTTAACTTTATGAATAATATTTTGTTTTTCCCTAATTATATGTAAAAACAAATTTTAACATTAATTTTTTTTAATTTTACGTTCCAAATTCTCTTCCTCATTCCCTTCACTCTCTCCCTGAGATGGTAAGTAATTTGACATAGGTTATATTTATGCAATTGTGCAAAACATACTTTTATATTAGTCATGTGTGAAAGAAAACACAGACCAAAAATTTTAAAAAAACACAAAAAATAAAGTGAAAAATAGTATGCTTTGATCTGCACTTAGACTCCATCAGTTCTTCCTCTGGAGATGGATAGAATTTTTCATCATAAATCCTTTGGAATTGTCTTGGATCATTGTGTTCCTGAGAATAACTAAGTCATTCAGAGTTGGTCATCCTACAACATTTCTGTCACTGTGTACAATATTCTCCTGGTTCTCTTCACTTCACTTTGCACCAGTTCATGTAAGTCTTTCCAGGTTTTTTTCTGAAACTATCCTGCTTATCATTTTTATAGTACAATAGTATTCCATCAAAATCACATACACAACTTGTTCATCCATTCCACAATTGATACATGCCGTTCTATTTTTCAGCAGCTGTAATTGTTAGAATGTTAATTATATTGAACCAAAATCTATCTTCTGGAAATTTCCATCCTTTGGCTCTGGTTCTACTGTCTGAGGCAACAGAAGAGATCTCTTCTCCATAACATCCTTTCCAATATTTGAAGACAACAATCACTCTTTATATGACATGGTTCCCAGATTCTCTGATATCCTGAACACTCCCCTCTGAACACATGCTATTCTTTTAATGTTCTTTTGAATGCCTAGAGCCCAAAACTAAACAAAATCTACATGTGGTATGACTAATCTTAAAACATAGATTAAGCTAGAGGACAATATGTCAATGTCCTCAAGGGAAGATGATTTTAGACTCAAGATATACTCTATTAACACAGTCATGCTTTTTTTTTCATATTTCAATCATGATCTGACTCAGACTCTCTCTGTTTTTCTCTTGAAATTCAATCACTTGTGTAAAACCCGCCTTTCTTTTCTCTTGACCCCCATAAGAGATTTATATTAGCTATTAAATCTGAGCATGCCCAGTAGCTTTTCTGAGCAACTGGTCTAATTGTCCCATATCAGGTTTAATTGGAATAACTGTCTCAATCAGCAGATGAATTGTTTGAAACAATACCCCAAATTACATATACATGACCAAAGAAATATTCAAATAGAACTTTGGCCTCAAACAAAATTCCAAGGCAGCTTTGTTCTTCAGTTTGGGAAACTCCATCTGAACCTAGATGTGATAGTCTATTCATTCCTGATGCAGGGAACTTTCCTTAGACATGGCTACTATGCTGGAAGAAACACTTTAGTTAACAACATGTCAACTCATCATGTCCCCATACATGGCACATATGAGTTGCACACAACTTTCCTTACAATGAACCTTGGGGGTACTCAGGGCAAGTATTGGTATCCCCATTTTACGTATAGCAAAACTGAGGATTAAAAAGGGAAAATGACCTTTTCAAAGTTGTCCAACTATTAAGAGGTGGGGCTAGGACCTGAAATCAGTTGCTCTGATCCTTAAAGTTTTCTAGTATCCAAGAAGATTAAAGCAAGTCATCAGGATCCTCCATTTTAACTCTCCCCCTACAGACCTCACATGCTCTGTAGAGTAGAAGACGATGAATAGGTCTGCCAGGTAGGAGGAGAAAATGTGGGCCATCCTACAATTCCAAAGGTAGGAGTTGGAGGAGAAAGGGAGTATCTCTAATTTCTTTTTCCTTGTCCAATTTCCTAACCCTGCTAGACGGCGCTACCTAGTGGTTAAAAGTTAATTTCTTTTTAACTTGGAGGCCCCTCAATGGCGTGTCTCAGATCAGGAAGCAATACTTAAAAACTAAACAAAACATTTTAAAGGACATTTCCTAACAGTCTGACAAAATTTAGTTTTTTGCAGAAGAACCATAGGCTTCTCCTATCATCTATTTCAATACACTCAGACTCTGAGTCTACAAAGAGTAGTGTTGTTGAAAAAACAAATAAATCTTGGAAACAAGTTGATATTTTTGTTGCTCAATTGTTTTTCAGTCACATCTGAGTCTTCATAACCTTCTGATTTTCTTGGCAAAGATACTGGAATGGTTTGCCACATCCTTCTCCTTCTTATTTTACATATGAAAAACTGAGGCAAACAAGGTCAAGTGATTTGCCCCAGCAAGTGAAGGAGGGATTTGAACTCAGGTCCTCCTGACTCCAGGCCCAGGACTTCATCCACTGTGCCACTTAGCTGCTCATCACAAAAGTCTTCATCACTGTTTTAAAGTTTCCGTTCTTTTGCCTTCCACCCTCAGCAAAACTGGAGCTTTCATAAACTTGCTCAAAGAGAAACAGCAATAGACAAAAACACCTCAAGCCATTGGTACCTAGAGATTACTCTGATGCTGTACTCAAGCTATATATGACAGATTATTTTTGTAGAATGTCCACAAAGGTGTTTGTTTCTGCTATTTCACTTCTGGAGGGAAGGAAACACCAGCTATAATCGTCAGAGTAACCCAGGAAAAAAACAGAAATTATTTTGTCACAAGAAGTGATTGACCCAAGAATTTAGGCAAAAGTCAAAATAAAAATAAAATTAATATATTATTCTGATTCTTAAAAAATATAAATCTTTTAGAAGTCAGTGGCCCGTATTTGGGGGGAGGGAGGAAAGGGAAGAGGAATGAACACAGGAAAGAGGGAATTGAGGTAGATGGGAGAAAGTATACTAAATTCAATACATCTTCAGTTTAAATGTATAAAAATAAAATATTTCAAAAGCCCACCAAATGACTTGTCCTCCAAAAACAGATTACTGCCAGCAGTGTGCTTGAGACAAATCAAATGAGCTCATAAGAGCCAGCTATTAAATTTTCAATGTGAGCATTTTATACCTTAGAAATCAGCAAACACCACAAATTAGGGCTTGATTTATTGTTTTGTTGATTGTCTAGACTTAAGAAAATGATGGACAAACTATTAATAATACAGCTTAAACTTCAAAGTGTGTGCGTGTGTCATGCATGATTTTTTTTGGGGGGGGGGAGTTCAGTTATTAAACATTTTCTGCCCCCTTCACACCTTAGTAAATAGCCATTTTGAGTAGCTGTAATCCTTCCTCTCCCCCAACCTAATTCCTTATCTGGGTGGCCAGACTTTTGGTGATAAATGTTTTTAAATCAGAGGGCATGTTCCTAAAACATTTCCAGCTTGGTTTGATCTGCCAGAGTTTGTATTCCACTGTCTTAGGCTTTTAGAACAGAGAACCAGTGACATACCACAATAAGGAATTGCAAGTGTATGTCAGCAGAGTCAATTTATAGTAACAGAAAGAAAATTTAAGGAAAAGACAAAAAGTCATTATGAAATTTTAAATGTTTGGCAATGATATGCAATATTATTATATAAACCATATTTGCTCACATAATTTTCAATCCTTTTTAAAGTAGCCCAGTAAACATCAACAGCTTTCATTAACAATTATAGTAACAATAAATCTCATTTATATAGTGTTTTCAGTGCTTTGAATATCCCATTTCGTCCTCACAACAACCCTGGTAGGTAGGTGCTATTATTGTACCCATTTTACAGACGAGGAACCTGAGGCAGACGGAGGTGAAGTGATTTACCCAGGAACCCACAGATAGTATCTGAAGCAGAGTTTGAACCCTGGTCTTCTTGACTCCAGGTCTAGCGCTCAATCCACTAAGTCACTTAACTACTTCAATCATGACATTTCCAAAATGTTCTCAATACAATTCACACTCGAAGTAATAATTCTTCCTAACGTGCACAGCTAGTAGTGGCAAAGATAATTGCACCCTCCACGTTTCATTTCTTTTTCCTTCTTTTTTCCCAGTAAGTTTCTTTTTCTAAAATATTCTGCATCCAACTGTGAAAGTGGTTTATGTTCTTAAAGAGGATGTGAAGGAGGAAAAACAGTGTATTATTTTTTAACTATCTTAAGTACATTCTCAACCTGATGTCTCTGACTGCTGTGTTTTATGCCTCACAGTGAAACTCCAGGAAGAGATGATTCTATTTTCCTGGTGCACTTAGCCCTGAGCACTCAAGAACTTCCTGCACAGCTCCCTTTGCTGTTGGCAGCCACCTCAGCTTTCCAAAATCAGTCATTTCTATTAACCAAAGTTTCAAAGCAAAAATGAAAAAATAAAATAAGAGAAAAAGGAAAGAAGGGGGAAAGGAAATTGCTTAGAGGAAACATTTTTCTTGGATATTTTCCATCCTCAGAATGGAAATGAGAATGTTATAAGGAAGAAAAATACATGATGAAATTCAATAACTTTCAAAATATTTGTACAGACTAATGTAAAGTCTTAAATAAAATTTGCTAACAGTATATTCTTATGTGAATGACCTGTACCTGGTCAATGTGCGTGAAAATTGACTTTCACCAACCTTTGCTATTTTCACTTACAATTTGCTAAAAGACATTATTTTGATACTTTGGATTGACCTATTGTGGGCACTCTTTCATTGATGATGTTTATCATACCACTTCTCCAACATCGGTAATTATTCTAATTATGCTTCTACTCATTATATCTTCCTAATTGAATTTTCATTCTTCGGGGATCATGGTGCTTCATTATTTTCACCATCAGGAATATCACTTAAAACATAATGATGTTAAAGAGATGTCCTCTGTACACTCAAGGCAGGTTCCAAAATTCTATCCATCCTCTTCTCCAATTCAATTTCAGTCTCAGCTCATTATTCATCTGCATTGCCTTTCCATGACATACATTGGTGGATTAACTCTCATTTAGCTTCCCATTTACCTCTAGGTCAGAATTTAGACAATATTATTTCTTCATCAACTTGGTTTATCCTGTGCAGATTACAGAGTATATGAATGCCATAATTAGCAAAGAAAAAAAGGAACCAAGAAGATATAAGTAAATAAGTACTCAGATATTTGCTTTCTCATCTCTGGAAAATCTGTATCAGAATGTTCATTGTCTTTATCAAGGATATACTTGTAGAAAATACAAGAAGGCAAAAGACAGAGTCTCACTGTTAGTTTTCCAAGGTAGACAACATCTCCCATAATTAACTTAGAGGAAATATAGAGGTCTACTGTGTCTATTGTTTCTTGAGTCATTTTTTAAAAAAGCATATGACTTCATAGAACAAGTCAGACAAAGCCTCTTCTCCAACAATGAATCTCTCATGCTTCTGTTTAGATTCTGTAGAATTCCTCAAGAGATATAATAATTTTTTTTTGAAAAGCCTACCATTCTTTTTTTTTTTTTACATTTTGGAGGGAGGAGGTCAGGGCAATTGGTGTTAAGTGATTTGCCCAAGGTCAGACAGCTAGTAAGTGTTAAGTGTCTAAGGCCAGATCTGAACTCAGGTTCTCCTGGCTCCAGGGCAGGTGCTCTGTTCTCTGCACAACCTAGCTGCCCCCCAACCCATCATTCTTAATATCAAATGAGGCATAAAACAGAAAGATGATGGTCATAGGATCACAGGATTTCAGAGGTAGAGCTAGAAGGGACCACACAATTCATCAAATTCAAATGTTTCACTTTGCAGATGAGGAAATAGTGTCCAAGAAATGTTAACTACCTTGTTCACAGCCACAGAGTATTCACCAGAGTCATGGAGGATATCCTGTGGAGAGTTCAGTCAATCAGCCAATAAACACATTAAAGTGCCTACTATGCACCAAACACTGTACTAATACCTGAAAATACATTAGGAAGTAAAATGACATTCCCTGCTCTCAAGGAGCACATAGTCTAATTAGGGATACGGGGATGTAGGGATGTATGTGTTGTGTACAAACAGGCTAGTCTCAGGATAAATAGAAATTAAGCCACAAAGAGAAGGCCCTAGAATTGGGAAGACCCTCTAGATGATGTGACTCTCTAAATAACCACATTAGACATTGTGCTGGTTGCTCTGAGCTGTACTATCAAATAATCTTTTTTAGTAAAAGCCATATACCCTCAAAAATAGGTCCGCAAAAAGCAGTTATACTCATTTTTACACAGGAATTATTGGCAAAATAAATTGGAACTTTGGGTCCCTGATCTGTTTTCATTCCTTCAGCACTCCTTACTCCCAAAATCTTTGCTGAGAGAATAGTTCTGTCATTCTGGGTCAGACCTGACTCAGGACAGTTCAGATTACTTAGACTTGGTGTACACTGGGATACTCATGAACTACGAAATGCAATAAAAATGATTTTTACTAGTAGCAAAGTATGAAAAAGGACATAATTCCTGTGGCCCAAAAAGGCAGTAATTTAAATAAAACAGCAACTTCCCTCTGCTTCCATATTTATTATCAATGGTCGCTATAGATGATGTTACTCCCATAAAGATGGTAGAAATTCTACTAAAACTAAAGACAAGGAAGTCAATGAAAATCACAGAAATGTCCTCCCCTCCCACTTTAAAGAGAAATCAGCTTAGTTTGTATGACATAGGTACTGCTCTAATGATAGCTGCTTATAGAAGGTTGCTTGTATGCCTCTGAGAAAGCCAGAAAAGGGGATAGGGTGGCAATGTTCATAATACTCATAGGTAAGACTTAACTTTATACTACTTATTTTTAAATTTCATGCTTGACAGGCAGCTAGGTGGAGCAGTGAATAGAGCACCAGCCCTGGAGTCAGGAGGACCTGAGTTCAAATCTGGCCACAGACACTTAACACTCCCTAGCTGTGTGACCTTGGGCAAGTCACTTAACCCCAATTGCCCTGCCCTCCAAAAAGTAAAAAAAATAAAAATAAAAAAATAAAAATAAATTTCATGCTTGAAATTTATCTATCTTTGAACATCTGTTATCTTACATCATCACCTATGTCTCCCCATAGGAATAAAGCATGTTTGGAGACAGAACAGCTCTATATCCTTAGCAGTGAGATTAGTATTAGCTGTTCAGGGATAAATGATTACTCACATCCTTCTTTAGTCTAGCAACCAGGGGTTTTAGTTTCGCCCTTTGTCTATAATAACCAAGACGCTTCCCCAAAGAACAGATGTGAGTAGACACCTCCCTTGCTTACTTCTGTAGGTGGGGGCGCTATGAGAGTGGAACACTTGGTGTCAGAGTTTTGCTCATGTTTAGGTTAGATTTGCTGACGTGTTCCCTCTTTCCCTTCTTTGTTATCTGAGATGGCTCTTTTGGAGGGGAAAGAAGTAGAAACTGTAAGTGATGTAAAAAGAAAAGATAATCAAGTTTCATCATTTAAGAAAATCAATTCTTTGTCTTTCCTGGCACAAACAAAGTTTATTCACTTTAAAGAAGCCTCTAGCTTAGTGGGAGGAAAAGCTATTTCAAAGTAGAAAAGATGGGATGAAGAATTGTGCTATGATAGAAAGGATGAAAAATACATGAGGCAGTATGGATAAATGCAAATAACTGTAGTCTATTATCATTTTACATTCAAATAACCTCAACATGCAATGATCAGATAAACAATTAGTATTAGAACAGCTATTATAGAGGAATAGAGTGTTGAACTTGGTGTAGACAAACTTTATTCAAATCTTACCACTGATGTATAATTGATAAACCATTTGCCCCTTTTTGATACTCACAGAATCTCAGGTGAGGAGATGGGGTGGGGGAGAGGGACTCAGAAGTTATCTAGTTCATCCTTTACCTGAACAAGAATTCCCTCTCCACCATATTCTCTGAGACTTATTTTTTATCTGGAAGATAAGAAATTACAATGCTTCTATAACCTACCTGATAGAGTTGTGGTGATCATGCTTTGCAAACCTTCAATTGGACTCAATGGATCCATGATGTCATCTATGCTGAGTAATTCCTCAAATCATCAAAAATCTATACCTCTCCATGCTGTGTGACTCATGTCAGTGTCCATCCACCCCACCCCATAAGGTTCTGCCAAAAGCAGGAGACATTCCTCAATATTTTTCATTTCCTAGGTGCCAAAGCAGCACTCTCACTCCTCAATTACTCCACCCCTTTTTCTGATTATACATTATACATTATACTCCACCCCTAAATGATAGCTTTTTCAAATCACTTCTTATACGTGTCATCTTTGGAAATATACTGAAGCCTAATTAAGCACATGTTGGTTTTTTTTTCTACTAGCCTTCGAGTCACTCATAAATTTGATTCTTCAGTGATTACAACGCTCTCTGACTTAGGAGCATTCAGCATCACTAGATTAAAATCATTATTAAAAAATTTGTGTCAAAGAGAAGTTTGGGTAATTTCTCACATCCATTCAGGTCTACTCTTCTTGTTTATTTCTGGACTCAATACACTGCCCATTTGCATGTTAATAATAATGAATGTTAATAATATAATATATTAATGATATAATTACATATGTTATTATATTATAATTATATATATATGTATTGATAGATTAAGTCAATGGACTGCTCATTCAGTGTATTTGATCATCTGAACAAGAAGTATACTTCATGTGTTTGGTCTTTTCTTTGTGTCCTGTTAAATAGATCTTTTCTGAGTGGTTGTGGGTATTATTAAGAAGGCCTTCTGGAATTCTGATTGAGGACTTCACCATCTACAGGAAATCTTTCTCTTAATTGGACCCTGCTCTGGAAATGATACAGTATTTGCAAACATCTTTGGTGAACACTTCTAAACCCTTATCCTTTGCTTTATAGGCATGAGAGCATGATGAACAAAGCATTACTGAACAAACCTCACGGAATTACACTTTTTTTCCATTTTGTGAACCACAATTAGCTTAGTCGTTCCCCAGTTGGATAGCATTTGCTTTGTTTTAGCTATTTGCCACAACAAAAAGTGTTTCTATAAATATTTTGGTATATTTTGGGACCTCTCTGTCTTTGACTCCCTTGGTATATATATTTAGCAGTAGAATCTCTGAGTCAAAGGGTATAAGTAAGTCTATCATTTTTAGCATAATTCCAATTTAGCATCCTATGAGCTGTTCTTGATGAAGCCATGCTATCTCTTCTAGATATTCGCTAACATCTTTAGTAATACATTAAAGAATTTTTCCAAGACTCAGTCTTGCTTGTTGGTATAGTTTTGTTTTGTTTTTTTTGTCTTTCAAAACTGGGACATCTGTTCCTGTGACACTACTCCCATTCTTCATGATCTTTCAAAGATCTGACAGCAACTCAGGATTCACATCTTTTTTTTAGTATTTTAGGATGTAGTTTGTTTAGACCTGTTAACTTGAACTTGTAGATGAAAGGGTAGGTAAATTCTTATAACATGCATTCTCACTTATCTTTTTTTTGAATTTAACTCCATATTAACTATATTTGTTCTTTCCTGTCCAGAAAAAGAATTTAAAATAGCAAAAAAGATTGAGAAATTCATTCTTTTTGTCCTTATATTCTCTCATCATCACATCCATTCAGCATACATGGTTCTATTCCTTCTTTGAACCATCTGTCTCTCTCCCCATGTTGCTTTAATATGCATCACCTATCTCACTTTAAGCTTCAACGTCTCAGTGTATATTTATATCACAATGGTCCTGCTCAGCAGAAAAGTTTTCTGCACCCAATCCCTTTGTGATATGATTCCTGAGTTGCTGTCAGATCTTTGAAAGATCACAGAGAATGGGACAAATGTCTCAGGAACAGATGTTCCAATTTTGAAAGAAGGAAAAAAAAAGAAGAGTGGAATCTGCAAGCTACATACCAACAGCTAATCTTAACTGTCATGATCATGAATATAGAAAGAGACAACTGTAATCGCCATAAAAAAGGGAAAATGACCTACATAGATCCTTTTTGTGGTGGTAAAATATTGGAAATTGAATGGATGCCCATCAATTGTGGAATGGCTAAACAAGCTCCAGTATATGAATGCAATGGATTACTATTATGCCAGTAGAAATGGTGAACAGGTAGATTAAAAAAAAAAAAACCCAGAAAGACTAGAAAGTCCTGGACAAGTAAGCAGACAGAAGTTTCAAAATAAATAGCTAATATTCAAACAGAGCTTTAAGGTTTATAGCTTTAAGTCTTTTATAGAGACTTTTCAGGCTTTACAGTATCTCATTTTATCCTTCTACCAATCCTTACCATCCTCATTTTACTGATGAGGAAACTAAGGCAGACAGGAGTTAAATGAC
>CM053582.1:134217649-134252289 GCA_028627135.1 Pseudochirops cupreus | reverse complement strand
ATAGATCTGCCAGTTTTGGAATCATTTTCCCATAAAGCAGCAGTTCTCAACCTGTGGGTTATGTTCAGTTTGTAACAATGAAAATACATCCTGCACATCAGATATTTACATTACAATTCATAACAGCAGCAAAATTACAGTTATGAAGTAGCAACGAAAATAATTTTACAGTTGGGGGTCACCACAACATGAGGAACTGTATAAAAGGGTCACAGCTTTAGGAAGGTTAAGAACCACTGCCATAAAGTGTGTTATTTAACCAGTCATCTGTTTCTAAAAACTCATCCATGTATATCAAACAATCTGAAAATATCATTGAGATTGGTAAATAAATTTTGTAATACTACTTAGACCATGCTCACTGTTTTTTTTTCACTGAGTGCTTTTTTTTGACTAAGTTATGTTCTTGTTGGAGTTCCTGTGGTTATGACAAGGACCATTGTCTTGGTAGTGCAAGTATCTGTTGCCGCATAGACCACTGGCCAATTACAGTTAATCTTGTATGTCTCATGTTGTAATCCATTGTTTTATGGCTCAAGATAAGACCTGAGCTAGTGTGCTGGGAAGTATTATTATACTACATAAGAAGAAATTTTGCACATCAAGCTCTAGTATTTCTTTACATTTACTGTGTTCAAATATGGGGGGGAAGGTTGTTTGTTTTTTACTTCTGACATCCTATATTATTACTGGATTTCATAACTGATCACCTATATGGGAAACTACCCACCCCATTTTGCCCCCACATATGTTAGAACCTATATTTGGTTTTGTTTGTGAGGAAGAATTAAGTTTGTGTAATCAAAATTGTCCATTTTATCTTCTGCTATCCTCTTGATCCCTCATTTGGCTATGAACTGTTCCTCTATCCATAAATCCGAAGGGTAACTTCTTCACTCTTCTGATGTTTCTACAATGTCACCCATGATATTAAGTTCCATATTCATTTGGAGCTTATTGTAGGATATGGTGTGTGATGTTGACCTATACATTTTTCCTTCCAGACTGCTATTTCATTTTCCCAGTAACTTTTGTTAAGAGTGAGTTTTTACATTTGTCCAGTTTGTCCAATGGGTCATTTGGCTCTATCCAAGACTAGGCTATTGTTTTCATTTGCTTCTGCATGTTGTATATCTAATATGTTCCACTGATCAAACTCTGTATTTCTTAAACAATTCTAAATCATTTTGATAATTACTGCTTTGCAGTAGAGTTTGAAATTTAGCTCCCATAAGCCTTCTATGCCGCCCTTTTCATTATTTCCATTCTCCTTTTGTTCCTCCAAATGAATTTCATTATTAATTTTTCTAGCTCTGTAAGGTAGCCCTTTAATAGCTCGATTTGTATGACACTGAATAAGAGTATTAATTTAGACAGTATTATCATATTCATTATATTAGCTGAGCTCCTCCACAAGCTATTTTTCTCCAGTTATTTATACTTTTTATTTTTATCAAGATTTGTAGTTGTATTATTCATTTCTGGGTGTATTTGTGTGTTGGTAAGATTCCCAAGTATGTCATATGTTCTACAATGATTTTAAATGAAATTCTTCTTCTGTTTCATCTGGATGGCTTTCATTGATAATAGGCAGAAATGTTTATGATTTATATAAATTTATTTTGTATCCTGTATTTTTCTTGATTATTAATCATTTCAATTAATTTTGTTTGACTCTCTAAAGTTCTCTAAGTAAAATATATCATCTAAAAAAGAAACAAAATTGTTTCCTCTTTGCCTCTGTTTATTTCCTCCCTCTCTTTTTCTTGTCTAATTGCTGTAGTTAACATTTATTGAATTATATCAAACAGCAGTTACAATGATGGATCTCCTTGCTTTAGCCCTGAAGTTATTTGAAAGGTCTTTATATTAAGGTAGTTCTTGAGTTTGGATAGATACTACTCATCCCATTAAGGAAATGGCTCCCCACTCAGTGATGCTATTTTTCCCCCCAACGTCCCATATTGCTGCAATACACATACGAGAGAGTCCTAGTTGGAAGAGAACGTATGAGAACTATATTTTACTTTGATAACTAAAAGCGTTATTAGTATTGACAAAGAGGAATAAAATTTATATTTTATTGTATGAACCCATGATAAACAGGGCAAGTAATAAAGATGTTACTTGCTCTAGAAAATTGTTTGCAGAAGCCTGCCTATTCCGTGTTATGTTTTCATCAACTATATTCTTGACCCTTAGAGAAATCATTCCATAAAGACTTTATAAAAATGAATATGGGTCAGTAGTTATTGATAAAATTTCATCTGTCTATTGAGAGTAGTAATATTGTCTTTAATTTTTTCAGTTTATTTAGTATAGTTCCCTCCCTGAGATATTTTACTTTCAAGACTGGGTTACTCCCAGTACAAATTTCTTCTTTGAGTACTTGATTTGGTGAAGCTTTCTACAGTTCTCTATTCACCTAGACGACATTAAGTGTTTTATCTGTCTTCCTTCGGAGTATTTTGTATGACTTTGTATTGGCAACTTTTCCTGTGTGTTATCATGTCTCTCTGTTTTAACAACAATCACATATTTACTGCATGAGACAGTTTTTAGGTTCTTTTCCCTACTTGTTTTCATAACTGCTTTGTGTCTACTAAATTTCTGAGGGAAATTATGATACCTTTTCCAATTTATAGCATTAAAAACTTATCTAAAAAGGTCAGGCTGGAACTCTTGAAATGGTTGAATTACACAGGAGGAATTGTCATCTTTGTTGATTTTTACCTTTGTCTCTCCATAGAAACAGATGATATTAATACACTTCTCACATCACTAATCAGTCATTTCTGATTTCTTAAGATATGATTAATTTCATTCTTTTGCAAAGTCGTTCACTTCTTATTCTATCCACTATCTTCTGGATTTTCCCTTGAAAGAAGTATTCATGATACATAGATGTAAAACTTCTTAGCAATCAAAAAAATAACCTTTAGCCTTAATTGTTTCTTAAATTTGAACCACATTTACCAACACAGGGTTTTTGTTGTTGTTGTTTGTTATTTTTTGCCAATATCAATAATCTAATCTTAATCTGATGTGTCATCATGGTATGAAGGCGACCGTGAGTTGTCAAAAGTTATGCCAGTTAAGTAGAACCTCTTTTCAAGTTCTATGAAATTGAAAAGTCTTCAAGTATGGTTCAGATAACAGATTAAGTCTGCTATACCTAAGACTTAGTAGGTGTTTACTTAATACTTATTGACTATCCAGAGACCAATTTTGCAAGTATAAAGAAGTTCATTACCAATAGATCAGTCATTAATTCAAATTCTGCCTCACACATTTATGAGCTATGTGATCCTGGGCAAGTTGCTTAACCTCTCTCATTCGCAGTTTCCCCATCTGCATATGGGGATAAAAAAGGTACCTACTTAACAGGATTGTCATAAAAATTAAATGAGATAATATGAATGAAATGTCTGGTAAACTTTGAAGTAATATAAAAATGTCTGTTGTTATTGTTGTTAATCATTAATTATTTGGTGCTCACTACCAGGTAACAAAAAAATTAATAGTCTTCAATCTAATATGGTGGTCTTCCATTCTTAATGTTAAGAGGTGGAGTGTCAGAAAGAAGGGCTAAGGTTGCCAAGATTCACCCAGTATTTAAACTATCTATAAATATTAATTTATACATTGATACTCTGTTAGATATATGTCTAATAACCAATGAACTTATATGTTCTTGGAAGAACTGTATCACACTGATATCGATAACCTTGATACAGTAGATGAAACAGAAGGCAATTGAAAATAACAGTAAAATGGAAGTTATGACTCACAGCTTCTCCTTTTTCTGTTTCTTCTTGAAGAGGCACATAAAAGAGTTGTTGGACTTGGGCCCAAAGACAAAATGAAACATCATAGTGTGGTCATAGCATCTTGCAGTACTTATGATGAGCATAAGCAAAAATAACACTTTAAAAATGACAATTTATGTACCAACCACAAGGAAAAGGAAAAAGACATTGAGAAATTTTGTGAACTTAAAACACTCTAACCCATGTCAACATATATTCTAATGCTCAATAGATTTTGACGCAAAGTTGGGATGCCCAACTACTCAAAATATTTTTAAGGTAACAGAGGAAATCGAAGCCCCCCAGTGTATTATATGGATCCCATAAGGAAAATTTCTGGAAATATGTGAACCTCAATTGTGTAAGGATAAAAAGCCTTAGAGGAATTGTGATTTGCACTAATAGAGATAGTGAATTCATCAAAGTATCAAAGAAACATATCAATTTCATTATAAGTTGGAATTGATTTTACTCTTCAAATTATAGTAGTATATTTTGACTTTTTTTGGCATAGGGAAAGACAAACACTCAACGTAATTGCATCTCAGATACCATTTCAAATTAGCCTAAATTGAGCATTCTTGAGGCCATTAAAAGAAAAGAAAAAAACCTGGCTACTCCTTTTACTGCCAAATGCAACTAAGTTACGGAATCAATCCAGGGAAACAACAGTCAATTTAATACTAGAAATGCCCATTAAATGTAAGGAAACACTGCCTGCCAGTAACTCTGTGGACTGTTACGGAATTTCTTTCAATAGAGATCAATAATAACAACAGATCTCATCTGTTTGGGGGTGTTTGAGATGTAGAATTGATGAACCAGGATTTAAAGTTGGAAGGGACCTCAGAGCTTGATCTAGTCTAAACCTCTCACTTTAAAGAGGAGGAAAGTAAGGTATAGAAAGATTAAGTCATTTTCCCATGCACATACAGGAAATAAATAACAGACTTTAATAAATAACAGAATTTAAGTTTGTCTTTTGATTCTAAATGCCATGTTCTTTCTTCTGTACAACCCTGTTATTCCTTTGGAGTCCAATAATTTCATGATCGTGTCATGATCATGTTGGAGGTAATGAGCCTCCATGTCGAAAGAAATACAAGAAGTCAGTGTCCAACATAACAACAATAGCATTTATATGATGCTTTAAGGTTTGCAAAGTACTTGACAAAAATAATCTCATTTTATACTCGTGACAGCCTTGTGAGGTAGATGCTATTACTAACCTCATTTTACAGATAAGGAAACTGAGGCAAAAGAGGTCAAATAACTTGGTCAGGATCACATAGCTGGCAAGGATCTGAGACAGAGCCTGAGACCAGATCTTCCCAACTCCAGGTTCAGTGCTCTATTCACTAAGTTATCCAGCTACATATAATCTTCCAACTGTGTATGCTAAGGTTCAATGCATGCACCGTTTGGCATCTCTAAATCCACTCTTTTGCCTTTAAATTGTGTTAAAAATAAAGATAGCTGTGAAATGTAGTTAGTTTCTCATAATTTGTCTGTCATAAGCATTTCATCAGCCTCATGATTCTACTCGTTTTCTCCAACTTTTTGAGGGAAAAGGTCCCTCATCAAAATATACAAATAGAGCTAAACTCCTGTCTGAGATGTTTCTATGAACAAAGTTAATCTCAATTTCTGACTTGCCAAAAGATTATCCTAATAACTCCAACCATCATTGAACCCTTCCTTTAGATAAAGCACATTAGAAAGTTTAAAAAACAAGAGGAGGGGCAGAGAAAGGGCACTAGGGAACACAAAGAGAATGAAGTATTACTAGGATATATATGAGCAACACACACATTTATCTCTACTCATAAAGGAAGAGAAGATCCCTAATTTAAGCAGGTCATTACCGCTTCAGCCTACATTTTGTGGGAACTTTCTCTTGCCTTTGGGTGCAATTTCCTTCCCAAAGTCACCACAGTACACAGCTCTCTGTTGCTCTCCTCTGCTGCCCCCAAAATCAAGATCAGCTTCAAAACAAAAAAACCAAAGTCAAACAATTTAAGTAGTCCTCCTTTCCTTTCCATTTTGTCCTGAAATCTTTAAAACTATAAACAAGAATAACTATGAAGAATTTTAAGTTCTAAAATGCCAGTGGAGAGGTGTAGAATGAACATCATTTGAAGGGTAAAGATTATGCCTCTGGGATTAATATTTAAACCTTTTATTTTTCAAGAATATATTTTCAGCCTTCATTTTTAAGAAGGAAACAATCAGTTCTTGGTAGAATGGGAGCTCTTTAATGCCAGAAACTGTTTCTCTTGTCTTTTTATTTCTACCTTGCATGGTGCAAGGATTTAGAAGGTTATATGGTAAATAAATACCTATTAAATTGATCTTAGATTAGAAATAAACTTTTAATTTTTTTTCAATTACATGAATATTTTTCATTTGACAAATGTTTTTTTTTCTCTTTTCATTTTGAAAATATAATTTCAGATTTTCTCTTACATTATCAACATGTTTATCAGCTTATCTGGTCTAGCATTAATGTTTAAATCATTATTTATAAACATCATAAAATTGATTTAAGGAAAGCAATTACTTTGTTACATATGTAAAATGTACTTCATTAGATAGCCAAGATAAAAGAGGCTCTCTTTGAAGAATTAGTCATTAGTGGGGTAGGAAGTTGTTGCTGTTTTTCAGTTAATGAAAACAATAGACAGAGCCCTGTATTGTTTTACATTACTTACTGTTCTACTAATCTATAAAAAAAACCTACTTTATTTTATCAAATGGAAATTCTGCACTCAATTTTGTAGGCAGTTCTCCTTTGTTTTCTGTTAAAACTACCATTGCTAAAAAAAAACCGTGCTTGCAAACAATCTAAAAGGCATGTGCTTTGTCATTCAAAATTTTATATTCCCAAATTACTACTAAAACAACAAGACACATGGGAAGAAAATGAACTTTTTATCACTAGTAACTTCTGGCAATTGTCTAAATAAACGTAAGTGACAGAAATTATGAAATATTATGAAAAAGCTCCATAAATATTCCTATTAGGAACGTATTTCATAAACAGATCCATTTTATAATACATTTCTAGGACCATGCTTTTATTCTACTGAGAATCACAAGGACAAAGAACATTAAGAAAGAGCAGCTTAATTTTCCTCTCAGTACCCTGAGAATATTGGAAGGTAGAGAAGTCAAGTTCATCCTCTTACCGTTGTCTTCTTCCCATCTAAGTTAAGGTTATGACCAAAGTGTTATACCCTATAGCCTAGGAATTTGTAATGAGTCAGAAAGGGGAGAGAGACACCACCATTGATTGTTCTTAAGAACAGAAATCAGCATATACAGTCAGCCTGACCACTATTGAGGTCTAGGAGTACTAGGAACCACAAAATTAAAAGGCAAATGGTGGGGGTCCTGCCACTAGTGAATTTGACCCAAGCCTTCTGTTTCATTTAGAGACAAGGTTTATTAAAACACTGGTTGGGGTGTGCAAGTTTTAAGAATACGTGCTATTGGTCAGATTTTAACAGTCAGCAATTTAATGGGGGGCAAGATGAATCTTATATACGGTGGTCAAGGAGTAGGCCTAGATGGAATCAAAGAGTAGTCAGGGTGGGGCCAGTTGCAGACCATGAGGGCCACAATGAAAGGCCAGTTAAAAGGATTACTGGGATGGGCCTATTCCTCAGGCTAAAGTCAGAGACTTTGCCATGTGGGAAAGTTCAGGGGCTGGGTTGAAAGTTCCAAGGAGGAAGAGTCCAAAACTCATACTCCATCACTACCATGTCCCATAGCATTTATGCCTTTCCATCCACAAACAATTTTATTAGATCATAGAATCCTATGAACCACAGCTGGAAAGCATCTTGGAAGTTCAATTCAACACAAGTCAGCAAAATATTTATTATATACCTCCTATTGCAAGGCTTTGGGGAAACAAAGACAAAATCAAAACCAGATCCTGACATTAAGAAACTTAAATTGTATTGGGAGATCATCTAATTCAACCTCTTCATCATTCAGATAGGGAAACTGCCAGGTTCTTACTCAAGTAAAACAGACAAACTATGAATAGTACTACATAACTATAATCCCATCTACTAGGAAAGACAAGACCAGAAGAACTCTTTTAGAGTTATGAAATACCAAGGATTATGTAGACTGATGTCTAAACTAAATTCATCATCAATAGGATGAGGTCAAGGGAACAGTACAGCCCTCAGTTTTCTGATGAGTGGCGAATCGGATTATGGAAAAGTGGAAATAGCAGGACAAAGCTCTCATCAAAGTAGTAGAATTAGTCCTTGAGTAGCCACTATACCTCAAAACTGAGTGAAATTGGGAAACCCTACCTTTTTATGGAATTTATTTATTTATTTTTAGTTTTCAACATTCATTTACACAAGATTTTGAGTTCCAAATTTTCTCAACATCTGTCCCCTACACCCACGCCAAGATGACAATCATACTGATTACCCCTTCCCCCAGGCTGCCCTCTCCTATATCCCCCCCCATGCTCCCCTTAGCCCCTTCCTCCTTAATTGCTTGTAAGGGAAGATGGATTTCTATATCCCATTGCCTGTGTATCTTATTTCCTGGTAGCATGTTAAAACAATTTTTTAACACTTGTTTTTAAAACTTTGAGTTCCAGATTCTCTCCCTTCTTCATCCATCCCCACCGAGAAGACAAGCAATCCAATATAGGTTACACATGTGTAGTTATGAAAACATTTCCATAGGAGTCATATTGTGAAAGACTAACTATATTTCTCTCTATTCTATCCTGCCCCCCTTTTATTCTATTTTTTCCTTTGAGCCTGTCTTTTTTCAAAAGTGTTTGCTTCTGACTACCCTCTCCCCAAAACTGCCCTTTCTTCTATCATCCCTTCCTCTTCTGCACTTTTCTACTACTTTCCTATAGGGTAAGATACCCAATTGAGTGTGTATTTTATTTCCTCCTTAAGCCAAATCCAATGAGACTAAGATTGACTCATTCCCTTTCACCTCCCTGCTCTTCCCCTCCATTGTAACAGCTTCCTCTTGCCTCTTTTATGTGAGATAATTTACCCTATTCTATCTCTCCTTTTCTTTTTCTCCCTATATATTATTTTCTCACCACCTAATTGATTTTTTAGATATCATCCCTTCATATTCAACTCAAACTGTGCCCTCTGCCTATGTATACATATACATACTTATACAAACACACACACATACATATATACATACATATGTTTGTATGGATATGTGTATATATATGCAGATATATACATACAAATACATGTGTATGTGTATATGTGTATATATGTAAAGTCAAGCATGAGCAGCTTTCCAGAAGACTGCTGCTGTGAATAGCTTCAAGGTTCTCGTTACTTGGTATAGTGAACTATCTACTTACTCAATAATAAACTAAGACAAAACACTGACAGAAACCAAAGTACAACATTCACAATGTTATGACATAACAAGTTATCACTAAAGTGGCCACGTAGTTTTCACCAAAGTGGTCACATAGTTTTAAAGAAAGTACAACCATTCAGTAAGTCCTTACCTCAATCATCCTTAAGAAGCAGGCCTTCTTAAGGGACACAAAGTACAAAGGTCAGAGTTCTCACCCCTAGGTCACATTGTCTTAATCCCTCAGTCAAAAAGCCTTCTTTCTTCTTAATTGGAGATTAGTTTCCAGTCATTCTTAATTCAATCATCCTGAAGAGGTACAAGATACAGAGTACAAAGTCCTCCCACCTCTAGGCCACAGTAATCATGATCTTCTCAGTTTGCATTAAATACCCAAGGAGAGGTCTTTTCATCTTGACTGGAGGCTGGCTCTCAGATTCCATGATTCTTCTTCCATGGTCCCAGCTCCTGCCTGAATCTACCCAACTGTCACCTGGATTAAAGGGAAGGCAGCTCTCAGTTCCTTGTCCAGATCCTTGTCTAGTTCTTCATGCAGCTCAGCCAGTTCCCATTCCATATTGAAGCTCCTCGTGTCCAGTCCACCTCAAGTCCTTCACAGTTTCTGTTCCTGGGAAGACAAAGCTTAACAGAGCCACAATAATATTTATACACATTGTCAGCACCATCGTCAATTCACTTTCTGCCTGTGAAATCGACATAGACCCACAAACAAGGTCTGAGAAATCAACACAAATCATCAATAACATCCCAGGACCTCTGAAAACATCAATAAAACCCTATAAACATGTTTCTGTAAACTTACAACAAGAAAATCCTCTTTCAGGGCTTCTGAACCAGCAGTAAGGTCCCAGGGCTTCTGTAACAACAGCAATGTCCTCTACCAGCAGACGAATCTGACAAATCAACATCAAAACAGACAGACAAAGTATCGGCACCACAGCCATTCTTATTTGCAGTTTCTGCTCTCTCAGCCTGGGCTTTTCCTTATATATGGTCATTAAGCTCCTTCCTCTTATATCAGCAACAGGGTTCACAAGTTCTGTTTCTTGACAAAAGACTCAATATAATTATGGGTAAGAAACTTGAACTGAAACAAGGTGCTAAATAATTAAATAGCTGAAACAAAGTGTTAACTACTTCTTCGCTTGCCATTACAATATATACATATATATATATGTATGTATGTATTCCCTTCAACTATCCTAATACTGAGAAAAGTCTCATGAGTTACAAATATTTTTTCATATATGAATGTAAACAGTTCAACTTTAGTACATTCCTTATGATTTCTCTTTCCTGTTTACCTTTTCATGCCTCTCTTGATTCTTGTGTTTGAAAGTCAAATTTTCTATTCAGCTCTGGTCTTTTCATCAAGAATGCTTGAAAGTCCTCTACAACATTGAATATTCATATTTCCCTTGAAGTATTATACTCAGTTTTGCTGGGCAGGTGATTCTTGGTTTTAATCCTAGCTCCTTTGACCTCTGGAACATCATATTCCAAGCCCTATGATCCCTTAATGTAGAAGCTCCTAGATCTTGTGTTATCCTGATTGTATTTCCACAATACTCAAATTGTTTCTTCCTGGCTGCTTATATTTTCTCCTTGACCTGGGAATTCTGGAATTTGGCTATAATATTCCTAGGAGTTTTATTCCCGGGATTTTTTCAAGAGGCTATTGGTAGATTCTTTCTATTTCTATTTTACCCTCTGGTTCTAGAATATTGGGGCAGTTTTCCTTGATAATTTCTTGAAAGATGATGTCTAGGCTCTATTTTTGATCATGGCTTTCATGTAGTTCAGTAACTTTTAAATTATCTCTCCTGGATCTATTTTCCTGGTCAGTGGTTTTTCTAATGAGATATTTCTCATTGTCTTCTATTTTTTCCATTCTTTTAGGTTGGATTTATAGTATCTTGATTTCTCATGAAGCTGGTAGATTCCATTTGCTCCATTCTAATTTTCAAGAAATTAATTTCTTCAGTGAGCTTTTGAACTTCCTTTAGCCTCTGGCCAGTTCTGCTTTTTAAGGCATTCTTCTCCTCATTGGCTTTTTGGACCTCTTTTGTCATCTGAGTGAGTCTATTTTTTAAGGTGCATTTTTCTTCAGTATATTTTTAGGTCTCCTTTAGCAAGTTCTTGCCTTGTTTTTCATGATTTTCTTGCATTACTCTCATTTCTCTTTCCAATTTTTCCTCTACTTCTCTTACTTGATTTTCAAAATCCTTTTTGAACTCCTCTGCAACCATTTCATATTTTTCTTAGAGGCTTTTGATGCAAGAGTTTTGATTTTGTTGTCTTCTTCTCCTTCTATGTTTTGACATTCTTTGTCATCAAAGAAGAATTCTATAGTCTGACTTTTTTTACTCTGTTTGTTCATTTTCCCAGTCAATTACTTGACTCTTGAGCTCTTTGCCACAGTAGAACTCTGCTTACAGAGTGGAGAATGCTATTCCCCAAATTTCTGGGGTTTCATACTCTTTTCAGAGCTACTTCTAGGCATCTGCCTCATAACTGTGAGGAGGACTCTCTCTCTGCATCTGCCACAAGCTCTGTCATGCCAACACTCCTCCTCACCCCAAGACCACAACCCAAAACTGCAACCCCGATCCAAGCAGTGCAAAGCAAGAGAATTCTGCCTCAGTGCCAGCAAAGAGATTCCTGTAATTGCCTTCTGATCAGCCTCTTGGTTCCCCCACTATCCTTGGGCCTGGAGCTCCAGAAGAAGGTGATGCTGTTGTTGCTGCTACTGATGCTTCAGCTGCCACCTCCACCATGTTGGGAGCAGGGGCCAGACCACATTCTTCTCTTATCCAGGTCCAACAGAGTTTCCTTGCTGACCTTTTACTTAAGTGTTGGCATTTGTGGGTTGAGAAGAAACCACCACAGGAGCCCATGATTCAGTCCCCTGAGGTCTGCTCTGGCATGCTTTGTGCCAGTGTGGCCCATATGACAATGTGTTCTGCTCCTAGCCCAGTGTGATAGACCCTTCCTGTCCGTCTGCCAGACTGTTTTCAGCAGGAGATTTGTTTCACTCCATCATTTTGTGGGTTGTATAGCTTTAAAATCTGTTTAGTCATTTTTAGCAGGTGTTGGAGGTAATTGGGGGATGAGCTCAAGCAAGTTCCTGCTTTTACTCCGCCATCTTGGCTCTACCCCTTAGGAAACCCTATCTTAAGAAATATATGAAAAAATAAAATAAAACATAAAACAAAAACAAAGAAATAGATAGATTAATGAATGAATAAAATGGAGACAATTTAGGTCTGTTTATACACGGAGAAAAGAAGTGTTAAAGTTTTTGCATATAGGGGCCACTAAATGATAAACTCTATACATTACACCAGAAGTATCAAACTTATGGCCCCTCACAATCCTGAATGTATCCCAAACCACATTAAAATGTGAAATATATATTGTGTGTGTGTGTGTGTGTGTGTGTGTGTATATATATATATATATATATATATGTATGTATGTATGTATGTATTAGAAATTTAGACATCTTAGAAATTCTTTTTATTTTCTATCCCTAGCACCTAACACAGTGCTTGGCACCTTGTTGGTACTTAATAAATCTTAATAAATACTTACTGATTTATTTATTCTCTTATGCAACCCTTGGGTCTTATAATCTAAGATCTTATAACCTAAGATCCCATTGTAGAAATAGTCTCCCTCATTTAAAACCAGTAGAATAGTATATAGGCTAAGTAGTCTGCTGGGTACTCTATCAGAGTCACAGAAGCTTGGCTATATCAGATTTTAGAACATCTGCTTGCACTAATAGATTTTTCTTTCCTAAATTGCACAGTATTGAAGGACCACTAAAATTCAATACTTTATAAAGAAGGCTTAGAAGGATGCAAAAGTGTGTGTGTGTGTGTATGTGTGTGCGCACATGTGCACACGCATATACACATATATACACAAACATACACACACACACACACACATAACCTAAAGTTCTAAGACCAGCCAACAAGACCTAAGAAATACTTAACGTATCAATTTATCCCACAAATGTGTTTCTTCTTTCAACTTATCCAAAATCCAACCATAACCATCCTCAAGGTCACAAAGTAGAACCATAGGACAAATGCAATCTGAGGCGGCATAAAGTAGAATGGGTCCAGGGTCTGGGATTCAGTGAGTAAAGGAGATCTAGTTTTAAAAGGTGTATTTGACCTGAGCCTTAATTAGAAAAAAGGATTCTGAGAAGTGGAGATGAAGAAGGTAAGCATTTCAGTCATGGCAGACAGCCTGCACAAAGGTAATGAGGTAGGATACAGAATATTTTGTTCAGGATGTAAAATAGACCAATTTGGCTGGAACATAGTATATACAAGCAAATCAATGTTTGAGCTGAGTCTGGAAAGATAGTTTAAAGCCTGATTGTGCAAGGATTTAAAAACCCACATGAAGAATCTTTACTTAATCCTAGAGGTCATAGGGAGCCACCAAAGCTTTTAGAGCATGTCATGGAACCAACAAACAGTTCTCACCTTTCTCTGGCTTTCCTGACTTTCCTATGACTGTTCAGGCTAAGGAATAAGATTTCTCCAAGCTTTCCAGTATAAATGGTTGAAAAATATATTACAATACAACAAATAATAGATAATTCCTCATGGTCAAAAAAGTCAGAGTAATAACATGACAGCCTCATACCAAGATGTCTCATGTATAATCATACCGTCTTTCCCGTTAAGCTCCTTCTTCTGAATTCACCATCTTTCAGTGAAACCACTATTTACCCAACCTACCAAGTTCAAAACCTTGATGATGTTATCTCTTACTCTACCTTCTCCCTCACCTTCAACATCTAATCAGTTACCAAGTTCCTTCTTTAGCAGCTCCCATGCATGTGTCCTCTTCTCTATCCCCAATGCCATTCAAGGTGCTCATTACCTCCTATCTGCATTCTTATAACAGTCTCTTTTCCTGTTCCTGTTCCTTTCCTCCTCTAATCTCACAGTCATATCTCCCAGACTAATTCTGTATTTAATTTGCTGTGGTCATTCCCCTTCTCAAAACCTTTAATGACTTTCTATTCAGTGGCCTACTGAGTAAAGTTCAAAATTTATTGCCTGGCATTCAAGACTGTCCATAATTTGGTGCCTTTTACCTTTCCAGCCTTAGCTTATATATCTCCCCTCTATAAAATTGAAAAATGCCTTGCTCAGGAATAAATAAGATTTGACAGTTTCCCTCAATACCTTCCAACAAGGGCAGCGTTGTAGTACCATGAGAGGTAGCCTTAGTTGATCTCAGGACTTGGAAGAAGGAAGACATGGGTTTGAAACCTGACTCGAATATTTACTAGCCATGTGACCCTGGTCAAGTGATATCTCAGAGATTTAGTTTCTTCATCAATCAAATGGAGCTAATAATATCATTCACCTTTGCAGGGATGTTGTAAGGCTCAAATATAATAAAGTATTTATATATTTTAATTAATTTAAAGTAATATGCTAAATATCACAATTTAAATTAAATATAGTCAACTAATCAGAAGAAAATAGATTGACACACCAGTTCCCTTATAGTTATTATGCAATAAAAATATTGGTATTCTGTAAGTATAAATGGGCAACGAGGAAGCTAGGTGGCACAGTGGGTATAGCACTGAGCCTGGAGTAAGGAAAATCCAGATTCAATCCAGCTTCACAGACTTACTAGCTGCATGACCCTAGGCAAGTCACTTAACCCCACTTGCCTCAGTTTCCTAATCTATAAAATGAGCTAAAAAAGATAATGGCAAACCATTCCAGTATCTCTACCAAGAAAACCCTTTGTGGGGTCACAAAATCAGATACAATTGAAATGACTGAACAATAACAAAAAGTGGGCAGTTTTCTCTTCTCCAGTGTGAGCTTTGAAGAAAGAAAAAAATTACATTAAGATATCTTAGAAACAATGAAAAGCAGGTGAAGATGTTGTGCTTGACAAATCTGAACTGATTTTTTAGCCCCCTCGTTCCAAACAAAAGGGGGTAAGGAAAGGGAACACAGATTCTGGACCTCCAGACAGGTTTTAATTTCAAACATAAGTCTCTGTGGTCAATCAGAATGTGCTCTGTAGAGTTGTAGGCAAAGAGCCATTCTGCAAAGCTCAAGGCCTTCTGCTGCTTTAGGCTGTAATTGTGGGAACAGTATGTTACTGATCCATTGAAAACTAATACTGCATTTTCCAGTGTGATGTACATTGGCTGGTATATCCAATTCTTCTCCATCTGAAGCCAGAATGTTTATGTGTTTCAGCCTCATTGTTTGTAGAAAGAAAGCTGGGCGGTGGAGTCATAATCTGTTATTAGATGCTTTTTTAAACAGGGTTGGTAGAAAAAAATGTGGATCTCCTCAACCAGAGACATAAACAAGTGTTGTACTCATGTGTTGTGTTATATGTATTACAGTATAAATTATATATAATAAATCTTTGAACATTGTGCCTCTTTGAAGGTAAGGATGAAAGATTTAAGAATAAGTGGTGAGAACAAAATAAAAAAAGATACTGGCAAATCAAGATGAAATGAAAAAGAAATCTCACTTTCTGCGCATTTTTTCCTATTTTCATACTATAGACATGATTAATAAGATATGTAAGACATACAACTCTACTGTTCAAGTGGCTAATATTGCCAGAGTTTGCCCGATAGTCTTCTACTCCCACAGTACCCACTGGACAGTCTCTATCCAATGTAAATTATGAGTCCAAAGCAGTCTTTTTTGTATGGTCTAGCATAATCAAACTTTTCAAACTAAAACCATTAGCAGTTTTTAAAAAATTGAGCACACACCTGCAATATGTAGTAATTTACTTATGTATAAATTACATATATGTACTACTGTACTAATGGTTAATTTCGGATAAAACTCCAACCTTCTGCAGGAAACCTTTCCCAATTCTGTTTCATTCTAGTGTCTTATCTCTTGATTATTTCCAATTTATCCTACATTTCTCATGTCTACATAGTTTGCATGTTGTCTTTCTCATCAGACTATAAGCATAGCAACTCTCAGTGTTCCCAGCACTTAGCACCATTCTTGGTACATAGTTGATTCTTAATAAATGTAACTGACAAAAATAATCATTTAAAAATAGTGAGATAACATTTCATCCCAGGGCCAACAGGGAGCCACTGGAATTTATTGACATTATCAGATATGCACTTTAGAAATAGTTTAGATAGCTGTTGTTGTTTTTCATTTGTTTTCAAAGAGGATCAATGACATCATGGGGTGATGTCTTGACTTGCATGTGGACTGGATTTAAATGAGGCAGAGTTATATGAAGTCATTGACAAGTCAGATTGACTCCCTCTTCCAGAGTCATTGAAGCCCATGGCAAGACAAAAGTCAGGATGAGTGGCAATGGCCCACGATGCAGTGGATGACCTTGGTGTCTTTAATGTCTGACCACGCTCTGACACCTCCACAGCACCTGCTTCAGTTGCCTTCATAGAGACTGAAACACATTGCTCTCATCAGCCCATTCTGCCTGAGGAAGTCTTCACATGTTTGAAGTAGCCATCTCCCTAACTCACTGGTAGGTTTGTGACCTGTCAGTTAACCTCAGCCTTGTTCAGCTCATCTGCCCAGATGGTTTCACCAAGGTGTGGCCATTGTGCATGCTATAGTTTCTTGGAGCTACAGGGGAGTGTTGGCCGAAAGGTGAGCTCCCAAAGTGGATGAGCAGTTTTGGCAAGCCCTAACATCAGAGATGCTAGTCCTCTCTAACTACTCCACACAACCCAGCCTTGAGGCAAGGAGACCAATTAGAAGGTTACTTCAATAATACAAGTGAGAAGTCAGGGGAGCCTGAATTAGGGAAATGATTGTGTGAGTAGAGAGAAAGGAACAAATATGAGAGATGAGGAGGAAGAAATAACAAGATTTGGCAGATGATTAGAAATATGGGAAGAGCGGGAGTCAGATATGGAGGATGAAACTGAGGTTGCAAATTTGAGTGACATGAAGGATAATGGTGCTATCCAGAGTAAGGAGCTAATTGACAAAGTAGAACAATGAACTCAGAGTCAGGAAGACCTGAGTTCAAATCTAGCATCAAATATTCACTATGTAACCCTGGGCAAGATATTTACCCTCTGTCTTCCTCAGTTTCCTCATCAGTAAAATGGAAATGATAAGGCACCTCCTTCCCAGGCCTATGGTGGAGATAATATGAGGTAATGTTTGTAAAGAGTTTTGTAAACCTAAAAGTACTGTATAAGTGCTATTATTAATAAGGATGCTTGAAAGAGGGACATATTTGGAGAAGAAAGGAAATAAAGCAATCTGAGATTGCAGATCTGAGATCTATAGAGATCCATACATTCCTGTTCAGACTGTGCAACTCATCCTGTGCCACAAAAAAAAAATAGGGGAAGCAAGGATCTTATTCATTTATCACAGCTCCAAAGTCACTAGGTTATTTGACTGGAAACTGGAAAACAACTTGGTATTTTGAGGGAAAGGGGAATTTTCCCAATGGCATATGAATAGCTACTCCTTTAGATGTCCTGCTATATATAGATTAGGTTAAATTATATTTATGCTGAAGGGTCACCTTGGAAGTGGAAGAAATAGGTAAGGGCTTATATAAAGACTGAGAAGTCAGGGTATGGCAGCGTTGACAGAATGTTATGATCAAGCCTAATAATTTCTTATTGCTGGGTGGATGGGATAGGATCTATCTTCTCAGACTAACTAGTTCATCACACATCCCTTGGAGTCAGGCCATGACTTTCACTTTGGAAACCAGCCAGTCATTCAGTCAATAGTCAGTAATCATTTATTAAGAATTTACTACATAGGGAGGGAGCAGGGAGCTAAGTGGTACAGTGGGGAAAGTGCCAGCCCTGGAGTCAGGAAGACTCATTTTCCTGAGTTCAAATCGGGCCTCAAACACTTGCTAACTGTGTAGCCCTGGGAGAGTCACTTAACCCTATTTGCCTCAGTTTCCTCATCTGTAAAATGAGCTGGGGAAGGAAATACCAAACTACTGCAGTATCTTTGCCAAGAAAACCCTAAACAAGGTCAGGAAAAGTTGGACATGACTGAAATGACTAAATAGTAACAACACAGTCAGGCACTGTGCTAAGTATTGGGGATATGAAGAAAGTCAAAAGCTAGTCACTGATCTCAAGGAGTTCACAATCTAATGACCTAACCACTAGTCTAGGTCACCAGAAATCATCCAAACCTTATTCCACATCATTAAATCAAAGTTTAGAGAAGATACTTTAGGTCAACTAGTGCAGCTCCCATGTATTAGAAATTAGGAAATTGAGGTCCACAGAGCAAAGTCTCTTATTCACTGGGGTCTACAATTATTCTGTGGCAGAATCAGAACTAGAATCCAAGTTGGTAGTGCCTTGCTCTTCTGACCACATCATGGGCTGAATACGGTTTTTACAGTGTTTTCAGTGACTCTATGTAATTATAGCTTCTGTTGCATCAAACAAGCCATTCCAAATGTTATATTTTAATATTCACTTACATTTTTTACTATATTTTCCAGATAAGCAGGTCTAGGTTAAAAAGATCTATCATTACTGAGCGTCAATACAACATCACCTATAAGGGCAGGACCATTCATTAATCAGGAAACTTAGAAAGAAGAGCTATTTTCCCCTCTCTGTCAATCAACCATTATCTATTCAACACACACCATGAGCTAGCACAGTGATAGACACTGATAATAGAAATAAAAATTAAAAATATAGTCTCTGCCTTCAAGAATCTTATTTTCTATTAGAGAGAGAAAGCATCGACATATTTAAGCACATGCAGAATAAATACACAAATACAAAAAAATTCTGGGGAGAAGATTCTAGCACATGGATAGGAGAATTAGGAAAAGCTTCATACATAGAAAGTGACACGGCTGGGTTTTAAGGAAGGAGAATTTTATAAGCATATTTTTGGAATGAGATATTGTCCTTATGGAAGGAAATGTCAGGAACTGGCAATGCCCTTTGCTGCAATGGAGACATCAGTCAATAACATTTATTAAGCACCTATTGTATGCCAAACATAACTGCAGAATAATAATCACAATGACAATTGGGATAACAGCTGGCATTGGTTTTCAAAGTGCTTCAGAAGCCACACAACAGCTTGAGGGTACTGCACCTACAGGGTGCCGTCAGAGGCAAAATGGTTCAGTAGAAGAAGCACTAGCCTGGAAATCTGCAATATATGATCCTTGACATGCTGGTATAACCCTTTGTTCAAAGGGCCAAATTTATGGACCCCTCTCCTCATTCATGGAAATTGATTACACAATTCCTTCATAAGATGCAGGCTGGCAGATGAGAGCTAGAAAGAAGAAAGATCCCAAGGTCTTCTGGCTTCCAGTTCCAAGAGAAAATGCATGATCCCAACCTCTGTTCAAGTCTCTGAAATGAAAGACCGGGAAGAAACTGACATTAAAGGAGAGAGTATACTCTATTATATTCCTACCATCAGTATGATAGACTAGAGACCTCAGGGAAATTCCTTCTGGATAAGAGCTGAAACATTTTCTCTCGGTTGAGATGAGTTATCTCACTCCCAACGAGAGATTTCGTTTGCTCTATGTGTTGTCTGGAGTGTATTCTCCTAGGCATACTTTCTCTGATTACTGTTTTGCTGTAGACTTGGATAAATGGCTTTGCTATTTGGTATGTGTGTTCATTGTGGAACTGACATTTGGTGAGAAGGGAGTGAAGCCCTGTATATAGAACTCGAGAAAACCTTTCCCCTATTAAGGAATAGCAATGAGCAGTTTAGCAAGAACCTTAAAATTATGTCCCCTACACTAATAATTTTAGGGAGAAGATAAATATAAGTCTAGCCTTCTCTCTCTCTTTCTCCTTCTTTCTCCCTCTCTCTCCCTCTCTCTTCCCTTTCAGGAGAATAGAGTGTTCAATCTCCTACTTTCCTTCCTGGCAAGTATCAAAGTCTCTGTGAGAAAAGGGTAAGGTGAGGCACACAAGTGATGTCTATTGTTGCCTCTCCAGAGCCAAAATCAAACAGATCCATTTGACATATATAATCTATATTATTCTCAGAAATGTAATTTTTTTAAAAACAAACCATACATACCTATTAGACCACTGATCATAATGGTCCATCCCTGCCCCACATGGCATAGCCCCCAGCACCAGAGGAAACCCAGGGTAGACATTTCTCAGTATGAACCAGTGGCAGAGATCAGCGTTGGTGCCTATGAAATGGTGTACAAGGCCTGTAACCTGCACAATGGCCACTTCATACCACTCAAGAGCATGAAAGTCTGGACCTTAGGAGGAAGTGGAGGGAGTCTGCCTCTTAGCACTGTTTGGGAGGCGGCCCTCCTTAGGAGACTGGAGGCCTTTGAGCATCTCAATGTTGTCCAGCTGATAGATGTCTGTGCTACTGCCTGAACTGACTGAGAGACCAAGGTGACCCTGGGGTTTGAACATGTGGACGAAAATCTGAGGATGTATCTGGACAAGGCCCCTCCACCAGGGTTGCCCTTGAAGACCATTAAGGTTCTATTGAGACAGTTCTTAAGAGGGCTAGACTTTCTTCATGCCAACTGCATTGTCCATGGTGACTTGAAGCCAGAAAACATACTTGAGACTAGTAGTAGAACAGTCAAGCTAGCTGACTTTGGCTTAGCCCAGATCTATAGCTGCCAGCTGGCACTCATACCTATGGTAGTCACTCTCTGGTACCGAGTCCCTGAGGTCTCCTGCAATCAGCATATGCAACACCTGTGGACATATGGAGTGTCAGTTACATTTTTGCAGAGATATTCTGTAAGAAGCTTCTCTTCTGTGGAAACACTGAAGCTGACCAATTAGGCAAAATCTTTGAGCTGACTGGGCTCCCAGCAGAAGATGATTGGCCTCCTGATGTTTCTCTGCCCCTTGGATCCTTACTCCTTGAAGTCCCCAGCCTTTACAGTCTGTTGTGCTTCAGCTGGAGGGTCCTGGAGAACAACTGCTACTGGAAATGCTGACCTTTAGCCCCCACAAACGAATTTCTGCCTTCTGAGCTCTGCAACACATTTATCTGCAGACAGCTGGGGAAGGGAACCCAGAAGGACCACTGGAAGGACTGTATCCAGGAAGATGAGATGTCATTTCCCCTCCCCATGGACAGTAGGATCACTCCTAGAGCCACCGTGATGGACAGCATCACAAGGCACAAAGGAGAACATGATCCTCCATTCGCATACCCTTTCCAAATCCTTCATCATTTTACACAGAATCTTTTACTGCCTTAATGACATTCCCCCGCTACCAATGCCCTTTGTGAGACATCCCTTTGTCCTACCCTCACCTCCTAGATTCCGTGGGAAGGAGGAAATACAGAAAAAAAAGAACAAAGCTGGTCTGGTTGTTGTTTTGTTTTTTTTTTTAAGTCATAAAACCTCTCTGGGCCTCATTTTCCTCACCCATAAAATGAGAATTTGGAACTAAATGGTCTCTAAAGTTGTTTCCAGCTCTAGAATTCTATGTTTCTGTTTCTCCTGTTAATAATGCCCAGTCCTGTTCTCACATCACCATTGTCATAGACATATTTCACACACACACACACACACACACACACACACACACACACACACACATTGTACCTTCTACCTATTGCTAATATGCTCACATCTAGAGTCTGGGTCCCTTGGTTTCTTCCTGAGCACTCACTCTTCTTCTATGGCTCAGATCTTTACCAATCACAAGTTCTTACTACAAGAGTTCCATCATCATTGTCTCCAATAGGTTGCTAATGCTCTGTGGGGATCAGCACAGACCCCAGGCCCACACACCTTCTCTGCTCAGCTCCACAAGTCAGTGTTGTCTCTCTTGACCTAATCCTAGAGCTCTCCCCTCCAAATTCC
This sequence comes from Pseudochirops cupreus, assembly GCA_028627135.1. Classification (NCBI taxonomy): domain Eukaryota; kingdom Metazoa; phylum Chordata; class Mammalia; order Diprotodontia; family Pseudocheiridae; genus Pseudochirops; species Pseudochirops cupreus. Next base: position 134,230,216 of record CM053582.1, on the reverse strand, counting down.
CAACCTGGAACAAGATCCTAGGATCTCCTCTTATTTTCATATCCTGAGTACAGAATTGACTCTGAAGTTCCGAATTAAGAAGCTGGAGTCAGATGACTTGAGTTTGAGCCCTAAGTCTGCTACCTTACCTGTGTGACCTTAATCAAATAAGAGTCCTGACTTTAGAGTCAGAGGACCTAGGGCAAAGTGCCATCTATTCTGCTGTGGGATTTTAGGCAAGTGACTAAACCACTTTAGTCTGTTTCCTCATCTATATAAATGAAGGGGTTGAACTATATTTCCTCTAAAGTCCTTTCCAATTCTAAATAGATAAAAAGAAGTTATTTAATCTGTCTTGTTTTGTCTCAGTTGTTAAATGACTAGGGGTAGGGCTAGATACTCTCTAAGTTCCTTTCAGCTCTAAATGTAAGATCCTACGAGCCCTTCCCCATCTTTCATTCCTTAAATCCATGGTTCCATATTCAACACCCTACTTAGGAAATAAACAGTAACTAATATACAAGTTCTATTTTCTCATCCTATGTCTGGTTCCATTCTACATTACTCATTTAATTTACTACATTGCTCACTTCCATTCAAAACCCACTAGGGGGCAGACCTTGCACCCCTTACACCCCCAAACATCCAACTCATCACTGGTAGTCAAGAGAGGGCTCCTTTTGTAGATGAGGAAATAACTAAAAATGAAGAAAACCCCATGAACTCTATATCTCAAAACATACACAGCCTGCCTCCACCCCAGATTCCAAACTCTAACCATGCCATTCCACATGCCCACATTTATCTAAAACCCTGGGTAACAGTGTGTGCCTGTTTATTCATTGTCAAGATCTAATTTACAAATAGTAAGATCATTCTCACAGCAAAATCCCCAAGGAAGTTAAAAGTATTTTCTCTGGCTTCCATGCCTCTTGAAACAACACAATGTTTGTTTGAAGTATAACTAATGGAATCAGTCATTAATCAATATGAAATTTATCAAATAAGCATAACGGGGGCCTACATCATGAGAGACACTCAGCCTGACACAGAGAAGTGTGATATATAGTCACTTCTAAAAATTGACAATCTAATAGAGAGACCTTGTTGTTGAGTTGTTTCAGTCATATCTGACTCTTTGTGACCCTATTTTGGGGTTTTCTTGGCAAAGATACTGGAATGGTTTGCCATTTCCTTCTACAAAGCATTTTACAGATGAGAAACTGAGGTAAATGGGGTTAAGTGATTTGCCCACACAGCTAGTAAGTGTCTGAGGCCATATTTGAACTCAGAAAGATGAGTCTTCCTGACTTCAGGCCTGGCACTCTATCCAAGTGCACCTCCAAGACTCCCCAGAGGAGAGAAGACATGCATACAAATAAGTGTACTTAATTCCTGCTTCTATGGCACTTTATTAGCCACAAAGCTAACATCCCTAACTTTTGTCTCATATCTTTGGAACTTTTGGAAACATCTCTTTCCCCACACATATAATTTCATGTCTTCACAGACTCTTAGTTCATGGGAAACAGCACTAAGACACATGCGACCCATTATGGTGAGAAAAGCAAAAAAAAAATGTATGTTGTAAGAGCTGCATGTGTGCAGAAAGGAAAACAAGGAGGGGATGATCTCAGCATTCCTTTATAAAATGAAATTCTGGTTCCTTTTTGTGTTTATGCCAACTCTTCAGGAGGAAAATAGAAAATTAGAGGAGTAGATTTGCTATTATTCTTTCAGGTAATGGTTAAATGGCACGTACTCATAATTGACTGGCATCCACTAAGAAGACACAGGAAATTCACATGATGCCAAGGCAACGGGCAAAGTTTCCAGTGGAAGCCACCGCTACTCCTCCCATCCATGGTGGGAAATTTCAAGTCACCCCCACAGAACATTGGGAAAATCCCCGCTAACCCCCTTGGAGTAAATGATCCCCTTCATCACAAGGTCTAGACAAGCAATCAAGTTTTCTTTGGCTCTGCCTAATTCATCCCCCCCAAAAAAATTAGCAACCATTTTTAAAGATTCTTAAAGACTGCCTGAGAATGTAAACTCCCTTTCATCTGCCACAAATACCACTCATAGAGTTAGCCTTCCTTTTTTCTAAAATGTAATTAGTGTATTCCATTGAAGAGAAAATAAACAGTTGTGGCATATATTTTTGTGCAACAACATAAATAGTTTGGTAGGTTGGGCTGATTTGCTGACTGCTCACAAGGCCACAAATACGTTCAGTTCTCTGTTATCACTTATTGGATATGTTTAGCTCTACTGCAAAGGGAATCACACAAATACCTTCTTCAGAATGAAAACTTTTATAGTTAGGTTTTGTTGTTTAATGTCAGTTGGTACATTTACTTGCATCTGTCTTTGTATTGAAGTAATTAGCCTAGAGAAGAGGTGAAGGAGGGACACAGATATTTGAAGTATTTCAAGGGCTATCATGGAATTAAGATCAGCCTTATTCTCATGGACACAAAAGTCAGAACTAGGACCACTGGGTGGAAGTTATAGAAAAGTAGAGCTCGAATTGACAAAAACAATAATTTTTTTATTAAAACCTACTATATTCCCAGCACCATGCTAAGTGCTATGGATATAAAGAAAGATAAAGACAGTCCCCAACCTCAAGAAATTCAGAACCTAATGGAAGAAATGACATGAAAACAACAATGTATAACCAAGGCATATCGTAAAAAAAAAAAAAAACTCTAAGCATTAGAACTGTCAAAAATCGAATTTGCTGGTTTGAGAGGTAATATGTACCTGTCCTTGGAGCTGGAAGCTAAATGTTGAGAAAGTTTTTACAAATGATTTTTGTTTACATATCCCTGGGACTAGATGAGCTCTGAGGTCCTTTCCAAGTCTAAAATTTCAAGCTGTCCCGTTAATGTCAATAACGTGTTTTTCATCATTGAAAATATTCAAACATAGCCTGGACACAGTCAGAAATTCTGTAGAAGGGATTCTGTATCAGTTGCAAGCAATGCCTGATTAGTTTCCCATCTCATGAACAATGGAGGCAGGTCTTATCTTTTGTACTTCAGGGAAAATAGAGATACCTAGAGGGATTCCTGCCATTTGTATCCATCTGTGGATGCCAGGAGGAAATTGGGCTGCTGGTCTGAGAAGATCAGATCACTAGGGGATCCTGGACCCTCTGAAAACTGTGCTCAAAGTAATGTGGCCAGGATAATAGCAAAAACCTCATGTCTTCAAGATTGGCATAGAGGAGGGCTATTCTGACATAAGCCAAGCAAATCAAAGAACTCTGATACAAGTATCTGGAAATAAATTACTTGACATGAGATTTCCATTCTAACCAAAAGACATTTGGTTCAGTCAAATTAATTGCCTAATAAACAAGTCACTACATTTCTCACTTTGGAAAATGTGTTTTTAATTAATCTCAGACACCTTCTGTGAGGAAGTTACTGTTTCGTGTGATAATTTGTCAGAGTCAACTATTATTCTAACTGCTTCATTTTAAAATTATGCATGAAGCTCTAAAATTTTGACACAGATATCTCCCACATTTTCTGGTTTATCTTATCCCTATGAAGCTTGCTTGCACAAAGGGAGGAGGCTCCTTGTGTATAACATTTTATATCAGCATACAAAACCCCTGGAAGACAGAACTGAATGAATGATAAATGAAAATGCATTTATTAAGTGCTTATGATTAAATTCATTTCATAGATTGAACAAAATGGCTTCCATAATATATTAGGCCTGGTAGGTGTACTTAGAATTTTTAAAAATTTGTACCATCAAAGCCTTTCAGTTATGATAGAAATACCTTCCATTTATATTGAGACTTTCATTGGCATTTATGTGCCATGAGCACTGAGAATCTTATGTTCTTCAAATATAGAAAACAGATTAGCATCCTCTGCAATCCCTTCAGTATTTCAACCCTGGGCCCAAATCACTGATTCAAGTGCATGGCAGCCAGCTTCAAAATCTAACAGGACTTCTTAACTTTTCATTTTTATGTCTGGCAAAGCCTACTGACCCCTTGTCAATAATGCACGTAAATGAGTAAAACCAACAGAATTACAAAGGAAAAGTTATATTGAAATACAGCTACAAATACATTAACAAAATGAGTTTACAGACTTCAAGTTAAGTACTTTTTCTCTAAGAGGTAAGTAGAGGAAGCAGCATTCAAAATGCCAAGAGGTTATTTCACTAACCCTACAAAAATGCTCAAGGATACCCATGGTTCCCATGCAAATAGGTAAATAGCAAGTCAATCAATCATTTAATCAAGAAGTATTTATTAAGCATTCACTCTGTACAGGCACTGTGCTATGCACTGGGGATATAAAGAAATATTAAGCATTCCCTGCCTTCAAGGAACTTACATTCCAACAAAAGAGACAATATATATCCATAAATACATTTCACAAATATGTGTTGTTATACATGTATGTCTATGTGCATGTATGTATATATAGGCATGGATGTGTGTATGTGTGTGTGTATATATGCATGAAATACAAGGAAATGGGGCCAAGAGAGGGGCAGTACTAGCAGACGGGTGGATTAAGAAAGGTTTCTATAGGGAGCAATACTTAAGCTGAGCTTCCAAGGAAACTAGGGACTCTAAGAGGCAGAATGAGGAGAGAGGGAAGCTGAAACAAAGTGAAAACCTATGCATAGGAAGGTAGATGGGAAATGTAATTCGATGTGTGAGAAACTACAAGAAGGAGAGTTCATCTGGGTAATAAAATACATGAAGGGGAATAAAGTAGAATAAATCTGGAAAAGTAGGTTTGAGCCAACTAATAAAGACCTTTAAATGACAAACAAGTGAGTCTGTATTTGATCATAAAGTTAATAGGGAACCACCAGAATACATAGTGAGCAGGGGAGGGACAAAATCAAATCAACATTTTAGAAATATTACTTTGGCAGTTGTGTGGATGAAGGACTGGGGAGAGGAGAGATAATGCAAAAAGACTGATTAGGAAGTTATTGCAATAGGTGATGAAGACCTAACCTAGAGTAGTAGTGAGTGTGTGAGTGGAAAGAATTTGGTATATATTAGAGATGTTGTGGCGATAATAATGTAATCATCAATAAGACTTACAACTCAAACAATATGTGGGATTTGAGAGTCATTCAGTCCATTAATAAAGATTTATTAAGCACCTGCTATGTGTCAGGCCCTGTTGTAAGTGCTGTAAGTGTTGTAAGATACAATCCATGAGAATTACCCATCAGAATGTGAAACTAGGAGAAGAACCAGTTATAACACAGAGAAGATGAAGAACCTTTGATTGACTAGTCAATGGATATAATTCCTCCAGTGTTTTAAAAATCTGAGATTTTGTTTTGGCAGTTATGAAGTGCCTTCTGTTTTCTGGAAGAAAGATATGGACATTTATGGAAAAAAATTATGCATTAAATGATCTGCCAGGGGTCTGAATTAATTCAGCACATTTAGTATTTAATATCTAGGTGAGGAGTTAGGCTCTGTGTAGCCTTTGGTTAAAAAAAAAATTGGTTCTACCATTTTTTAATTAATTTCAGGTAAGGGGGGGAGGAGAGAAGAAGACAAAGGCACCATAAACTAAATTGTCATAGCATTGTGCTTCCAATTACCATATTTTGCCCCCATGGAGTTCTAGAGAGTTCTTAGATCTTATCATAAATCATTATCCTTTTGTCTGTCCTTGTTCTACTTGTTCTCCCTGTGGCTTCTGATGCTTACATTCACTTCCCTCCATCCTTCTGTAGTGCCAGTGTAATATTTACAGCACTGACCATGATTATAAATATTCCTGTATAGTGCTTGATTGCAAAATATAACAGATTCTCCATATAGAGGACAGAACCAAAATATTTATTCAGACACCAGAAAACCAAATCCCAACACCAGGAAACCAAATCCATCAAAGCAGCACAAAAGTTAATGCTCCACAATGTAGCAGAGAGCCATGCCATCGTTTAGCCTTCCCACAGACCAATATAAGATCAATATTTATTCACAAACATCTCTATCTCCTTGCCTGAGGTCCTCTCTCTCCCACTGTCTCTCTAGCTCTGACTCCCAGCTTATCTGTGGTTCTACTCTACCCTACTCTACCCACCATTAGTTCCATGTGACTACATTCAGCCTATTAAAGGGCAGAGTTTATTTTCAAAGCATTCCCATTACACCTTCCTAGACACATCCTCTTTGACTTGAGTGCTAACTGTTCTTTTTCTGCTTTTCTGGCGGTTTCTTTTCTGTCTCCTTCTGTCTCCTCTGCTCTAATATAATGTTTCTTTTGTCAACTAAGTGTAAATGTTTCCCAAGGTTTTGTTGCACAGACACTTCTCTTTTCTCATATATCCTCTCTACTGGAGTGAAGGAAACTCAGGAGGCAGGTGACTGCAAAAAGGAGGGAGTGCATGCATTATCTATTTTGGATCTGAGATTCACACAAATCTAGGTACTCACTGGGGATCCTCTTCTGGGAACAACCATCTACTTTTTCAAACCTATGGCTTTTCCTAGGAATAGAGTATAGAGGAGGAAAAGGAGACAATCAACACTCATAAATCAGTATAAAGAAAAATAAACACCATCCAACTAATATTTTAATTGAGTAAGACAACATCTAAAAGGCAGTCAACAAGGTGGAGGAAGGGGAACATACACATGTGTGGGCATGGTTATGAAATCTAAAGAATCAGAAGCAGAGCAAGGAGAGCAGTTAAGGATGGTTGGCCTGTGGTCCCCTTCAAAATGGAGGCTCCATGAGGAACTCACTAATGGGAAGAGAGGGTAAATAGATCTTCCATAATGAGAAGGCATGTTAGGCATAGTGATAAAGTTGAGAGAATCAGATGAGGAGCAAGGAGAAGAGTTAAGGTGCTTAAGTCAATTTGAGGTACTTGTAAAATGTCTTTAAAATATTTGAAAAATAAAAGAAACATTAAAAAATTATAATCCTTAGTTTGAGTGAAATGGACAAAGTAGTATTAAATATATTTCCCAAAGTACCAGTCACGGCTGATAGGAAGACATGAATTTCTAAAGTTTTTTTTTTTAATTCATGTTTCAAAATTAATGTGTCACTGAACAGTTAAATTTTTATAAATAACTATAACAGAAGGCTCAAATAAGTGAAAATACTTTGTACTGACCCACAAGGCTACAAAACAGAAAAAGGAAACAACAGAGCTACTGATAAACTACAGGATTGTTTGCACAGGATACTTCTGGATATTCTCAATAGAATGACTTCTGGATGAGAAAAACTACTTGCATCAATATTATATCAACTAGAAAATGACAAAGGGAAGAAACCAGAGTTGTTTGATCAAGAGTATAAATAGGGAACAATACAGGGGAATTTGGTGGTCTCTCTTGCAGGCTACCTGCATGTATGTATTCAACCTCTAATTATGTTAATGCATTTGACAATCAAGTCATCAATTTAATTTCTGCTTCCTGATTTTTACAACTCAACATACCTCTAAATTTAAGGTCTCTTCTGATCTTCACAAATAATACTACCAGGAATGGTGAAATTAAAATTAATATCCAAAGATGTCATTGTTTCTTTCATACTGTCTCCTGACATCTGCTACCATTTTGTTTTTGTGTTTTTCTGGCATTTTATAGACATAAAGAGAAATGATTTGTGCTGGGGTTTTTGTTTTGTTTTTTGGCAGATTTTGTTGAACTTAAAAAGAAAAAAAGGTCACCATTCAGTGAGAAAGCTTCCAAATTGTAGTTGTTGCATTGACATTAAAACATAAAGGCTGTTATTATGGGCAATTTATTGAATTGCATACAAACAGAAGTCAGAGTCAGCAGAGTGGTGTCATCCGATTCCACTGATTAGGGGCGAAAAAAACTTCACTGAAGGTTGACTGTACTTGATTTCTTCAAAATGTGCCCTAGATATTCTCTGGCAATGTTGTAATGCCTTTTCCTTTGCCCCTCAAGGATCAAAAATTCTTAATACTTCCAACCTACTCTAAAGCTTTGTCTTCAACAGATCTCCTCCATAAATCTCTAATCTCCTTCAAAGTAAAGTCCTAAGGGCTAAGGCAGCCAAGTACAGGCCAAGACATCTGAACTCCACCAACATTCCCCTTCAGCTTTAAAATAACACCTCAAATTATATTTCAGAGTTGTACAGCCAACAAAAGGTCAGAAGGAAACATTTTTCCAGACTAAAACAACTTAGAAGGTGCACAGAAGAGGTCGGTAGGTCCAGAGCTTAGTGGAGCACTAGTGGTAGGTCTTGGAGGTGCCGCAGTATCAGGAACTTCAGGACCTCTCAGCCCAGAGACAGTAATAGGGGTTGCTAAACTAATCAGAAAGACATTAAAGGGGACAGTAGGCACTGGGAATAGCTAGTGCTGACTGGCAACTCCATTGCCCACAAGCAGCTCTGGGTCTCCAGTCTCAGCACAGAGAGGAGCACATGATTGATTACAAGAAAGTAAGGGCCCTGGTCATAGTGCCAGAACCAAAAGTAATGCTAGCACTTGTGGCTGCATGAGACCAGGGGCCTTTACTGGGTAAAGACCAGAGAACAGGACAGGAAAGCAGTGACTGCACCTCTCCTAGCATAAAACAACTTTGGAAGAACCAAAAACTGCTGCCCCCAAACTAGCTCTGAAAACAACAGCAGAAAAGAGCTTCAGGCTTGGCACAGTAACTCCCTATCCTGAGGTAAGCAGAATACAACTTTAACATAAAGTTTGAAGTGAAGAAATGGACTGGGAACATGAGTAAACAACAAAAAAAAATTAATTAATTTGAACATAAAAACTACTATGGAGGCAGGGAAGACCAAGACATAAACCTGGAAGGAGATAATAATGTGAAAATAGCTATTAAGCAAAACCTGAAAGAAAAAATGTAAATTATATCCAAAGCCAGCAAGAATTCCAGGAAGAGTTAAAGAAAGACATAAGAGAGATAGAGAAAAAATTGGGGGAAAAAAGTGAGAACGATGCAAGAAAATTATGAAAAGAGAATTAATTGCTTAGTAAAAGCGGCAATAGCTAAAAGTACTAAAGAAAATAACACCTTAAAAAACCAGAGTTGGTCTAATGGTAAAAAAGGTACAAAAAATCACTGAAAAAAAGAACTCCTTAAAACACAGAATTGGCTAAATGGAAAAAGGGGTACAAAACCTCACTAAAAAAAATAATTAATTAAAAATTTAAACAGGGGAGCTAGAAGCTAACAACTTGGTGAGACTTCAAAAAAAAAAGAAAATAGATCAAGGAAAGATAATTTAAGAATTATTGGACTAACTGAAAGTCATGATCAAAAACAGAGCCTAGACATCACATTTCAATGAATTATCAAAGAAAACTGCCATGATATCTTAGATCTAGAGGGTAAAAAAGAAATGGAAAGAACTCACCTATCACCCACCTCCTGAAAGAGATGCCAAAACGAAAATTTCCGGAAATATTATATAACCAGATTCCAAAACTTCCAGGTCAAGGAGAAAATACTTAAAGCAGCCAGAAAAAAAAAAATCCAAATATTGTGGAGTCACAGTCAGGATTACACAAAACTGAGAGTTTTCTACCTTAAAGTAACAAAGGACTTGGAATATGATACTCCTGAAGGCAAAAGATCCAGGATTACAACCAAGAATAACCTATGCAGCAAAACTGAGTATAATACTTCAATGGGAAAAATGGATATTTAATGAAATAAAGGACTTCCAAAAATTACAAGCATGATGAAAAGACCAGAGCCAAATTCAAGCAAAGACTCAAAAGACTAAAAAGGTAAACATGAAAGAGTAATCATAAGAGAATCAATAGAATTAAGCTGTTTACATTCCTGTATGGGATGATGATATGTGTAACTTCTAAGAATTTTATAATTATTAGGACAGTTAGAAAGAGTCTGCATAGACAGAGGGCACAGGTGTGAGCTGATTATGTTGAAATTATATCAAGAAAAATAATGTAGGGGTCAGAAAGAGGGATGGACTGGGAGAAGTGGAAAGGGAGAACTAGTGTGGGAAAAAATTCTCACATAAAAGAGCTGCACAAGAAAGAGTTTTTAGTTCATAGTAGAAGGGAAAATAGGGGAGAGGAGGTTGGGGGGGGGGATTCTTGAACCTCACTCATCATAATTGGTTCAAAGAGGGAAGAATATATATATATGCACACTCAATTGTGTATAGAAATCTATCTTACCAAATAGGGAGATAGCAAGGGAAGCGGATAAAAAGTAAGAGGGTAGGATAATAAGAGGAAAGAAGATTGGAGGAGGCAATGGTTGAAAGCAAGAAAGACTTTTGATGAGGAGCAGGAAAAAAAGAGAGAAGGACAAAGGAAAGTGGAGGGAAATGCATAGTTAGTGATCATAATTGTGAATGTGAATGGGATAAGCTAATCCATAGAATGGGAGCAGATAGCAGAATGAATTGGAAACCTGAATACAATAATATTTTGTATACATGAGAAAGACTTTAGAGAGAAAAACACAAAAAGATTTGAAATGAAAGCTGGAGTACAGTCTATTTTGCTTCAGTTGAAGTGAAAGGAGCAGGTGGCAATGATCTCATACCAAACAAAAGCAAAAATAGACCCAATTGAAAGAGATAATAAGAGAAACTACATTTGGCTAAAAGGTATCATGGAGGGGCGGAGTCAAGATGGTGGCATAGAAGCAGCAAAACTCTGCAGCTCTCCCCTTAACACCTCAAATACCTATAAAATATGACTCTAAACAAATTTTAAAGCTCCAGAACTCACAAAATGACAGAGTATCAAAGCTCCCACTGAAGGCAGCCTGGCAGGCAGATGGGAAGAGGTTCATCACAATGCACTGGGAGCCCAGACCAGTACCACATGAATACTTGGCTGGAGCCCTAGGGCCACTAGAACAAGCCGTGCCTGGAGCCCTCAGGAGAGTTGATCAGTGGCAGCTGCGGCATTTTCCAGAATTACAAACCTATAAGAAACAAAGACTAAGGGAAAGGCCAGTGGAACTCAGACAAATTCGGGGGATAGGGTCTGGCCAACTGCCCCAGGGCTAGAAGTGGCTGAAGCAGCTGCCTTGCAGCCACTTCATGTGGCTGCTTCAGCAGTTCCTGGTCTGCAGATTGTAGGGGGGCAAAGCAATCCTTCAGAGGCTAAGAGCTCTTGCCTTGAGCTGCCTGATCGGGATCACAGTCTTGGGTGGTAGTCCTGAGGTGCATGACCAGTGAGCCAAAGCTGGTGGGGACTGCAGAGACAGTGGCTTCCTAATAGCTCCAGCAGCTGTGAAAAGCCCAGTGATTTGGGACAGAGCTCTCCCTTCCGAAAGCAGAGTGCTACTGAACCTAAAAGTCAAGTAATTGACTGGCAACATGAGCAGGGAAAGGAAGCAAAGAAAGCTCAGCTATGCAACTTTAGATTCCTTTTTTAGGGACAAAAAGGAGCAAAGCATGGAAAGAGAGGAAGACAACACAGTCAGAACTCCTGCACAAAAATCTTCCAAGAAAAATGTAGACTGATTACAAGTCATAGAGCAGCTTAAGAAGAATTTTGAAAACCAAATGAGAGGGGCGGAGCCAAGATGGCAGCGTAGGAGCAGCAACATATCACAGCTCTCACATAGCCATCCCAAAATACCCATAAAATATGACTCTAAACTAATCCTAGAACTCCAAAATGCACACAAATATACTTTCCACTAAAGTCAGCTTGGCTACAAGGAACCATATCAGCACTGCGAACCAAAACCAGCCTGGCCTGAAGCCCTGGCTGAGCCCCGGGGCAGCTGGACGAGAGGAGCCGAGGAGCCTCGAGTGAGCAGATTGGCGGCAGCTGTGGCAGTGTTCAGAACTAGGTCAGTGGGACTTGCTAGGTCTTGGGAGAAAAGCACTCAGGCTGAATTGCCTCCAGGGCTGGAAAACAAAAGGCAGAGGTTTTGCACCTGCCTCCACATTGCAGCTTCCGCACCCTTGGCCTGCAGACTACAGGGGGACTAAGCAATCGTTCAGAGGCCAAGTGCTCTCGCGTTGAGCAGCCTGGATCCAGATCGCAGTCTTGGGCTTTGGTCCTGTGGGTCTTCTTTATCTAGTGAACCAGAAGTGGGAAAGGGACCCAGCACCTTCCTGAGAGCTACAGCAGCCAGGAGGACCCCAGCAATTTGGGACAGAGCTTTCCCTTCTGGAAGCAGAGCCTCACAGAGATTAAAAAAAAATCACAGACTGACCAACCATGAGTAAGAATAAGCATAAGAAGCAGGGTAAGAACAGCAACCAAACCCTAGATTCCTTCTTTGAAGAAAAGAAGGACCAAGGCAGAGAGCTGCAGGACAGCACAGCCAGAGCTCCCCCACCAGGGGCTTCCAATAAACATGAAGGTGGCGTTAAAGCTAGAAATGAGCTGAAGAAGGATTTTGAAAGCCAAATAAGAGAAGTGGAAGAAAAATTGGGAAAAGAAATAAGAATGTTGCAAGAAAATCATGAAAAGAGAGTCAGCATTATGACTGAAGAAATCAACACCCTAAAAAATAGATTAACTCAAATGACAAAAGAGGCCCAAAAAGCCAATGAGGAGAAGAATGCCTTAAAAAGTCGACTTTGCCAGATGGAAAAAGAATCTCAAAAG
>CM053582.1:134198005-134217149 GCA_028627135.1 Pseudochirops cupreus | reverse complement strand
ACCGAGGCCCAAGATGGCGATCCGGATCCAGGCCGCTCAACGCGAGAGCCCTGGCCTGAAAACAATCGCTCAGTCCCCCTGCTGTCTGCAGGCCGCTGGCGGGAAGCTGCAAAGCCGAGGCGGGTGCAAAACCTCTGCCTTTTGCATTTCTGCTCTGGAGGCCTTCCAGCTGGACTGCTTATCTCCCCCTTTCACAATTCCCATTCACAGCTGCTGCTAATCCGCTCACCTGAAGCTGCTCAGCTCCTCCCATCCAGCCGCCCCCGGGGCACAGCCGCGGCTTCAGGGCAGGCTGGTTTTTGCAGTGCTGATATGGTTCCTTGTAGCTGAGCTGACTTTAGTGGGAAGTATCTTTGTGTGCGTTTTGGAGTTCCAGGATTGGTTTAGAGTCCTATTTTATGGGTATTTTGGGGTGGCTATGTGAAAGCTGCGATATGTTGCTGCTGCTACACCGCCATCTTGGCTCTCACTTTGATCCTTTTGGAAACAGGAAGTTTCAAGGTAGTTCAGAGTGATATTGAGTATAAAACGTATTAAGTGACCAGTTTTCTGTATCTGCAAAAGTGAGGTGGTCGAAACAAAGAGCACAAAAAGGATATGACTATTGACAAAGATGAACATTGTATTGAATTACATATTATCATTTGTAGTAAAAAATAAAACTCTCTGTATTTTTTAATGCTTATTTTGAAGTCACAATTTATTTTTGAAATTTGTTTTCATGAATTTTCTGTCTATTTTCTATCCCTCCTACCTCATCTCCCTCACCATTAATCCCACACTGAGAAAGCAAGAACAAAACCTTTGTTACAATTTTTATAGACCAACAAAACAAAGTATTGCCAAGGCCCTGCGCATAAAACAAATCTGTTTGTATTCAGTCCATCAGCACTCTGTCAGGAGATTGATTGATAGATTATTTCAGCATTAGTCTTTTGGGATTATGGTTGGTCATTGTGTTTTTTAAAAATTATTATTCATTTTAAACATACTTCTTGAAAATTTTTGAGTTTCAAATTCTCTCCCACTCTTCCAGTCCCTCCTACATCAACTGAGAAGGCAAGCAAATGATATCAATTAAACATGTGAAATCATGCAAAATGTATTTCCATATTAGTCATATTTTTTAAAAAGCAAGAAAAATAGAGTAAGAAAGTTATACTTCAGTTTCCACGCAGGGTTCATCAGTTCTCTCTCTGGAGGAGGATAACACTTTTTCATCGTGAATCCTTTCAAATTGTTTTGGATCATTGTATTGATCAGAGTAGCTAAGTCTCTCAGAATTGATCATCATTACCACATTGCTTTTACTTTGCACAATGATCTTCTCATTTCTCTCACTTCACATTGCATCAGTTAATTTAGATCTTGACATGTTTTTTTTCTTTAATTACCCCTTTTATCATTTCCCATAGCACAATAGTACTCTGTCATGATCATATGCCACAAATCCTTAAGCCATTCACCAACTAAAGAGCATCTCCTCAATTTCCAATTCTTTGCTACCACGAAAAGAGGTGCTTTAAATATTTTGAACATATGGGTTCTTTTTCTTTTTCTTTGATTTCTTTGGAATACAGACCTAGTAGTAGTATTGCGGGAACAAAGGATATGCACAATTGTAAAGCCCTTTGTTCCTAGTTCCAAATTGTTCTCCAGTGTGGTTGGGTCAGTTCACTTCTTTATGCTGTAGATATCTTTGATTTCTTTTAATTAGGTCTATTTTTTGCTTTTACTTTTTCTAAAATCAGAATTGCTATGCCTGTCTTTTTTTTTCACATTACCTGAAGCATCTTAGATTCTCCTCAAGCCCCTTGGCTTTACTCTGTGTGTCTCTCTGCTTTAAGTGTTTCTTGTAAGCAGTATATTGTAGGATTCTAGTTTTTGATCTACTCTGCTATCTGCTTTGGCTTTATGAGAGAGTTCATCTCATTCACATTTACAATTATGATTATTCCTTGTGTATTTCCCTCCATCCTATTCTTCCTCCTGTTTGTCCTCTTTCCTTTCACCCTTTCTCCTTTCACCAGTGTTTTGCTTCTGTCTACTATTTTCCCTGACCTGCTCCTTGCCCTTATGTCAGTCTCCCATTCCTCACTTAATCTGCTCCTCTCCTACTTCTTTGTTGAGTAAGGTAGATTTCTATATTCAATTGATTGTGTACATTATTCCCTCTTTGAATCAATATTGATAAGAGTAAATTTCAAGCTATGCCCATTCCCCCCCCATCTTTTCCTTCACTGTAATAGGTCTTTCTTGACTCTTCATGTGAGATAATTTATCCCATTCTACCTCTTTCTTTGTACTACCCTTTCTCATCACTTAATTTTTTCATGTCATTTCCTCAAATTCATCTCACACCCATATCCTTTGTCTATGTACATTCCTTTTATCTGTACTGTCAGTGATACAGTTTTTAAGAGTTACAAGTGTGTAGGGATGCAAACAATTTAGCTCTATTGAATCCCTTATATTTTCTTTTCCTTTTTTTTATCCATATATGTTTCTTTTGGGTTTTGATATCAGAGGTCAAAATTTTGATATTTCTGTTTCTATATATTTCTATATGTTTCAAAATTTCTATATTTCTGATCTTCTCCATATGAATGCCTGAAATGACCATTTTTCCCTTGATGTATTTTGCACAGTTTTGCTGGGTAAGTGATTCTGGGTTCTAGTCCTAGCTCCTTTGCCTTTCAGAATTTCATGTTTCATGACCTCTGATCCTTTAATATGGCAGCTACCAGTCCTGTGTGATACTGATTGTGACTCCCCAGTATTTGAGTTGTTTCTTTTTGGTCACTTGTAGTATTTTTTCCTTGATCTGATAGTTCTGAAATTTGGCTATAATGTTCCTTGAAATCTTTATTTTAGGATCTCTTTCCTGAGGTGATCAGTGGATTTTTTCAATGCGTGTTTTGCCCTCTGATTCCAGGACACTAGGACAGTTTTCCTTGATGATTTCTTGAAAGTACTGTCCAGGTCCTCTCTTTGATTGTGACTTTCAGGTAGTCCAAAGATTCTGACTCTGCCTCTTCTGGATCTATTTTCCACATCAATTGTTTTTCCCATGAGGTAGTTTACATTTTCTTCCATTTTTTCCATTCTTTTGAATTTTTTGATTGATTCATGATGTCTCATAGAGTCATTAACTTCCCCTTGCTCAATTCTAACTTTTAAAGTATTGTTTTCCTTGATTAGTTTTTGTACTTCCTTTTCCATTTGGCTAATTGTACTCTGTAAGGAGATATTTTCTTCTATGGATTTTTATGTCTCCTTTTCCATTTGACCAATTCTACTTTTTAAACAGTTTTCCAGGCTGTTGACTCCCCCCTCCCATAATTCTCTTGCATCACTTTAATTTCTTTTCCCAATTTTTCTTCTATCTCTCTTATATGATTCTTAAGCTCCTTTTTGAGTCCTTCCATGAGATCTTTCTGTGCTTGAGACCACTTCCCATTTTCCTTTGGGAGTTTTGCCCATGAGTGTTTTGACATTGTTATCTTCTTCTGAGTTTGTGTCTTGTTCTTGTCTGTCACCATAATAGCTTTCTATGGTCAGCTACTTTTTTGTTGTTGTTTTCCACTTGTTCCTGTTTTTTTTTTTAAACCTTTTTCCTTTCTTTTAAATTTGGGTTCTGCTCCCATGGTGGAAGGGGCATTGCTTCTGGCTTCTTGTGCCAGATCCTGGCTATTTACCTGGTGCTGCACTGTTGCTGCACTGTGTTGCCCTGAAGCCCACAAAGGACTCTCATTGTTGGTTCTGTGTTGCAGAAGTGAGGTAGGTGTTGGCAGTTAAACTGGTGCTCACCTGGGGTCCAGTGGTGGTGTCTGGTGAATACTCTGTGTGTTTGTGTGTGTATGTTTCTGCTTTTCCCAATGGCTACACTGAAGCATGTGCAGTCAGGGCTCTGGAAGCTTCCTGTTTACCCACTGCTATGGTGGACTTGTGCTGGCTAGCAGCTACCTGTTTGCTTGGGGCTATGCCAAACACATGGACATCTGACCAATGCAGGACATCTGCCTGCCCAGTACTACACTGAAGCATGTGATGGTTCTTGTAGCTGGAGTCTACTGGTTCCCCTGGCTATGTGCCATGTGCCTATGTCATGGCACATGGTGGGTCCTGGTGTTGATGTTTGTCTGTTCTACCACCTGAGGCTCAGGATCTCCCACTGGTTTGCTGAAGTGGGGTTTGCTGCTGGCTTTCTGGTCTGCTTCTTATGCTGATCTATGCTTCCCCTTCACCCAAGTAAGATGGACCTTTCCTGATGATCCTCCAAGTTTTGTGGGCTAAGGAGTTGTTTTACTCCATTTTTGTGTTGATCCAGGATTGATTTTGGGGATCCATTTTGTGTTTGTTTGGAGGTGAGTATAGGAAAGTTGCAGCAACTTACTGCTTACTATCCAATCTTGAGATATACACATTTTCCCTAGGTCTTGCTTCCCTATTTGGAATATTAAAGCTACCTGATTCTTTTCATTTTCTTCTCGATTAAGCTACACTGTATATTTAGGTACATAACTAGAGGAAGAATGAGAGTTAACAGACACAAGAAAAGAACCATGAACATGGAGACAGGACACCAATAATATCATTAACTAGGAGTATGATCTTGGAACTGTCACTTGATGGCTCTGTCCTTGGTTCCTTCATCTGGAAAATGAAAACATTAGACTAAGATTTCTTATGTTTCTTCACACTAACTTCTTTGAAGCAAATTAAGGCTGCATGAACATGATACCTATACAGTCAAAAGAAAAGAGAAAAGTTTGATTATTCAGGCTTTCTTTATGTGGACAAAACATCTATGGGTGATTAAAAAAAAAACCTGATAAACATTTTGGCATTATTTAGACTCTACGTATTTTTCTTTGGTGTGATAAATTATAGAATTGCTAAATTGTGAGCAATTTTAAGAATTCTTTAGGTAAGCTTCTATCTGAAAGTTAAACTATGTTTATCAAGTCCTCAAAAGATGAAAATGTATAGCTTTCAGAAGACTTTACAATTTTGTCAGGCTCTTGGTTGGCTATTCATTGCATTTGCAATAGATCTAGAGTATTGAAAAAGATGCTGTTCTTACATCAGATTTGAATTAATTGTTAGTTTGGTTTTAGAAAGGAAAGAAACCTGAAATTGCACCCCCTTATTAACAATTAAACATTGTTAAGCTTTCACTCATATCATGCTTGAAGAGGCAAAGAATTTACGCTTACAAGGAACATTTTCTGACCTTTAGAGTGTCCCATTTTAGGACAGGCAACATGGTGGTGAGCATAAAGGACTAATTAAAAAAGATGCAAATGTACATTTGTAAAACCAAGCATGAAAAGAGTTCTCCAGAGGACTGTTGCTGCGAGTAGCTATAAGGTTCTAATCACATAGTATAGTGAACTCTCTATTTATTCAGCAGTAAACTAAAGTAAAACATTCATAGAAACCAAAGTGCAACATTCACAATGATATAACATAACAACACTATAGTGGCCACATAATTTTCAACAAAAGGCATCATTCAGTAAGTCCTTAACTCAGTCATCCTTAAGGGGCAATTTTCCTTAAGGGATACAAGGTACAAAGGTCTTCCACCCCTAGGTCACATTGTCTTAATCTTTTGAGTCAAAAAGTCTTCTTTCTTCTTGATTGGAGACTAGTTTCCAATCATCCTTAAAGGGCGCAAGGTACAAAGTACAAAGTTCTCCCACCCCTAGATCATAGTAAATCATGATCTCGTCAGTCAGCACTAAGTACCCAAGGAGATGTCTTTTCAGATTCCATGGTTCCTCTTCTATGGGTCCAGCTCTTGCCTGAATCTACCCAACTATCACCTGGATTCATAGGCAGGTAGCTCTCAGCTCCTCATTCAACTCCTTGTCCAGCTCCTCATCCAGTTCCTTGTCCAGCTCCTGTTCCATAGTGAAGTTCATAGTGTGCAGTCCACCTCAAGACTTTTGCAGTTTCTGTTTCTGGGAAGACAAAACTCAGCAGAGCCTAAACAACATTCACACACATTGCCGGCACCATAATCAATTCACTATCTGCCTGTGAAATCAACACAGACCCACAAACAAGGTCTGAGAAGTCAACACAAATCATCAGCATAGTCCAAGGACAGGACTTCTGTAAACAAACAACAAGAAAATCATCTTTCAAGGCTTCCATAAAGGTCCCAGGGCTTCTGTACAAAGTATCACAAATATAAATCAATACAGAAAAACAGAGTGCTGGCCACCACGAGTATTCCCTTCTCAGTTCTGCTCTGTCCCAGCAGCGCTCAGATTTTTATCTGTCATTAGCTCCTTCCTGTTTTGCCCACCTTTTACATCCTTCTTGTTCCTGTCTTTTGCAAGTCCCTCTCACTGTGGAGTTCACAGGTTCTGTTTCTTAACAAGGACTTGATATAATCAGGGCAAGGCTCGAAGACACTTGAACTGAAACAAGGTGCTAAATAGATAACTGAAACAAGGTGCTAAGTACTTCTTTGCTTGCCATTACAACATTTTTATTTATGTGTGTTCAATATTATTTAAAAGTTGCCTCTATGTGTTTTTTTTCCTTATCTATATTACTCATTTTGTTCTTACTGGTTTTAGATACAATCTGCTAAAGTCTTAAGTCACTTTTCTACCATCATAGAAAGATCTCTTCAGTAGTATGTGTGCATTATGCTTAAATGCTTTTGATTGATAGAAAGGCATTTTCTGAATTTTGTTATGGGCAAATTGGGGTGAGGGAGGATTTTTTATTCTGTGCAGGATCCACTATAAGCAAATTTGAGAAGGAAATTTAGTTTCCTTTTAGCATCCTTTCCCTTTCCTTTTCTGTACATTTCTCCTCTCTTTCAAGGTCCCTTTCCCCTATAACTTAGTGCTATACTATTGTTCTGAATATCTCCAATCATGGAGAAAAACTATATCAATGTGTAATCCAGAGGAATGAATTATTAATTGTAGATTTTCACAGTTAAGGGAAACGTACAACATGATGGATTCATGGACATAGGGCAGTATTGGAAAGGGGAGATATTCAAGGGAAGGAACAAACATTTTTTAATGTGCAAGGCACGATGCGAAGTCCTTTACAAATATCATGTCATTTGATCCTCACAGCTACCCTGGTAGATAAGTGCAATCCTCATAACCATTTTAGAGTTGAGGAAACTGAGATGAGTAGAAGCTATATGATGTGCCCAAGGCCATACATACATCTAGTAAATGTCTGAGGCAAGATTTGAGCTCAGACATTCTTGATTCCAGACTCAGTGCTCTGGTCACTGTGCCACCTACTTGTAAACAGATATTTTGAGAAACAGCATAACATAATGGATACAGAGCAAATCTCAGAGCCAGGAAGACCTGAAGTCCTGCCTTGGATGCATATTGACTATGTAGCTCTTGGCAATTCACTTAACTTCTTTATGTACCAGGGAAGTCTTGAGACTATGAGTTGCAAAGTCTTGACTTGTATTGGTAGCAGGACTTGTACTGACAGCTCATTGTTCATCTGGGAATTCACTCTAATAATAAAATCACATGTCACATCCAAATAGATGTTTTAAGTTTTATTTATGCCTTTTGATTTTACATAACAATCATCTCTGAATGGCTTGCTCTCCTTTTATCCATGAGACATACCTTGGAACAGAACAGAAAAAATTAAGAAAAAAATTGATCTACCAACCACGTCACTGTATACGTAAGATCTCACATGTAATCTTTTACTTCTCCAGTGGAAGAAAGGAGGTACGTTTCTTTGTGTCTTATGTGCTTTCAAGATTGATCATTGTAAGTATGTGGCATTGTTTTGTTTTTATTAATTTTGTTAAAATTAATTTAATTGTATTCTGCATCAGTTTATACAGGTCTTCCCATGTATCTCTAAAGTCCTCACATTCATCATTTCTTATGGCACTGTTACAGTTCAGTGTATCCATGTATCACAATTTGTTTAGCCATTTCACAATCTATAGGCATCTATTTCATTTCCAATTCTTTGTTTTCACAAAATGAGTTTCTATTGCCATGAAATATTTTGGTACATATAGTACCTTTCTTTTTATCCTTAACTTTCTTGGAATATATACCAAGAAATAGGATCTTGGGATGAGAATGGGCATTTTACTGTTTTAGTTGCTTTCTAACAGTGTCAAATGATTTTCTAGAATAGTTGAACCAGTTCACAGTTCCACTAACAACTTACCTCTTTTGTTTCAGTTACTCTAATGTTTACTATTTGCCTTCTGTTATCTTTCCCAATTGACTGTGGGTAAAGACAAATCTTAGAAATACTTAAATATGCATTTCTCTTATTATTAAGAGATTTTGAGCAATATTTCATATGATTGCTTACGGTTTTAAATTGATCGTTGATTGGGGAGTAACTCTTGGTCCTATGTGTGTGCTAATTTCCTATATATCTTCAATATCAGAAATATTTGATGAAAAGATTCTTCCCCAAAACTGAGATAATTTCCCTCTTTATCCCAGCTATATTGATTTTCTTTGTTTACATTCTTTTCAATTTCATGCAACAAAAATATTTGTTGTACAGGGAGAAATATTTAGAGAGTGACTCTCAAATTGCAACACCGACCATTTCCTCTCTACACATGAGGCTAAGTACCATTTGAGGATATGAGTATGATAATGAGAATACAGAGAACTGAAAGTATTCAGCAAATTGATTGTTTTCACTAAAACTTAAAGAAAATGTGTGCTTGGAAATTGTACTTAAATACAATAGAACCCCTAGACTCTAACTATTGAATAATCTGTATACCTTCATAGGCTAACTTCTTAGAAAAGGCTTTTTGCATCTAGAATCCATGAAGAAAGAATTTTTTAAGACAGTTTATTGGAAAGTTGGATGAAGGAAAACCTAGTTTTTCTACCCTCTATTTTAAAAATATAAATACTGCATGAGTCAATGATGCGGATGGGTTTAAACTATGCACAAATCTGTGATAAACAATGACTGCTTCATTTTTAAAACATAGCTCATTTTTAAAGTAAAATTTTATGGTGCATGAAGTCATATGTGTATTTGAGAATGATTTCTAGGCTTGGAATCTGTTTTTGCATGAGGATTGGCTTTTGTGAGTTCTAAAGGTTCTTTGTCATTCCAAAATGTTAATAGTTCTTGGTGACCTGAATCATTGTCTTTTGAAGAGAATTTGGTATCTTTCTGCATTAGGTCAGGCAGGTTGGTGATCTTGGCTGCCAATAGAAGTTAGTAGTTGTGCATGCTCATGTGCATGTGTGTGTGTGTTTATCTCTATATAGATATATACCAGTAGTATTGATTGAGACGAGTTCTGTAAAGCCAATCAACAGCAACTCTCCTGAGCTTCTATGAATAACTTTAAGGATCTAGTCTCTATTTACTCAGTAATAAACTACAGCAAAACATTCAAGAAACTAAAGCACAACATTCACAACAATGTAACATAACAACTTATTACCATAGTGGCCACACACTCTTAAACAAAACATATCATTCAGTAAGTCATAATCTCATCAGTCAATACAAAGCACCCAAGTAAAGTCTTTCATCTTGATTCGAGGCTGGCTTCCAAACCCCAGGGCTTCATTTGTCATAAACATATCAACTTGTTTACAAATTTTAAACTTTCACAATTAGTATTTTATTAAAGAAAATTATTTACTGCTGGTAAGTGTTTTGTTAGCAAACCCTTTCTGGGGTGTCATAGAACCCATGGTGTGTCATCTTTCAGACAGGAACACCATCTAGCTTTCTTAGATGTTTTATCATTGTACAGTTGAAGTTTTCCCTGCAAAGGTCAAGAATTCAGTACCCACTCCTGCTTAGGAATATTTAAGTATATAATTTTAATTTGTCTGCTTTTTATGGACTTTTATAAATTATAAGATGCAGAATAGAACAAACATTTACTTTGATACTTTTGTAGATTTGTGGATTTTATAGATATGAAAAATATATCCACTGGTACAGACCATCCTTATCTCTTTCTGTTCATTTCTTTATGTGACTCTTTCATGGAGAATATACCCAAGTACTAAAGGTCTCTCCTTGTTCCTTCTATAACAAGAGTCTCACATGATCCAGTAATCCCTTGTTATCCCAAGTTCAAGTGTGAATTATTATCACAATTTTGAAAACAGAGTTTAAGCCCCCATCCAATGCCTCTCCTATCAATAGACTGGATAGCTCTCAAATCACAAAGCATTTAATGATTAAATGACTAGGAAAATCAGGCAGTAATAATAATAATAACTAAAATCTTTATAATGCTTCTCACTTTACATACATGTGATCCTCACAAAATCTCTGTGAGGCAGGTTCTCTTATTAGCCTGTTTTTTTTTAACTGATGAAAGAACTGAGGGTGAGGTAAGTTGATTTGACTCACATAGCTAGTAAGTATTTGAGGTAAAATTTGATCCCAGGTCTTCCTGACTCCAAATGTTATGGTTTGTCTACTACATCATGCAATATGTCTAGTAGAATAATTCTTTGTCTTCTCTTTTGCTCTCCTCACCATATGGTAAAATCCTCTATAAGCCTCCAGGTTGGTGAGAGGGGGCATGCTCCCTGGATAGATTATAGACATAAGAGTTGTGTCACAACTGTGACATCTCCTATGGTGCTATCTTCTGCCACTAGTTGTGTCTCATTGCTGCTGCACTTTGTCTCCACAGAAGCCATTCCTCTCTGACTCTGAAGCTGCTATTTTTGGCTAAATTCTTCTTGACATCTTTTGGAACTGTGATTAGCTACTTCCTTGAGGTAAGTGCTATTGCTCCTTTTGCCCCAGCTAACATTTCTAGGAACCGTTTAAAACATTTTCAACTCTTCTGCTACTCAAGTTTTCAATCACACCTTGTAGGGAAACAAAAGGACCCCTCAGATAACTGTCAATATATTTTTAAACCCCACTTTGGAAACCCCATTTACACCCTGCCCCCTACAGGAAGTTTCCTAACTCCCTTTCCAAGTGGAATTTGGGCAAGAAATTTCCTTTCATGTCCCATCAGGTCCTGGGAAGGAAGTGCCTAGATCATATAAATCTTGAAATTTTGATAGACTTCAAAGAGGCACTTAGTGACACTGAAAGGAAAGTGGGAATGCTAGCAGCCTTTGTTCTACATTCTTACTACCATGGGAAAGCTTTACCTTCTTATTTTTAAATATTTCACTGGACTTAGAGAAACACTCAAGCTTTCTACCCATTATTCTTTGCCATCAATACCTGACTGTCCCAGTTCCTTTCCTAACCATATATATCTGATGATGTCTTTTATATCACATTTCTACTAAACATGTCATCATTGACTAGAGATTAAAGCCTATTTGTACCTACTCTTTGACTCTTCCGTTCCCCTTTGAGTTATTCTCAATTTATATAAATCTGAATATATCTATTTTCCAGGATTCACAACCCTATCATCCCTAAGGGGGGATATGTTAAAATATGGGTTTATATGGAAGTGATCATTTTGAGAACTTTGAAAGAGTAGTAAAATTTCTTACATATAGTCCAGATTGATTTCTTCCTATTCACTTCAGTGTCTAGCTCATTATTCATCTATCAATGCACATATGCTGATAGCTTTCCCTCTAGTCTGGACAGCATATATTTGTGGTCTATGTTCATTTCAGTATGAATAGCTAAAGTGATCTATTTCAATGAATGAATAAAAAATCTTTATTAAACATGAATTACATGAAAAGTTCTGTGTTGAGTGCTGACAATAAAATAGAAAAGTAAGGCAAGTCTTGCTCTTAAGGGGCTCATATTCCAATTTTGTTGCTGTTCAATCATGTCTGACTCTGTGATTTCTCTGTCCCATAGCACACCAATAGTGTCCATGAGGGTTTCTTAGCAAATTGTTCTTGATCTTCCTGTTCCTTCTCCTGCCTCCATTTCCCCCTCCTCCTCTTCCTCATCCCATTATTCCCCTCTTCCTTGTTCTCCTCTTCCTTGTCCCTTTTGTCCCCCTTCCCGCTCTTCCCCCTTCTTCCTCCTATTTTTGGGCACTCTCCTTATTTTGCCCCCCTTTTGGAAGACAGAAGGCCAAGAGCCAACTGGGCTCTTGAGCTCTTCTTTGCTAGCTGATGGAAGACCACAGTACACTTGGGAGGGCATCATTGATAAACTGTCCTCTTCAGGAAAGCTTATCTGACTTGTATCTTTTTTTTTTTTGAGTGGAAGGCAGGGCAATTGGGGTTAAGTGCCTAAGGTCACATAGCTAGTAAGTGTGTCAAGTGTCTGAGGCTGGATTTGAACTCAGGTCCTCCTGACTCCAGGGCAGTGCTCTAGTCACTACACCACCTAGCTGCCCCAACGTTTATCTTTATAATCTTTTGAATATTGTCTGTTAGTTGCCATATTATAAATTTCCTGTCAAGTTCATGTGTTTTTGCAGATCATATTCAATTTTGTATTTTTTATAATATTTGACAAGTTAGTCATTTAAAGATTATTAATTTATTAATGGAGCAAAATTTCAAGTTCATTCAGTAGAGGTGAGTTCATTAAGTTTCCTATTATTTATTAAAACTTTTTAAAAGATTCTGTAGCTGCTTTCAGCTATTGAATTTTAAAGAAGAGGGTGTTTTTTAAAAAAAACATACTTGGTAGAGAAATGGGCAGATTTTAACCCATTATTCAACTATGAAACTAGATCATTATACTAATAACATATATTTAAGTATATGGTAGCCCCACCATGATCTTGCAAGGCAGTAACAAACACATTTCTCAGTCTATCCATAGATAAAGTATAGTATAAAAGTAGTTAATATCTTGAAGTTGTAATTCCTCATTATGGTGCGAGGTAATACATGTGTATTGAGTGATAGAAAGTTTTCAAATATAGACCAAGTGGCACACCTTATTTCTGTTGCCCGAGAGGACCATAAGAGCCAAATCCTAAGATTCTAGCACTAGGAAGCTGGTCGATCAAATTGTGATGACCTCTCCCCCACCCCCACCCCTGTAATTGAGCTCAGGAGAGGTCAAAGCTGAAGATACAGATTTGGGAATCATCTGAAGAGAGGTCTGGGGAGATTATTGAAATTTTTGGAATGATTAAATATAGCAAGGGAAAGAAAGAGGAGAGGAGAGAAAGAAAAGAGGAGAGTAGAGAAAAGAAGAGAAAAGAAGAGAAGAGAAGAGAAAAAGGAATACCTCGGTGAACATTCCCCCTTCCCCAGTCTCCAAGGGTTATTAGGAAAAGATAAGGAAGTAAGAAGCCAAAGAGCAATGATTAGACAAGTAGGAGAACTGGGAGTGTGGAGTGCCTCTGCAGCCAAGGTAGCAGAGGGTATAGAGAAGGAGGATATGGTTAACAATGTCAGATGCTGCAGAGAGACCAAGGGGAGTAAGTACTGTAAATAGATCTTCAGTTTAAAAAAAAATTAAAAGATCAACATGAAGGTAGAAGTTTCAGTGTAATGGTGATTGTAAAGGATTGAAGAGAGATTGTAGGATAGAAACATTAACTGTATGCCGTCTTTTGAAAAGAAAACCCACAATAAATAGTCATTGAAGGGGAAGAAAGGCATGGGTCTGGACGGGCTGTGAGTTTATTTCCTCTTCTGTATAATGGGCATTATAATAGTGACCATCTCATGAGGGGTTGTAAAGATATAATGAATAGTAGAGAAAAAGTATTTTATAAACCTCAAGGTACTACATAAATATTAGTTGTTGTTATTATTCACTATAAGGGTCAAGGGAACACCTTGAAAAGAACATGAGCATGGTTATAGGAAGATGGACATGAAGTAGTAGAGAGGGAGAGATTAGAAATATGAAGTAAAGGACAGTTGGAGAAGCATCCTGGTGGAGGAGGGGAGAGTAGATTGAAAGACTAATTGAAAGGGAGAGGAATTAGCCTTATTGAGGCATAGGAAAGCCCTTATGAAACATGTAGAAAAGAAATAGACAGACAGATTCCTGAAATACAGAAGTGCTTTTCATCAAACTACTTATGAGGTCATTTCAATCATGTGATTTTCTGAAATTTAAGTAAAATCTCAGGATAATTTCAATCAGGTGATTTTTCTGAAATTGAGGTGAACATGAATTGCTCTTTTGATTGAAATTATCCCTACTCTTTGTCATGAACTTACACGTAGTGATAGAGTAGGTGGTTACCACATAATTACAAAATCAGGTAAATAATTGCTTGCCATTTCACATTAGGTGACCAAGAACTCAGGCAAGAGAATGGGCACTAGCATTCAAAGAGAGAGGCTACTCAACTTGCTTTGTCCCAGGCACCACATCAACATAACTCAATTTTACAAAGTATTTTCAAGTATGTGTATGAATTACTTGCTTCACAATAAGCCTGTAAGGTAAATGGTTCATGTGTATGCAACATTAGAGAATACAATAGATTTTGTACTATTTTACAGAACAGAAAGTTAAGAATGAGAGTTTGTGAGTTTCCTACAAGATCTAAGAAGAATCAGGAGTGAGATTCAAATCCAGGTCTAGGCCAAATTTAAGTTTAAGGCCTTTTCTAATACTTCCTAAGGCTTCTCAACTCATTTTATCTCAGATGAAAGGGTTAAAAATAAAAAACAAAAACTCTCTATAAATCTCTATTATCCAGTCTACATCATCTGTTCTCATAGTCTTAATTAAATAGCTGAGTTTTTCATGTGGAAAAAGAGAATCAGCTAAGTCTATTTTAAGATTTCTGACAAGATTCACTGAGCCAAGAAATAAGATAAAGGAAAATGTTACTTCTGATTGAAGATATTGAGAGAGTTTATGGGAAATAATCCTTATGGAATGAACTCACTGTTTATCGATTTGTATTGTAAGTTAATGTACCCCCAAATTTTTGAAATATATCCCCCACTGGTATTTTACAGGAAACTAGGAAAATAAATCTAGGATTTTGACAGATGGTATCTACTCATCCAAACTGCTACCACAATAGAGATGTAAATGTCTTGAGATATTGTTGGTAATCTTGATGAAAAACAAAACTCCATGAACAGACTCTTGTTTTCCTTGTAATTTTAACAGGAAGACTTATCATTTTGTATCACCACAGACACATTTTAGATAGAACTAACAAGTTTAAGTCACATTTCTATCCCTTCTTATATCTTTATAATAATTATTATTAGGCTCCTTTTTGGTTCAGTTAATGGAAGTTTCTTTTTGAGATATTGAAACCAAACATCACTTTTGCCTCTCAACTGCATACTTCACTCTCCCATTTCTGCCAAACCTGCCATCATTTTCTCGTCACACAGATTCAACAGATTTCAATCATTTTGACTCTTTCCTCTTACATTCAGACACCAAGATCTTTTAATTTTTCCACCATAATATGTTTTGCCTTTCTCTATGCTCCTTCATTTCCATTGTCATCAGTCTAGTTCATGACTCCAATACTCAGTATCTGAACTGTTATTAGAATATGGTGCCACAATTAGAATTACACGGCAGAGACATTAAAGGACTGGAGGTCTTGGAACACAGCTTATCAAAGAGCAAAAGAACTGGGGCTCCAGTGAAAAATATCATACCCTACAAAGTTAAATATTATCTTGAACAAAAAAAATGGACATTTGATAAACTCTCAGACTTTCACAACTTTGTTAAAAAAATCCTGAATTTAATAGATGATTCAACATACAAGAACCAAGAGAAATATAAGGTACATAACAACAACTGATTACAAGGAATCCATAAGGACAGACTGTTTACTTTTTATATATGTAAAAGGTAAAATTTATGTTTAAGATTCTTAATAATAATTGAGTAGTTCATAAGAAATATTGGGGTAAACTTGAGTATGATATGAGTTTAAAAAGTAAAACCATTTAGGAATAGCTTAAAAGAGTAATTATTTTATACAAATGAGGTGCAAAAGAAAGAATTGATACACAGGAATTAGATGGGAGAGGAGGGCTGGTAGTTCTGGTAACCTACTTTCATTGGGAATGGGTTTAAGAGGGGGCTATATGTATATATATATATACATATATATGTAAAAGAGTATAAAAGTCATATAAATTCAGAAGAAATAAAACAATAGGGAGCAGGATTTTTAGAGGGGAGGGTGAGGGAATAGGTAAATAGGGGTATAGAAGGGTGTTTAGATTTATGGGAATGGGAGGATAGGGGAATGATCCTTGGAGAGGGTTAGATGTCATACGAGGGCAAGGCAGTGGGTAAAAGTAAAGTAGAGGAGGCAGGAGGGACAGGAAATAAGAGACATGCTCATACATAAAAACAAAAATCAGGAGTAGAATAGGTTTGGGAAAGTATATGTCTATATATGCACGTATATATGTATTTGTATATGTATATATCTATATCTATGGAGAAACATTTAAATTTTATTGTAGCCTTCTGTACCACCTAGCTTCCCTAAAATGGATAATTCTCAACACGATGAGTATTATATAGCCTGTCTTGAAATGAAAATTTATTGTTACATATTTTGAATCCTCTTTTATGCTCTACTATGCACGACATGTTTTTTTCTAACTTTGTGTTTAAGCTCCGATATTTAAATTTAAAATATATTTTTGTTTCTTTTCTTTATTCTCTATTTGTGTTTTGATGTTTGAGCCTAAAATAAAATTTTGAGGGAAAAAAAGAATATCCTAAAAGATCTATCTGCCTCCAGTATCTTCTTCCATCAATCTGTCCTTGCTTCCTAACATACCACTTTGATTGTCCTTCTCTGCTCTTCTTACCCATGACCCCCCAAAACTCAACACTAATTTCCATTGACTCCCCAGTGCTTATAGAACAAAGTCCAAACTTCTTAGTCTGGTATTCAAGATCTTCTATAATTTGGCCACTACTTTTCTTTCTAAACCAATACCCTAATACTTGTCTTCAGTCACACTTTAGGTCAGTCCAATCTATGCACACATTGTCCTCTAAGAAAGCAACATGCTTTTATGACACTGAACCTATAATAACTCCATATTTCTTGAATACCAGCCACTCTTCTTTGCCACTGTCTATATTCTACACTTCTTGATGATGTCCTTTATACCCCTTCTCACATAATATATAGTGTCACTAGAAAAAAAAACTTGGGTCAAAGAGATGGATTTTCATAGCATCAAGAATTTTAGGCTTCTTAAAACCACAGCCCAATTTCCCAAATGTGATTGAACTGAGGTAAAAAGAGTAATAGTGTTATGAGACAAGAGAGTAGACAGAGCAGAAACAATATTTGTTGGGCTTAAGTCTGCTTCCTGAGGAGCTTAAAGGGACTTTATTATGGGTCAATACAATTTCCATATTCATTGGGAAAGAATTATAGTGAAGTGATAAGTTTACAAAGATGTATCTGCTCTTATGCCAAAAAATAATGTCATAGAGATTGGACACAGGATAATGGAAAAACTTTATGAGTGGACCCCCAATGACCGGTGGTACTTGATAAGCATATAAGCCTTTGGCAATCAGTTTCTTGACTAGCATTAATTATCTCTCAGTGAACCTTCCCCCAAAGAAATGATGTAATGATCTGCATATGCAGAACAAAAGCTACTAAAAGCTGGTAGTTTTGAGAGGGTGGGAGAAAGGCTGCAAGAAGTCATTTCTGAAAAGGCTGCATCAAGCTGGAGGTTCAATGGGATCACAAATAGTTTTATCTAATATCTGTTTAAAAAAACCCAAAAATTTACCTATAGAGCCATGTCTGACCTGTTTCCTCCCACATTGCTAGGTCAGTATGTGTAATAAAATTTCTGGAGATGCACAATAATATTCTTCTGTACATACTCCTTTGACCTCAGCCTTTTATTTACTGTGGTAGAGGGAGGTCACAGTGTGAGCAAAGTTTGGAGAATTAAAAGAATTGGACAGGGTGTTATAGCCACAGAATCACAAATTGTATCCCTTTTCTTCTTTTAAATTGTTTGGAGGATATTGGCTAAATAAAACAAATGCTTACACAACAAGCAAAAGGATCTGATGAAAATTGTATTTAGTAAAATAAAGTTACTGAATGATTACTAATTGAGATTATTCAAAAATAAATTCATTTCCCTATTCCTGTTTAACCTCCTCCATTACACACAACTACAAATGTGTGTGTGTGTGTGTGTAACCTAAGTCACCACTGACCAAGATTGACTCAATTATACTCTTAAAAATATCATTGATTTCTTGTACCAAACATTATGAGAAGAATAACTTAAGATATGAATCTTGACTGGGCCAAATCAGTTTTAAATCCTTCCACTAACAAACAAGTTCTTCTTAGGTAATTATTTGCTTTTTACTATTTAATTGTTATATGGTTATCATGGGCAGTTAGGTGGCATAGTGGATAGAGTGCTGGGCTTGAAGTCAGGAAGACTTATCTTTTTAAGTTCAAATTCAGTCTCAGATACTTACTAGCTGTGTGACCCTGGACAAGTCACTTAACCCTGTTTGCCTTAGTTGCTTATCTGTGAAATGAACTGGAGCAGGAAATAGCAAAGCATTCCAGTAACATTGCCAAGAAATCCCCAAAAGGGGTCATGGAGAATTAGAGCCAACTGAAAACAACCAAAAAATAATAGTAATTATAAGATAACATAAGCTGAAATAGTAAGAATTTTACACAAAATGTAAAATATAGCTAGTATCAGTCTTGATGTTTCTAGTTTGTCCAATCTTCCCATTTTATAGATGAGGAAACTGAGGCCTTAAGAATTAAAATGACTTGTCTAAGATCACAAGGTAGTAAGTAGAAGAATGGGGCTTTTCAAGTAGGTCTTCTGACTTGCATTCTGACTCTTAAAATGCCTGGAACCCTGGAAATCTCTGGCTTTTGACACCTGATTCTATAATGTCCTGGAGACCTGAAAAATGTTAGAAAAACCTCAGTTTGAATCTGGTCTTAGACAGTTATTAGCTTTGTAACCTCTGTAAATCACTTAACATCTGTTTACTCAGTTTTCTCAACTGTAAAAATAGGATAATAACAGCACCTATCTCACACGGTTGTTTTGAGGATCAAATGTAAAGTGCCTAGCACAGTGCCTAGCATATAGTAGGCAGTGAACAAATGCTTATTCTTATCTTTTCCCTTCCCTCCATTCATTCTAAGAAGGTAAAATCATCTTCAATCCATATATGTTACACACACACACACACACACACACACACACACACA
>CM053582.1:134182504-134197505 GCA_028627135.1 Pseudochirops cupreus | reverse complement strand
AGGCGACTTTTTAAGGCATTCTTCTCCTCATTGGCTTTTTGGGCCTCTTTTGTCATTTGAGTTAATCTATTTTTTAGGGTGTTGATTTCTTCAGTCAGATTGCTGACTCTCTTTTCATGATTTTCTTGCAACATTCTTATTTCTCTTCCCAATTTTTCTTCCACTTCTCTTATTTGGTTTTAAAAATCCTTCTTCAGCTCATCTCTAGCTTTAAGGCAATCTTCATGTTTATTGAAAGCCCCTGGTGGGGGCGCTCTGGCTGTACTCTCCTCCTCCCTCTCTTTGCCATGATCTTTCTTTTCCCCAAAGAAGGAATCTAGTGTTTGGTTGCTGTTCTTACCCTGTTTCTTATGCTTATTCTTACTCATGGTTGGTCAGTGCGTGATTTTTTTTTAAAATTTCTGTGGGGCTCTGCTTCCAGAAGGGAAAGCTCTGTCCCAAATCGCTGGGGTCATCCCAGATGCCGTAGCTCTCAGACAGGTGCTGGGTCCCTTTCCTATTTACTTCCGGCTCACTGGATAATGAAGACTCCAGGACCAAGGCCAAAGACCAAAATCCGGATCCAGGCTGCTCAATGCAAGAGCACTCGGCCTCTGAACAATCACTTAGTCCCCTGCTGCCAGCAGGCTACGGGCACAGAAGCTGCAATGCAGAGGTGGGTGCAAAACCTCTGCCTTTCGCTTTCCTGCCTTGGAGGCCTTTCAGTTGGACTGCTTTTCGCCCCTGATTTCGCAAGCTTCACTGACCTAGTTCTGAACGCTGCTCGCAGCTGCTGCTAATCTGCTCGCCAGAGAGGCTCCTCTGCTCCTCCCATCCAGGTGCTCCTGGGGCTCAGCCAGGGCTTCAGACCAGGCTGGTTTCGGTTCGCAGTGCTGATATGATTCCTCATAGTCGAGCTGACTTTAGTGGAAGGTATATTTCTGTGTGTTTTGGAGTTCTAGGATTAGTTTAGAGTCATATTTTATGGGTATTTTGGGGTGGCTATGTGAAAGCTGCGATATGTTGCTGCTGCTACAGCCGCCATCTTGGCTCTGACCCCCCAAAATATTCATTTTTAGAGCTTGCCTTGGAAATCATGTCATATTGGCTGAAAGGCCCATGAATGTTTACCTTGGAAAAGAGAATGCTTGGGGAAGGGCAGAATAGCTGTCTTCGGGTTTTGTTTTTTTTTTAAAGAAGACTGTGTTTATCTTGTTTAGACCCAGAAGACAGAACCGGTAGCAAAGGTTACAAGTTAGAGAGACCTGGGTCCATATAAGAAAAAAATCTTCCTAATAATTAGTGCTGTCCTACAATACAATGGGGTGCCTCAGGAGGTAAAGAATGACATATTAATTCTATTCAATAAACTTTTATTAAGCACCTACTATGTATTTTCAAATGGAATACTTGCCAAAGATATTTTAAAGGAGATTCTCTTGAGGTATGAGTTAGACTAGATCACTTCTGATATCTCTTTGGCTTGGAGATTCTATGACATTCCAGAGCCTCAATTTTCCTTATCTATAAAATAGAATTAAAATATTGTTGTATAGTCAATTAATCATGTCCAACTCTGCAATCAAATTAATGATTTCCATGATCAAGATATTGGATTGGATTGCCAATTTCTTTTTCAGCTAATTTTACACATGAGAAACTGAGGCAAACAGGGTTAAGTGACTTGTCCAGAATCAAAGAGCTAGTAAGTGTCTGAGACTGGATTTGACCTTAGGATGATGAGTCTTCCTGACTTAAGGGCCAGCCATTTATCCATTGTTCCATCTAGCTGTCCCTAAGCAATAGATGTAATACCCATATCATGGAATTATAAAGAATTCTGTAAACTTAAAATCATTACACAATTATGTCATTATGACTATGTTTATAATAAATAATGTTAGTGAAAAGAAAGCACTCTTATTGTATATCTAATGACCCTTAGGATTCATAAAACTCTGGCTATCATTTATCTGTTAATATTTGGATTATCTTTTGAAAATACTCATTAATTTTCAAAGAAATGTCTTTTACTTAATTCACCTAAATTTTTTTTTAAATAGGCAGTTAATTTATGGGCCCTAAGATGAATTGGAATGATGATACTGAAGCCACGTGTATTATCAAATTGTTTAAGTGACTTCAGTCCATGAGTGACATTTCATTTGATCCACCTCCCTTTATGTTCATGTTCCAATAAGTAAATAACCAAGCCAGCCAGTATTCTGGGTAGTGCAATACTCCACAGTTCACATTTGCTTTGAATACTTCAGAGTTTCACAATATGAGAACATAAATCCACAGGGAGGTAGATGTAATATCAGCCAAAAGATGATAAAGGATTGGAATTTTACTTTCTCTAAAATCTTATTTCTGTAATTGAAAAAGAAAACATTGTATTTTTCAAAGACTTGTGTTGACATGTTAAGATAATAAGGTGAGAAATTTTTGAATTTTTACTTACTCATCTCTAAATTTCGAGATTGCTTCAATGTTTCATGGTTTGGAGTAGGATGATAATGAGGTTAATATTTGGGTAAAATAAAATACAATGAAATAACACAAGATACTTACAGAAAGAACTGTTCATGGCAATTAAAAGATTACCTTTCTTAAGCTAGGTGATTAGGAATATAGCAATAAGTAATGCTGGAGGGGAGGTGGAAAAATAAGTACGCTAATGTACTGCTGGTGGAGTTGTGGGTTGGTCCAAGCATTCTGGAGAACAATTTAAAACTATGCTCAAAGGATAATGAAATTGGGCATAGCCTTTGACTTTTTTTTTGCAATTCAGCTACTAGATCTATATCCAAAGGATCAAAAGAAGAAAAGGAACCTTATAAACAAATTTAATGCATATCTTTTTGTGGTGGTAAAGAAATGGAAATGGAGGGGATGCACTTCAATTGGGGAATGACTGAACAAGTTGTGGTATATGATTGTGATGGAATACTATTGTGCTATAAAAAATTATAAGGGGAAATGATTTCAGAAAAATGCAGGAAAACTTACATTGATGGATACAATGGAAAATGAGCAGAATCAGCATTGTACAAGTAACAGCAATCCTGTAATGATAACAAACTATGAAAGATTTAGCTACTCCAATCAAGACAATAATGTAAGATAATTCCAGAGGACTCATGATGAAAAATGCTATCTACTTCTAGAGAGAGAACTGAGGTACTATGAGTACAGATCGAAGCATACTTTTTGCTGGCTTTATTTTTCATCTAATACAGAAATATGTTTTGCATGACTTCACAGGTATAATTTATATCATATTGCTTGCTTTCTCTATGGATGGGAGAGGGACTGGAAGGAAGGAAAAGAGTTTAAAACTCAAAGTTTTAAAAAATGAATGTTAAAATAAATCAAGTAAAAAGAAGGAGTATAGTAGCAAGGCTAATAGGAGCTGCAGGAGAGACTAAAATCAGATATATTCTTGTTAGTTAATGATCCCTTTATTGATAGTCAATGGGAGTTACTAGTACATTAAAGCTAACTACTAATTCACTAAATTGACCCCCTACTTTTCCAAGAACATGTTACATTAATCTTCTTCCTCTCACCTCAAAATTTCTCCTTATCTTCACTTGTGTTTTGTCACTTTCCCTTTGGTCTCTGAAGAAGGCCTCCTTTCCAAGGCTAAACTCTTCACTTATATTCATGTAGCTATCCCTTCCAGACTCCTTCCATCAGTCTTATTCCATCAGTCATCCTCTTTCTAACTTTCGGTATGCACTAGCTCATTCTCGCACAACTTAAAATGTGCTTTCCTGTCCTAAATAACAATCATAGCACATCTCAGAACCATGAACTGCTGTCCTATCTCTCACTTTTCCTGGGAATCCAAACTTCTCAAAAAAAATTTTTTTACCTACTTCCTAACCTTCATCACTTCTCAATTCCCTTCTCAGCCTTTTAAAAATCTGATATTTGCTCCTAGCACTCCACTATACTTGTTCTTTTCAAGGAAATCGATTATCTCTCAATTAAATGACCAATTTTCATGTTATCATTAAAAAAAATAATACTTTCTTTGATGCTTTGACTGTTGCCTTCTTCAAAAGCTTTCCTTCTTTGGTTTCCAAGAAAGTACTTTCTTTTATCTACTACTATACTTCTTTCTCTTTCTTCCTCTTTTAGTCTCTGCTTCCAGGTTACCATTTCCTTACCTTTTAAATTCAATTTTATTTTGAGGTTCACATTTTCTTTTTCCTTCTTCCTTCCCTAATCCCTATTGACATTTAAAAAGGAAAAAAATGTATTACAAACATGCCTAGTCAAACAAAATGTATTTCTCCATTTGCCATGTTAGTCTGTCTATCATATCTATCTGTCTATCTGTGCTTCAGTCTGTACTCTGAGTCTCCCACCTCTCTACCTGCAGGTGTGTAGCATGTTTCATTATGAGTCCTCTGAAATTATGGGTGATTTCATTGTGTTGATCAGAGTTCCTCAGTCTTTCAAAGTTGTTTGTCTTTACAGTATTGCTATTATAAAAACTGTTCTTTTGGCTCTCCTCACTTCATATTGTATCAGTTAATACAAGTTTTCCCAGGTTTCTCTAAAACCATTCTCTTCATAATTTCTTTCAGCCAAATAATGTTGCATTATATTTATATATCATAAATTGTTTATTCATTTCTTAATTTCTGGATGACTCCTTAGTTTCAAGTTCTTCAATACCACAAAAAGAGTCACTGGAAATATTTTGTACATATAGGTTTTTTTCACCTTTCTTTGATCTCTTTGGGGGCATAGACCTAGTAAAAGTATCACTAGGTCAAACAGTATGCACAATTTAATAACTTTGGGGACATAGTTCCAAGTTGCTTTCCAAAACTGCCTGATCAGTTTAGGGTTCCATCACTATTGCATTAATGAATCTGCTTTTCCATAACCCTTTCAGCATTTAACATTTTCTCTTTTTGTTAACTTTGCCAATGTGATGTTGTAATGGTAATGAAATTTGAAGATCCCTCTGTATTAGAAAGCTGACAGGTATTTAGCACCTAGTTTCAAATTAAGTCTCTGTAAAGAAACAGAAGGTATGAACCCCTGTTGCTGACCTAACAGGAAGGGCTGAACAGGGAGGAGCTATACTGTATTTAAGGAAGAGCACAAGCTGGACAGTAAGAACTTCTTGGGATAGGCATCGTGGAGGCAGGGAAGCTGCTGCTGGAGAAGTAGAGAGAGAGAGAGAGAGAGAGAGAGAGAGAGAGAGAGAGAGAGAGAGAGGGAGAGAATTTCTTTCAGTGAGAATCTGGAAGCTGGGCTGCTACTGCTGGACTGAAGACTGAACTGAGAATTGAGAAGAACTGAGAAGAGAAATGAGAACTGAGAACTGACACAAAACTCGAACTTGTCTCTGGTCCTGGGAAAACAAGGCTTAACAAGGCCACAATAACATTAATACACATTAACAAAGCCACAGCAACATTTGTGCAAAAGACCAGCACATGCTTCCTCAGTCTTTGGCAGCTCTGGCTGGCCCTTGGGAATCCTTAGCAGCTCTGGTCGGCCCTTGGAAATCCTCAGCACCATAAGCTCCATTCTCAAAATCAAAATAATTTTATCCAGCCT
Source organism: Pseudochirops cupreus (assembly GCA_028627135.1). Classification (NCBI taxonomy): domain Eukaryota; kingdom Metazoa; phylum Chordata; class Mammalia; order Diprotodontia; family Pseudocheiridae; genus Pseudochirops; species Pseudochirops cupreus. The sequence goes on along the minus strand of CM053582.1, from coordinate 134,191,937 downwards.
CCATGTGGCTTGGCCAAGAAATTCTGTCTCAGTTCTCAATTATCATTCCTCTCCTCAGTTCTGCTCAATTCTTAGTTCACTCTTCAGTCCAGCAGCAGCTGTTCTGTCTCCACAATGCTTATCTCAAGAAGTTCTTACTGTCCAGCTTGTGCTCTTCCTTAAATATGATATCACTCCTCCATGTTTAGCCCCTTCTTGTTACATCAGTAACAGGAGTTCCCTGTTCAGCCCCTTCCTGTTAGGTCAGCAACAGGGGTTCATACCTCCTGTTTCTTTACAGAGACTTAATTTGAAACTAGATGCTAAGTACCTGTCAACTTTCCAATACAAAGGGATCTTCAAATTTCATTACTATTACAGATGTGCGAAGTGATACCTCACAGTTGTTTTTAACTGTTTAGAGTCTCCATTAGTGATTTGCAGTATTTTTTTATATAACTATTGATAGCTTGGATATCTTCCTCTCCAAGCAAACAAGATACATTTTTCAAATAATGCTGCCTGAAATATATTCATCCCCTTCCTTCCCTCTTTCTCCTATGAGAACCTTGGACTCCTGAAATTTCACCTTATTTTGTCCAGAATCAATTTTCTATGCCAATTTCAAGTCAAACTATGCCACTACATTCAGTTTTCCTTTATAAGTTGTCTTCAATCTATTACAATGTAAGCTCCTTGAGGGCAACAACTGTTCTTCACTTGTATTTCTTTTCTTTTTTGAGAAAATTATAATTCATTTATTTTAAAAATTCATCAAAAAAACCTTCAAATTCTGAATTCTTTCTCCTCCACTACCCATTGTGAAGGCAACATGTGATATCAATTATATGTGTAAATTCATACAAAACATATTTCCATATTGGTGACGTTGCAAAAAAATACCCAATAAAAATAAAGTGAAAAATAGCATGCTCCATCTGCATTCAGATTTCATTCTTTCTCTGAGGTGAATAGCATTTTTCATTGTAAATTCTTTGGAACTGTTTTAGATCATTTTATTGATCTTAATAGCTAAATTATTCACAGTTGATCATTGTACGATATTGCTGTTACTGTGTACAGTGTTCTGATTCTGCTAATTTCATTTTGTATCAGTTCATATAAGACTTCTCAAGTTTTTTTCTGAAACCATTCTGTTCCCCACTTCTATTTCTATCTGCAGTTTCTAGCACAGTGCTAGACATATAGTAAGTGCTTCAAAAAGACTTTAAGTTTATCTTTCTCTTCTTCCTACTATCTAAATGCTACCATACCCGTGGACTCAGGTGATGGCTTTCTTCTGAAGGCTTTCTTCTATTTACCTTCCTCTGTAATTTCCCTTTTGATAATATCATATACTTCAAGGATTTCAACCATTACTTCTAAATGGATAATAGACAAACCTTTATTTTTACACATCATCTCTCTCCCCAAATCCAAACGAGAATTTCCACTAGTTTCTTGGATATTTATACATGAATATTCAACATAGTCTTTCAAAAACCTTTATCTTCAGAACTTTGCTGTTTCTGATGATGCCACAGGATCAATTGAATTGGAAGAGATGATACTTAAAAGGTGAAATTGAGAGATGAGAGAGGAATACAATGAGAGGAGATGGGGAGAGACAGAACGAGGTAAATTATCTCATATAGAAGAGGCAAGAGAAAACTGTTGCAATGGAGGGGAAGAACAGGAAAGCAAAAGGGAATGAGTCAACCTTACTCTCTTTGAATTTGGCTTAGGGAGGGAATTACATACACACAAAGTATCTTGCCCTACAGGAGAGTAGGGGGGAAGGGAATGAGAAGGGGGATGATGTAGGGGAGGGCAAGTTGGGGGAAAGGTAGTTAGAAGCACACACTCTTGAAAAGGGACAGGGTCAAAGTCGAAAACAGAACAAGGAGGGGGGGGATTGGATGGAGGGAAATATAGTCAGTCTTTCAAAATATATCCACTATGGAAATGTTTTGCATAGCTACACATGTACAACCTCTATTGAATTGCTTATCTTCCCAGTAAGGCTGGGTGACAAGGGAGGAAGGGAAAGAATCCAAAGTTTTAAAATCAAATGTTTAAAAAATATTTATTATTATTATTATTATCATTATCATTATTTTTATATGCAATTGGGAAATAAGATATTCAGGCACTGGAGAAAGGAGACCCATCTTGCCCTACTGGAAAGTGGGAGGAGGGATGGGGGAGTATATAGGACAGAGTAGATTGGGGGAGGGGGTTTACAATGGGATTGCTGTTTTGGGGTAGTGGGTAGGGAAAAGACAGGGAGAAAATTTATAACTCAAAATCTTGTTGAAATTAATTATCTAAACTCAAAATAAACATAAAATTTAATTTAAAAAACAAAAAAGTTACAAGCAAAGACTAAAGTGGAGGGAGCACTGGTATATAATTTTTTGTTTGCAGATCATTGTGCACCCAATGCAACCTGTGAAGCTGAGATGCAGCAAAATATGAATTTATTCTATTGCTTGTGCTGCTGTTGGCCTAACAATGAACACTAAGAAAACACAAGTCCTCTGTCAGCCACACTATACCATTCATTTGTGGAACCATAGTTTACAGCAGATGGAGAAGTTTCGAATACTGTGGATAAGTTAACTTACCTTGGTAGAATAATTTCTAGAGATGCACACATTGATAATGAGGTTGACACATGGATGGCCAGAACTAGCTCTGTGTTTGAGAGGCTCCAAAGAAAAGCATGGGAGAAAAGAAGCATTAGACCAGTGATTCTCAACCTTCCTAATGCTGCGACCCTTTACTATTTGTATGTGGGCGTATCTGCATGTGGGTGGACCCACCTGGAGATGGTTAGAGGAATGGTGTCTTGGTTCCTAAGACCATCAGAAATATATGTTTTCCTGTGGTCTTAGGTCACCTTGTTTGACCCCCAAAGGGATTGTGACCCACAGGTTGAGAACTGCTGCATTAGACTGACTACCAAACTGAAGGTCTACAGAACTATTGTGCTGACCTCATTGTTCTATGCCTATGAAACCTGGACAGTCTACCAGTGCCATGCCAGGAAACTGAATCACTTCTATTTGAATTGTCTTAGGAATATTCTAAATATCACCTGGCAGGATAAGATACCAGACACTGAGGCTGCCAAACATTCAAACTCTACTGCAGAAAGCACAACTCTGATGGACTGGTTACATTATTTGAATGACAAACATATACTTACCAAAAAGACTATTGTATAGAGAACTCACACAGGGAAAGTGCTCACATGGTGGTGAGAAAATTTGATGCAAGGATACTCTCGAGGTCTTTCTGAAAACTTTGGAATTGATTGTGTGACATGGGAGACACTGGCACAGGACCATCCTGCATGGCGTGCCCTTATCAGAAGAGATGCTGTGCTCCACAAACAAAGCAGACTTGAAGTAGCTCAAAAGAAATGGGAGATGTGTGAATTTAAAGAATTCATTCCAAATGTTCACGTGGACTTTTTGTTCCCAACCTGTGGTAGAGCGTTCTGAGCTTATATCGGTCTGATTGGCCACAGTCAGATGCAGTATAGCTTGACTCTAACATAGTGATGTCATTTTGTTTCTCCTCAGGAAGGAAGGACAACAGCCAACAACCACATAAAAGGAGTTTAACCTAACCCTTAGAATCTTTATCTGGAAAATGAAGATAATAATAGTACATACTTCACAGCATTGTTGTAGGGATCAAATGTACAAATGCATGTCAAACATTTTCTGAATGTTAAAGTAATTTATAAAACTCAGTTATTATATACTAGCTGAAGAGATCTATTCACTGCATTGCTTGCTAAGTCCCATCCTTTTATATCTCAGCATCATTTTTCCTGTTTTTGTTTTTTTTGTTAGAAATCCTTTCCTCATTGTCCCCACTTGTGCCCTTCCTTCTAGATCTAAGTCTGATGCTATCTTCTGTACTGAGCTCTCCCTGATCCTTTCTTCAAAGTAACCACTCTTTCTTCTGAACTATTAATAAAGAACATCTTACCTTTGTTTTGCAATTTATAATATTCTGCCTTGGATCACTATTATATCTGTGTCCTTTTACTATTTAGAATAATGATACTCTAAGTTCTAGGGAGATAGGGAACATTTCATTTGCTTCTTTGCAATTCCCCATTGAACCTGGCACAGTAACCACTAAAATCATAAATACTTCTTGTTAAGTGAATGAATGGCTGAACAAACAAATACCTGGACAGATTATCATGAGATAAAATAAATGAAATGTGAATACCTACTGTGTAAGGTACTAATTTTCCTCAGTGACTATTCTGATTTCTGTTTTAGAGACAAAGCATGAGAGTCAAACAGTGGTTGTCTTCCCTTAGTAGTCTACAAACTCCTTGAGAACAGGGGCAATGTATTATTCATGTTTTTCTTTCCCATAGTACCTAGCACTATATCTTACATGTAGTTGTGATTAATCAGCCTTTGTTGGCTGACTGTGTAAATGAATACATGAATGTTATACAAGTCGGTTTTCTAGGTGGCAGCTAGATGGTGTAGTTGAGTGATAGGTATGAAGTCAGGATAATTTATCTTCCTAAGTTCAAATCCAGTCTCAGATACTTACTAGGTGTGTGACCCAGGCAAGTCATTTTACCCTGTTTGCCTCACTCTGAGCATCTATAAAAAGGAACTGGAGAAAGAAATGATAAATCACTTCAGCGTCCTTGCCCAGAAAACCCCAAATGGTGTTGCAAAGAATTGCACATTACTGAAATGACTGAACAACAACAAGATACAAGTGGATTTGGAAACAAATCAAAGAAATGAATTTGACTTTAAGCAGAATACAAGTACATCTTTGTTTTTAAGCACAGGTCTAGGAAAACTGGAATTTTACTGTATCATTTTCCTCTGAAAGAAAGGAGAAACAGACCTGATGTTCCCTCACCTGGCTTCATTCAAGAAAGTACACATACCAATTATCAAATGATCCAATGTGTTTTACATGATAGAAATGGGAACCTTATGAATTTTGGATAGAATATATAACTAGAATAACTGGAGATAATCTGGCAGCTTGAGCAATGATGAAAATGTTTTGTTCACTAGATAAATATTTTTATTTGTCAACATTATTTAGAAGGTAGCTGCTTAGAATAAACTTCTTAGCATTTTGTAACAAAAATTTCTTAACTTGCAATAAAGCACATATTTTGCTGCTTATTAATTCAAGTTCTAAAATATTAGATTCCAATAGTTTTCAGACCCTTGTCAGAAAGTGGCATAATCTCCAATGGTTTGGATGGTTTGATTTTGGACAATTAAATCACTTAGCTATTTAGTCATATGCTGGCCCTAATGGGGAAACATCATATAGCTAACAGAAATGGAGTGGTGTTGTTTTTTATTGATTCAGAGGATAAGAATCCTCTTAAATTCTTGGAACCAAATATAAAGATATTTTTTTGAAAAAAGTAAAGTTGTTTTGCAATAAACTTGTGAAGAACTAAATTAAATACTTGAATAAGCTGAAAGCAGAGTTGTTAATATCTATACATGAGCTAAATAGTCAATTTAATGGTAGAACCCATCACAACTGAATTCACTGGTTATTTGAATGAAGTTGGGACACTTTTTTTTTTTTTGTACTGACTTGATCGCTTAACTTATACTAAAAAACAGCCATCCTCAAAATCAGCCATTTCTAAAGTAAACCAAGAAATGAAGTGGTTGCTTGGACACTGACTATTAGGCCAATCATGACTTTGCCAGTCAAATATTTTTTAAGCAACAACCATAGAGGTTGTGCTTTAATACATGGACAGGCCTTCGATGTCATCTTCAATGATGAAAACCACAAACCATCCACACCCTCTGATCTTATTAAGCTTTTGTCCCCATCCTCTCCTAAATCCTTTTATTCAAAGTGCTAGGTAGCCTGTCTCAAGATCTCTTGTCATTACCTTCTGTGTCAGAGTAGCATGCAGACATCCGATATGTTATCTTTCTCTCCTAACTTGATTGGCTCTACTTCCTTACTGATATCTTTTGCTCCACCTTTAGCCCATTCTTTCTTTTTAGTAAACAGTTATCTATTTGTACTAATTGAAGGTATGTAGAAAAAAATATATAGTTTTATTGTATCTTGTCCAAATGATGGTTATAAACTATTGAAATGTTTTTTCAAGTGAATTCTAACTTGTAAAACCTAAAATTCTGCAACTAAATACAACCTCAATTTTTTTTTTACCAAATTAACTAAACTTTACTCATATAAATTCTAGCTAATGAGATGATTTTTTTTTTTTGCTTTTTGGAGGGGGGAGGGCAGAGCAATTGGGAAATGACTTGCCTAAGGTCACAGGGCTAGAAAGTGTTAAGTGTTTGAGGTCGGATTTGAACTCAGGTCCTCCTGACTCCAGGGCCGGTGCTCTATTCACTGTGCCACCTAGCCACCCCCTAATGAGATGATTTTACTTCATGTTATTATCTGTCTTTTTATTTGCATTTCACATTTATGAACTGGAAATACTTTTTTAAACCTTTGCAATATAGAACATAGCTTCCAAATGTTTCTTCTAATGTTTTGTTCTTAAATAGCTAGCAATAGCCATTTCCAGATAACTGGCCTTGTACTAAAACTCTTATTCTCATTACAAAGGGGAAGAAATAAACATTTGTGTTAGCACAGTGGGAGCACCCAATAAAATGTGTGTCTGTTAATTAAAGTTCAGCGATGCTAGTTCATTATGGCTTTTGTCTTTTGAAAACAAAATAATGTTGGCAACCATATAACAAACTGATTTCAGTTTAGTCTGGCCATCTAAGTACACTATTCTGATATGATTTCTGTCTGAAGTATTCTATAATCTCTAGAAATTGCAGTATGGTATTTCATGTCAAATATGTCACAATTAATGAATCAGTTAATAAATCAATATTTAAATGTTTCATTTCCTACCAGCTTGTACTCCTATGAACTTCATGATTGCCCTCCCTCCGCCCCTGCTCTAGGTACCTCATCATTTTGTAATATCACATCAACGCTGAAATTCATCTCTTTAGTATCTTCTGCCTGTGGAGCCCACTCCTACCCCCAGAGAAGATAATGGGGAACTCCCCAATCATTCCTTTAAGAAGGGCACCTAGGCCAACAATGTCTTCATTTTCCACCCAGCTGTATTCCTATGTACGTCATCATAACCTATACTAGGTATCCTCTATCCACTCCTACTGTACTTTTCAGTTTCTTTTTATGTGCTGTTTTCCTCATTAGATTGTGAAATTGAGAGGAGAGTCTGCCTTTTGTCTTTCCTTGTACCCCCCAGGACCTAGCAAAGTTTTTCTGGAATAGAGTAGATGCTTAATAAATGTATGTAGCCCCATTGCCCACCATGTTCTGGAAGCACTGTGCTAATTTTTTTAAATATGTAATTAAACTTTTATTTATTTATTTATTTAGTTTCAGTTTTCAACATTCATTTCCACAAGATTTTGAGTAACAAAATTTCTCCCTGTCCTTCCCCTACCCGACCCCAAGATAGTGAGCCTACTGAATACCCCTTCTCCCAATCTGCCTCTCTTATAACCTCCCCCATCTCCCCCTAACTTTCTAATAGGGCAGGATGAATTTCTGTACCCTAGTGCCTGTATATCTTATTTCCCGGTTGCATGGAAAAACAATTTTTTTAACATTTGCTTTTTAAAACTTTGATTTTCAGATTCTTTCCCTTCTTCCCTCTTCACCCACCCCCACTAGGGAGACAAACAATTCAATATAGGTTTTACATGTGTAGTTATGCAAAACATTTCCATAGTAGTTATATTATGAAAGACTAACTATATTTCCCTCCATCCTATCCCACCCCCCACTTATTCTATTTTCTACTTTGACCATGTCCCTTTTCAAAAGTGTTTGCTTCTAACTGCTCTCTGCCCCAATCTGCCCTCCCTTCTATCATCTCCCCTCTCATTCCCTTCTCCCCTACTTTCCTGTAGGGTAAGATACCCAGTTGAGTGTGTATGTTATTCCTTCTTTAAGCCAAATTCAATGGGAGTAAGGTTGACCATTCCTTTTCACCTTCCTGGTCTGCCCCTCCACTGTAACAGTTTTTTCTTGCTTATTTCATCTATATCTATATCTATATCCATATCTATATCTATCTGTCTATCTCTCTATACATACATACATACATACATACATACATACATACATATACACACACATGCACATATTCCCTTCAACTAGCTTCATACTGAGAAAAGTCTCATGAGTTACTATTATTGTTTTTCCATGTAGGAATGTAAATAGTTCAACTTTAAGAAATTCCTCATGATTTATTTTTCCTGTTTACCTTCTCATGCTTCTCTTGCTTCTTGTATTTGAAAGTCAAATTTTCTGTTCAGCTCTGGTTTTTTCATCTAGAATACTTGAAAGTCCTATATTTCATTGAATGACCATATTTTCCCCTGAAGCATTATACTCAGTTTTGCTGGGGAGGTAATTCTTGGTTTTAATCCCAGATCTTTTGATCTCCACAATATAATATTCCAAGCCTTTCAATCCCTTAATGTAGAAGCTGTGTTAGCCTGATTATATTTCCACAATACTCATATTGTTTCTTCCTAACAGCTTGTAATATTTTCTCCTTGACCTGGGAATTCTGGAATTTGACTATGATATTCCTAGGATTTTTCTTTTTGGGATCTTTTCCAAGAAGTGATTGGTGAACTCTGTCAATTTCTATTTTGTCTTCTGGTTCTAGAATATCAGGGCAATTTTCCTTGAAAAATTCTTGAAGGATGATTTCTAGGCTCTTTTTTTGATCATAGCTTTTGTTGGGCCCCCAACCCCCATTGCTCCTTCTTGCTGCCCTCTGGATGGTACTTAGTCTGCCCAGTTGGCAGATAAAGGGGAGCGAGGGGAGGAAGGGGGTAGGAGTAAGAGGTAAGTATGAGGTGAGAGAAGAGAGGTGAGAGAGGAGAGAGAGAAGGGAAGTAGTGGGTTTAGTGTTTGATATGGTCAATTTGGCGATCTCTGCCTTCCAGGAGTTTCAAATAATACAATTGCAGAACCAGGTGACATGTCTGGCCTCCAAGTTAAAAACCGTTATGCAGACTCAAAGTAAGGCTTGGGCACTACAAACTAGATTAGACCAGAAATTACAAAATGAACTTCTAGCTGTGGAACAGACCACACTGGCTTTGGGAAATGAATTGGCCCTTTTAGAGTTGAGATTGAAAATCCCATGCCACTACAAATACCAACCATGAGTTTGTGTTCCATCACTATCCTTTAATAGTTCGAATTCCTCTTTCCTTTCGGACTGGGAGAAAATCAGGCAACACCTGCAAGGGGTTTTCCTTGCAGGCAACATGACGTCCGAAATCGAGCAGTTGGTGCGGTTGGTTGCTGACATGCAAAAGGAAGCTGATTCCCTTGTTCTTCCAAAAACAGCAGGAAAAGAGTTAATTGATTGGATTCA
>CM053582.1:134149673-134182004 GCA_028627135.1 Pseudochirops cupreus | reverse complement strand
GCACCGCACAGCGACTAGCTTGGTTCCGGCGTTCTCTTGCTCCACCCCTTCCTGCTACATCAGCAAGCTCAAGGGGCGTGGAAGATCTTCAAATCCCAGTATCGTTACAAATATTTCATTTCATTATAGAGCAGTGTACCCATACAGAAACATAGAATACTTGTGTAAGACCTTCAATTGATGAGACAATAAGTTAGTTTAATGTTTTTATTATAACAACTGATTTGAGTATTGTAGCTTTTGGTAAAATTTTTATGGCTTGCTTTTGCTTTTATATTACCTTCATCTCTTAATAGGTCCTTCCCCATTCCCCAGAGAACCATACTTTGGAATAATGAACATAATAAAGAAAGATAAAAAGCAAATCTTACAGTATACGCATTGTTCCATGACCATGTTTCCCCTTCTCTGCAAAAAGAAAAAAAATCAAATAGGCCGCATTTTACTTAAGGCCACATGGTGATATATTGACATAGCATTGAGTTCTCTTTTGCATTTCTTCCTTCTATTTACACTATAGTAATCATTATGTAGGATGTTCCTGGTTCAGCTTCTTTTTGTCTTTCCAGCCTTCTATGAATTCTTCATAGTGATCATTTCTTCTGGCCTATTAATGTTTCATAGCATTTTCATGTATGCTTCTTTTAGCCATTCTCCAATATATAGACATTTTTACATTTTATTTTACATGTGGACATGTGATTTGGAGTCATAAACAAATTGACAATAAGACCCATGGAATAATAGGCTGTCTTTTACAATCACCAAACACCAGAAATTATATTTTTGGCAGCCTCACAATTCCAATTCATTTTCACCTCGTGTATATTTCAGTCCTACATACAAATAAAACGTCCCCTATTTATCAATTAATGCTTCTTCAGAAATTAGTTTTCATGATATTTTTAATAAATAATTGCTATTTCCTACATTTATTAAAATGTCAGTGCTTTGGTTATCCTGAGAATGGCCAAAAGTCTCAGGATGTAGAACAATGCTTATTATGACTCTTGGAAGATGGTTCCCTTTTTAAGCTGAATAGGGCCACAGTGACATGACATCAGATCTGGACTCACATAGTGATTAATCATTTGGAAGTCAGGGTGTTCCAAATTATTCACCCAGATGAATAATAAATTGTAGTTACAAGTCAGGCAATAGGGAAATTAAAAGATTCCTCTGAACCTTTATTATTGTGTTTATTACACAGGCCACATGGTGTATACTGTGACAATATTTCACTAGAAAAGGAATTATTTGAATCTGCAAAAGCCTCACCATTTGTAGATGTGCCTAGACTTCCATAAATTTACTTCCTTAGGGAGAACCCTAAGAACATTCAGAATCAGATGTACCTGATCCTAACAGAAATCTCTCCAGAACTTTGCAGCAGGACATTACATACTATCTTCAGAAGCAAATCTTTAAATCCTTGCTAAGTTTTCAGCAACACTCATCATAGGAAACATTTAAGCTTAAGCTTTTGCAATGTTTGTGAAGGCTTCTGAGGGCTCATCCCTGTTCCGTTTCAGCCTCTACTTCAGACGAATGACTTATTCCTGAAAGATAATTTAAAAAAACTGTTTCTGCTAGCCTGGTCAATTCAGGCTAATATGTTAAATATTAGGTATTGCTGTGTCTAAATGCCTGACCTCTGAACAGCCTGATTGATGGTGCTGACATGCCTTTAAGACAGCAGAGCAGCTCACAAGAGTATTCTCAGGGACTCAACATTCCCTAACCAGGGCCAAAACTCTAGTCATCATAGCCGTATTCCCTGGGTTCAGATATAATAATAATAATAATGAGCTCTGGACGCAGGGTTAAGAAGACCCAAGTTCAAATCTGTTTTCAGATACATTGCTTTTTAATCAACAGACAATAAACCTGGGGATCTTACACGTTTAACTCCAGGGGATGGAGGTTGCATAGTGGATAGAGCCCTGGGCTTGGAATCCAACTAGTTCAAATCAAGCCTCAGACACTTATTAGCTGTGTGATACCATGCAAATCACTTAGCTTTTGTCTGCCTTAGTTTCCTTATCTGTAAATTGAGGATAATATCACCTAAATGCCAGGGTTGTTGTGAGAATTAAATGAGATAATATATGTAAAGCATTTTGCAAACATTAAAGTGCTATAGAAATTCTAGCTATCATTATTATTATTAATCGACTGGTCTCTTCACATTATTTTAAGGTTTGCAAAGCACTTGACTACATGCAGAATTTCATGTGATCCATACAACAAACCTGTGAGGCAAGTACTGAAGATATTATGATCCTCCTTTAAAAGTTGGGAAAACTAAGTCTCTGTGTAATTAAGTGATTTATTCATGGTTGCACAGCTACTCTCAAATCTGTTCTGAGACTAAGAGGTCTCAGAGTGAGGCTAAGTGGCCTTTTGACTGTTCTTAAACCATTTCTGCTCCTTTACATCTCAAGCTTATCCACATTTTCATATCTTTCAGGCAGTCATCCAACTGGATGAGAACTGCTTTGACTTGCCAGGTCATATGGAGAGAGCTACTTTGCCAACCAGTCCCGCAGCCCCTTACTTGGATTTTTGTTTAAAGTATTCCCCAACAAAAGCTCCTCCCAGGCCCAGATGAACATCAGATGGAAGGACTTGTTAATTTAGTATGTTGACAAGTCCCCATTCCTAGCTTTCTACTAAGCACAACTGTATAAATATTCTAGTGCTTGTGAGAATTTTCCACCACACCCCCCCCCCCCCCCGCCCTATTAAGCTAGAAATCCACCTCAAATCACTGTCTACTACTGGTGCTTCTTCCATCCAGTGTACCATCCAATCAAGAATGGTGATATGCCTTTGCAATTTCCTGAGCTTGGTCTGTGGGAAACCTAAGAAGAGGATAGGCATAGTGAACCCTAAGATTTGGTCCCATCATTCTGGAGGATAGTTTGGAGTTAAGTGAGAAAAGTGAGATATTCATGCCTTCTGACCCAGTATTATACCTGATGACTGAGTAGGTACCCCATAGAAGTCACAGAGGGAAGGGTCCCATGTATATTGAAATGTCTGTGGTTCTCTGGTAAGGAAATGGGGAATAAGAAGGGTGCCTCCTGATAGAATGGGTTATAATATGCAAATATGATGGAATGCTGTTACACTGTGGAGAATTAAGAAACATTTGAGAGGATTTTTATGTAGTTTTAGGGGGATGTAATGGGTAGAGAGTGAGGGTAAAGGAAAACACAGCAAGGAGAACAAAATACACAATATTCATAATGGTATAAACCAACAATAAAAGACATCAGAATTCAGATTAATACGATGTAATGTGCCTGGAACATGGTAAGCACTTAATAAACACGTCTTGCCTGCCTGCCTGTCATACATGTTTAATGTGACAGTTCATTTTGCTTGATGATTTTATGTTGTGTTGCTATAAAGTAGAATTATATGGAGAGTTAGAGATGGTGACATTAAGAGGTGAAAGTGATATAAACAAACAAAAAGCGTCAATAAAACTTGTTTTTAAGCAGGTTAGATTTTGAAAAAAAAAACAAATGATGCTAACTTAGAAGAGATAATGCCTCTTCCTGCTCTCACTGGAAGATAAAGAATGCCATCCCAGGCCATAGCAGCAGAACCCTCACTGTGGTAGGGGGGAGATGAAGGTGTCACGAAATCTGAACAGTATATTTCTGCTGAGCTGTCATTGGTGCACTCAGTGTGAATTATTGTTAAAATTGTTCCCCTAATTTCATATCATCCTTGCCAGGAGGGAAGATGGCAGAACCAACTCTGAGAAGCTACTGTAACCTTCACATATTTATCAAGCACCTACATGAGACACAGTATGGCATAGTGAATAGAAAACCAGGCTCAGATGAGGAACACCTGAAAGTCCTTCCTCTGACACATAGTAGATCTGTGACTCTGGGAAAGTCACAGTCTCTCAGTACTCTGTGGGAGCTTTCTAAGGCTATACATTGAAGAATTAGTAAAGGAAATTTACTTACTGGAGACCCATGGATTAACAGGTGGAGTTTTCCATTACATGAGATTTGGATTTCTCTTGGTTCTAGCTGAAATATTATCTCACTTCCATCAGATGACCTCATTCACCCTTGTGTGTGTTCTATCCAATCTTTATAACTTCTGCAGTTTCCTTTTACTTCTTTGCTTAGATAAGTGGATTCACTTGATATTCACTTATTCTAATGGTCTTTTGTGTAACCAGAAAGGGTCTGGGTTGGAGGGTTTAAAATTGGGGCTACTGTCCTCCTTAAAGTCTATGGGCCATGAAAAGAGGTGGGGAGGGGAGCAGATGGATATAATTTTAGAACAGTACCTCTCAAGAAACTAGAGAAAAGAGTAGACAGCCTCATGACAGGAGTGGAGCAGTTATGAATATTTTTGTATGGTGGGTCATTTCTAGTTGTCAATCACTTCCTTGGTATAGGTTCCCAGTGGTGGAATCTCTGGGTCAAAATGTGTTAACAATTAAGAAATCTTTCTTGCATAATTTCAAGTTGTTTTCCAGAATGGTTGAAGCAAATCACATCTCCATCAACTGGGAATAAATGTTCCTGTTTTCCCATAATCCTTCCAACAATGTTTTTGCATCTTTTAGCCGTATTTACTAACTTGATGGGTATAAGGTGCTAACCAAGGATTGTTTTATTTTCAGTGTCCCTTAGAGAGAGAAGGAAAAGATTGCAAAGATGGCTCTCAATGTCTCTATCTTGTTCAATCAAGATAATACATGGACAATCTTACATAAATATATTCAAAATAAATTATAAGAAAATCATTTTTGGTAGGGAGGAGAGGCATTAGCGGTTGGCAGGGGGCTGGGAATCAGGAAAGGTTTCAGAGAAAAGTTTCATTAGAGCTTTGAAAAAAGTTAACACTGGCATTAACACACCCTTAGGGTACAGTAGTGCTAAGAGAGTCTTCTCTGGAACTCGCCATTCACTGACCCTAACCTAGCAATCAATCATCATAGCTTCTCTCCACAGGGAACAGACATACAGGCTCAGAATGACAGATCTCAGAATTGGATGAGAACTTGGAGGCCATCTCTAGTGAAACTCCTACTTGAACATGACTTCCAGGTCACACAACTGGAATTCTCCTAGCTATTCACATGGACTCTTTTCTACCTTTCTTAATTCCTGGCTAGTAGTGGCAAGTCTTATGATCAGACCTGCCACACTCGAAGCATAGTACTAACAACTGGGAAACTTGTACAGATGGCTGGGCCTCGCTTACATGGAACCATAGTATTTCCAACTCAAAGTCACTGGTATCACCACCACCACTCCTCCCCCGAAGTCTTTTTCTACCCTAGAATATAACTTGTCTACAACTGATGGAAATCATAGCTGGTTTCTCAAAATATATCCTGACAACCTTGCAGAGTTCTCTTCCCCCAAATACATCAGTAGGCAGATGCACCAAGGCAATTATCCAGCTTTGCTGCCCACTGTTTTCCATGAGCAGAGTAAGATGAAAATCACATGGCAATCTCTCAGGCTGGGGTCTTTATGTCATTTTATTTTATTTCATGTTTAAAATTTATTGATATATTTGGGGCAACTCTCAACAACCAAACATTTACAAATATATTCCTTCAAGAGTTCATTAACTGATTGTTTAAAAAAATGTGCCTTTTAATTTTGATAACATAGCACTAACATTGACCACTATATCCGAACAGAATTGTATTTCTTCTCCATGATGATTTTATTTATATCATTATAATTAATGTGTTAATTTTTCTTCTGCATCATTTCCATGAAAGTCTCCCCATGTTTCTTTGAAGTTTTAAAGGTCATTTTTGTGCCAAAATATTCTATTACATTCATATACCCCATTTTGTTCAATTATTCTATGATTGTCAAACACATATTTTGTTTCCAGCTCTTATCACAAACCGAGCAGCTATGAACATTTTTGTACATGTGGGTCATCTCCTGCTGTCAATAACCTCCCTGGCATAGGTTCCCAGTTTTAGAATCTCTGGGTCAAAGTGTACAAAAAATTTAGAAATCTTCCTTGCGTAATTCCAAGAGATTTTCCAAATTCTTTGAAGTAAATCACAGCTCTACCAGCTGGGAATTAGGATGCCTGTCTTCCCATAATCCCCCCAACAACATTTTCTCATCTTTTAGCCATATCTACTAGCTTGATAGGTGTAAAGCAGTACCTGGAGGTTTCTTTATGTGCATTTCTAAATCTTCATAAAGGTTTGCGTTTTGGGTGTGCCTCTTAAATACTGAAAAGTTTGGGGTTTTGCTCTCTAATCTATTCTGCTACCTTCCTCTGTTTTATGGGCCAGTTCTTCTTATTTGTATTCAAAATTGTGATATTTGGGGGTTTTTTCTCCCATTGAATCCTGCTAGAATATTTTGTTTGTTTGTTTTAAATCAACTGAAGGTACTTGTAGTTTCTGTTGTTTGGAATAATCCAATTCAGATCTCCTCCCTACTCCTTTTCTACCCAGACTAGATCCGAATTACTGTATCCTGCCTGATTTGTGTGGATGGGGCAGGAGCAGGAAAGGGGAAAGGGTAGAATTCAGTCTTAGTTACTATAGTTAGTTTTTCCTTGAGGAAATCCCCTCTGAGCCCAGTCACTGGCTCAAAAAACCCTCCTCCCAACCATTCCTGTGAGCAGAAGGAGTGACTATTTCTGGAGTTCATTACCTTCAAGCATTTAATAAATGCCTCATTGACTAATTATTCTAATATAATGCCATTTAGTAGTTTTTAGTCATGTCTGACTCCCTTTGATCCCATTTTGGATTTTCTAAGCAAAGACACTGAAGTGATTTGCCATTTCCTTCTCTAGCTCATTTTACAGATGAGAAAACTGAGGCGAAATTAATTAAGAGATTTGCCCAAGGTCACACACTTAGTGAGTGTCTGAGGCCAGATTTGAACTCAAGATGAGTCTTCTTGACTCTAGGTCTAGTATTCTAACCACTATGCCACCTAGCTGTAAAAAAATAAATAAATAAATGTACTTTTTAAAATTACTATTTTATTAAGGGATGCCCATCAATTGGGGAATGGCTAAACAAGTTGTGGTACATGAATATAATGGAATACTTCTGTGCTATATAAGAACTGGGGAGGAGATGGACTACATATTTACCTGGAGAGGCTTATACAAATTGATGTTAAGTGAGAAGAGAAGAACCATCGTATGTGTGATGACCAGTCTTGATAAACTGGACTCTTCTCAGCAATGCACAGCTATAAGACAACTCTACAAGTCTCAGGATGGAAGGAGATATCTACATTCAGAGAAAGATCTAGAAAGAACAGAGTTTAAATAGAGACTGAAGCAATCTACATGCTATCACTCTTTTTCATGTTTGGTTTTGTTTCCTTTTTCCCATTGTCCACTCCATTGGTTACAACCCTTTTATACAACCAGACTAATGTCCAATGTGAAAGTACTTGCAGATTCTACACTTGACTGCAGGCCACCATGGGTGGAGGGGGGGGGGGAGAGGAAGGGAAGGAAACTTGAAACTCAAGGGACTCTGGAACTGAATCTTGTAAACTAAAAGTTAATAAATTTAATAAATTTAATAAATCAATTTAATAAAAAAAATTTTAATTAGTATTTTAATGAGCAGAGATCAATTTTCTTACTTTCTTATTCCCACCCCATTGGAAAAAGAAAATAAGTTTTAAAGTAACAAATACATAGTCTACCAAAGCAAATTCCATAATTGGCCATGTTCAAAAAGTATTTATCTCATACTGCCCCCTGAATCCATTACTTCTCTTTGAGGAGGTAGGTAGCATGAATCATCTTGAGTCATGCATGGTCATTGTATTGATCAGAGTTCTTGAAGTTTTCAAAGTTGTTTGTTTTGACAGGGCTGCTGTTATTGTACAAAATGTTCTCCTGGTTCTACTCATTTCATTCTTCATGAAATTCCTATTCTTTTCTCTCCATAAACTAAACAAAGGATCTAATCAATGTGCTGGAGGCCCTCTTTCGGCCCTTCTAATAGTTTTTGGATACCAGTCACTCAGGTAGATAGTCCATGCATTATTCTTTACCCTAGTTAGGGGTTCTTGGACCCCTCTGGCAGTTTGGAGAAGCCAATGGACGCTTTCTCAGAATAATTAAATTCAATTTTTATTTGGAAGAAACCTTAAATTTCAGTTATAGATTAATAAAAATAAAGATACCATTTTTCCCAACCAAATTCACAAAGGCCCTGAAAGCTAGTCAAGTCAAGCAGCATTTACTAAGGGCCTTCTGTGAGCAAGCACTATTCACAGATTTTGTGGACCCGAGGTTTAAAAACTCTTGTTCTAACTACAGGACCATCCCATCTTCTTTTCCAGTCATACCTGTCTATGATGTTACAATGGCAATAATACAACCTGTTTACACCCAACATGCATTATTCCACACAATTCGATGACATAGTAGGTAGAGTTTGGAAAAACCTGAGTTTGAAACTTGACTCAGACACTTCACCAGCTATGTGACCCTTTCTCTTAGGCTTGGATTCCTCATCTAAAATCTGGAGATAATAGTACCACCCTCACAAGGTTATTGGATTAAATGAAATAACATATGTAAAGTGTAATGCAAACTTAAAGCATTATATAAATGTTTATATAAATAAATTATATAATTAAATTATATATACAGCAGCTATTATATTTTTAATATGTGCTATTTTTATTCTTTTTAGATCATGGTTTTCTATCATTTGACACCTTTTACCATAACTGGAAGAATTATGGGGGTTTTATGGCATTTTACTATAAACATCACCAATACAGACAATACCCAAATATCAAGTTTGTCCAGATCATTTTTTTTCCCTAGGCTTGAGCTGTGCAACAGGACAGCAGAATATCCCTGTCATCCCTCTCATGACATCATAATTGCTTCTGACAAATCATATTGAAATTTTAGTTGTATAGACCTAGGCCAAGAGAATAGCACTAATGAAGCCCTTCTTAAAGGTGACAGACAGAATAAAAACATAAAATGCACAAAAAGAAGAGCAAATCTTTTTATACCATCACTTTTCTCATTGTTGCTATCAATGAAAATAGCTTTGTATAGTGCCTCAAAGGTTTATAAAGCACTTCACACACATGTCATTTGAGATTCTTAACAACCTTGTAGTATAATTATTACACAAACAAGAACAATTTGTGTATTCATTTTGGGTGGAGAGTAAAGGAGTAGCAGCAGGAACTAGCAGCTAAATGTCTTTAGTCCAAAATATATTCTTGGAGGGTGTACAATTTCAGGATCACTTGAATAGACTCCAAAAAAATATTAGGTGATCTGGTTAGACTAGGTCCTTTTCTCAAAAAGAAATGAGTTTGGTGGAATTGAAGATGTACTAAAGAACCTTTTCCTTGCCCCTTCCTCCAAATTCCATTAGCAGGCTCAGTCTTCATTTCTTATTATCATATGGAAATTTGAAAGTAGCCAGGAGTTTGGAATGAAAAGGAAAGTAATAAGCTTTTTTCATGAATTTAACATATTCCAGACATTAAGCTAAGCATTTTAAAAATATTATCTCATTTGATCCTCACAATAACCCTGGAAGGTTAGTGCTACTATGTTCTTCATTTTACAATTAGGGAAACTGAGGTAGAGAGAGAGGATAAATGACTTGTCCAGGGTCACATAGCTGGTAAGTGTCTAAGGTCAAATTTGAATTGAGTTCCTCCTGATTCTAAGCCCAATGCTCTACTCAGTACTCCACCTAGTTGTCTAATGAGAAAAGACAAAAAATACCTAACCTCCCCTATTCTTCCTTTTGGCCTCTAAATCATGTATAATTGGGTTTTAGCAATAATCAAGTCGCTATCCAACGGGATGGCTTCACCCATTCCTCACCTTGACCTCCATGTAGGTATGAGAATGGCTCCTACAGAAGCAACCCTAAAACTTAATTTGGGACATCTCCTTTGCTTTTTACTTTTCTGAGTAGGTGACCAAACAAGAACCTCAAGATGAATGCGTCTAGAAGGTGACCTTGTAAGTTTGGAAAGTTCAGAGGTCTGTAAATTTGGTGACTGATAGCAGGGAAAACTATATCACAGGAGAAGAGAAAGCCAAAAAATTTGCTCCAAGCCTGGTCCATGTTACTAGCAGAGAAATACTGGAAGTGGTTGGACAATGCAGAACTGAAGTGAAATCTAATGTGCCTAATCACCAGTTCTGCAAGATGTTTTATGTTATAATGAAACTTAAATATGATCTTCCCAACAGATTGCATCTGTGGTTATAAATTAAGTTACTGAATCCTGTTCTGTTAGTGTATTCTTGTAAGTTTTCTGATTAGCCTGTCTTATGTTATAAGAATAAATTACATGTCTCATACTTTATTCACATTATACATCAAGTACCTTCTCTTCGCTCTCCTCTCCCCTGCCTTTTGGAGAATCCCTTAGATTTGTGAGTCATGAACTGATTAATTATAATTGCCCCTCAGATTCTGGGAGAGATGGCTTAATGAGACAATGACTGTGAGAAAGAGGACCCCATATCCCCAGTGGACAGACTCCCCAGCACTGAACCCAGTCTAAACCTCAGGATTGGACACAGAACAGGAATGGGCAAGTTCCCCAGCCCCTGTGGTCCCAGACAAGGAATCCCTCAATGCTAGAGAGATGAATGATTATTAAGTTCATAAATGCAGGCCTTTTACCAGCCCAGCTCTGTGCTTATTATTTCCTGTCCTGATAACTGGTATTTTAAAAGTTGTCTGTGCTTTAATTCCAGATAGGCACATATGTAAGGGGCTCCATTTCCTTTTGTGCTACTAGGTAAATTACATTGCAAGCCCTTACCAATATAAGTGACTCAATGCAGCCTATAGTTCTGGATGGAGCTGGACTCAGCCAGTATGTATGCTGTCTTATCCCTCGGGATGAGAACCAGAGACCTGGTGTGGTGGTTGGACAGTCAGAGAATGGTCTCTCTCTCTCTGTCTCTCTCTTTCTCTGTCTGTCTGTCTCTCTCTCTCTCTCTCTGTCTGTCTCTCTGTCTCTCTCTGTTTCTCTCTGTCTGTCTGTCTGTCTGTCTCTCTCTCTCTCTCTCTCAACACTAGGCTAGAATGATGGAAAAAAATGGCTATCTCCATGACTATTAGAGGGAAGGGAAAATCCTCCCAATGACACTTCAGCTATGATTGATTTTTACTAGGACTCAAGTATTTTCACAAAACTTAGTTTGTAGAAGCGATAAATAGCGAGTAAATGTGGCCTTCCTCTTCTCTCCAGCACATGTCACATTTCTGATTCACTGTATTACATCATATAATGTGGCCAAAGAAGAAAGTGCTGTATAATAAGCAATAAGACTACTGTACATGCAAATACCTGCTCATTTTCTAATCTGTTAGTAACCCAATGAGCCCATCGTGGCTTTACACTTGCCATTAATTTCTCTGCCCACACTACCATCATAAAATCAGACTTCTGCTAGGTCTGCAGAAAGCTCCTTTTCTATGTATATTCATAAAGCCCCAAATATCCAACTATAGGAATTGGCACTCCCGGGTATTTCCTTTATTTTCCATTAGGCTCTGGGTTTGTGACTCTGTCCAATGGATGGTTTTAAAAATAAAGCAATACTCCGAGGGATGATTTTAATGATAACCCAACGCAAATCGCAGCTTACATCCACAGCACATCGGCTTTGTGTTTGCCTTTACATTACATTCTGCATCTGTAGTGCAAAATGTGTTTTTTTCTGTGCTTTTAAGGTATCTCTGTCTATCCTTTTTTTCCCCCCAAATGAATCTATATTACTGAAATAGGGCAGAGGAACCTAAAACAAGAGCTGCGTTATCATTCTTCTCTTATCCCTCTTTTGCTTCGCTGCGACTCTAAGGGAGTCAAAGGTTGGCTGGCTCTGAGGAAGATATCCAAGCAATAGCTCAGTGGTCGTTGGGATAACCTGAATTCCTCTTTCTGATCCATAAGGAGAGAAGAACAAATAACAGTGTGGTAACTGAATGAACTCTTCTGTCCTGTTGTCAAACCTGAATCATTTGCACATATTCTTCTGCCAGTTCTATATTTAGTGTAAGAGTTTTTAACATTTGTTTTTTACATCACAGACCCCTTTTGTAGTCTGATAAAACCGATGGACACTTCAGAATAATGTTATTAATTAACAAAATAAAATGCATAGCATTGCAAAGTTTAAAAATTTACATATATACATATATAAAACACGTATCTTATATTATGCTTATAATATGCACTTATGTATATCTACACATGTGTGTTTTGCCCATACAGATTATGTATCTGTCCACATGTTTGTCTAAATGCATTTTACAACTGAAAAATTGAATTTTATAATTGAAACCCCATTATAAAAAAGAATTTCATTCATAGATAGACGCCAGGTTAAAAATTTTTCCTAGCAATTATAAAATAAAGCAAATGCATTCTTCATTACATAATTAATAATTAAAACTATGTTTGCCTAGTCTCATGTTACTTCTTGACTATCATGCAGAGGGATCCATGTGTCCCAACATAAGCTAGAGGAATGGAGACAGGGAAGAGACAAGACTAGAAGAGAACCAAAATAGTAGCAAGTTAACTCCAGAGCAGTGATTCAACAGGAGAGCAGAACTATAAGGTGAAACAAGTTTCGGATATGCAGACAGTACGCAATGTTGAAGATCACAGAACCACTGAGATAGTGTAGGGGAATAGAGGTATTGGGACAGTGAAATTCTCCTACCCCCTTTCCTATTCCCCATTCAATGATAATAATAATATTAATAATTATCTCTTAACAGTGAATGCTTTCCCTAAAATTCCATTCTGAAATGTGAACATAATTGGGCTTGAAGGAAAAAGAGAAAAAGGATTTTGTTATATGATCAATAGCTACAAGCTTTTTATTTTTTATCTTAAAATTAACATTCTTATAATTGCATTATAATATTTTATGCTCAATAGCTAACAAGCCACATCTTGCCACGCATTAGACTGTGAGCTCCTTGAGAGCAGGAACTCTCATTTGCTTTTCCTTTAACCCTCATGGCTTAGTACAGCGACTGACACATAGTAGGTACTTAATATGTTTATTAACTGACTACAGTCCAGTAAAAATATATGTGTAATACATATATATCATGTCAAGCATGTAATATGAGCATATACACATACACACATGTATGTTACTCATGTAGATTATGTGCCTGTCCAGACCTCAAAATATATTATAAAATAGTAATTATCAGAATTATTTAATGCTGGCTTTAAAAATAGAAAATAGACCAACTGAATAGATTAGACTCACACAAATCAAAATAAACCAAACTTGATAACCTGTGTTCAATAAACCAAATAAAGAGACTCTTTGGCAAAGGGTATACTGTTTGACAAGTACTGCTAGGAAAAGTGGAAAATAGTTTGGCAGGAATCGAGTTTAGACTACCATTATATACTACATACCACAATAAATTCAAAATAGAAACTCAACATTAGTATTAAAGATCAAACTATTTAAAAACTAGAAGACAAGATTAGAATCTATCACAACCAATAGTTAAGGGGATTTATTTTTTAACCACATGAGAGATAAAAGTTACAAGGGATAGCTTTTGCATAAAGGATAGAGTAACATATTCAGAAATTAATATAACAACTAAAGGCATTAATAGAAGTAATGTTTTAAAAATAGAGCATGCAATAGGCCCTCAGATGGTCGTGAATAAGACATTCATTTTACTCCAAGACATTTAAGGAGGAATATGGTGCTTGAAAATCACTTCTTTAAAACATACCTTACGTATTTCTAATAAGCTTAGAGATATAGTATTTAAATTCTAAATATATACTTTGCAATGCTCCTAAGGAAAATCTGCCCTTTGGAAAACAGCTTTATTTTGAATATTTAATATGAATTACTTTACAAATTGAAATAGGAGGGATGCTTTGGTAGTTATTCCTGTTAATCTTAATAATCAAAATAATTAGATTGCTTCTTAAAATTAAAATTTCTAAATAAAGAAAGTCAACAAACAATTAGAAAATTAGAGTCAGGAAGAATAAAGTTCAAATTCCATCTCTGATATATACATGCTGGATGACCTTGAGCCAGGCATTCAAACTTTCAGTACCACAGGCAACTTTCTAAATTTCATATACATAAATTGCAATATAGTTGTTGAAAAGCATTTGTAGAAGAAGATCTCTCAGTAGGAACTCCCCACATTAATGAAACCAGAAAACCATACACTGACTACCTTATCTTCTCCACCCAAATATACGGTAGTCTAGCTGTGAGGAGTCTTGGATCCAGTACCAAGATGTCAAGAATCTGAAAACAATACACAAAACTGAACCAGGAAAGAATATTTGTCATCAGATAATTCTGGTAAATGTTGCTGTAATTATAGACTTTGAAACAACTGTTAAAAAGATGAAGCTTCTCAGTTCTACCAAATGAAATGTTTTAGAACACTTTAAAATGTTTAGCATTATTCTTCATTAATTATGGAGGTTGGAAAAATTTAAGTCACATCTGACTATTCCCTCTACCCAATTTCTATTCTTTATTAGACTTACTTTTGTCTCAGAGCTCATGATGGAAAAAGTTACTAATGGGATGTTGAATAGACATGTGCGGCAGTAAGTACAATTCCCTTATATCAATGCCAAACTCTTTATTTTCGCCATGTAAAATGATTTGATCAGTCTTTCACCAAGGAATTCTACCCTACTTTATGGAATTCCTTAAGCTGGCTATAGAGATCAAGTACTTCCTTTTGTGTGTCTGTTTCATGTATCATAGAAACTAGCCTCTCAGTGAAAATTATAAATGTCTAGAAAATGTTCAGAAAAGAAAAATTAGAGTTTGGGTTATTATTTTCACAGGGACTGATATGTGAGAACATAAAATTTACCATAATGGATCAAATCCACAGTGCAACCAGTCCAGCGTTCTCTGTCTCAGAGAATAGAAACAAAAATCCATGATCAATCAATCAATCATTAAGCACTTATTAAGTGGATACTAATTGCCAGGCATATGGTGCTAAGTAGTAGGGATGCAAAAAGAAGGAAAAGACTGTTCCTGACCTCAAGAAGCTCACAATATAATGGAAGAGATTACATGGAAGCAAATTTTACACACACACACACACACACACACACACACACACACACACACACACACGTTTGTATATATATACACACATATATACTCACACACATATATTTACACACACATACATATATACACATACACACACACACATACACACACACACACACACACACACACACACACACACACGGGCCTGCACCAGGGTGGTAGCAGAGAGAAAATATTCAAGAGATATTACAAAGGTAAAATCAACAGGCCTTGGCAAAAGATTGGATATGCAGCAGGCGAGAGAGAGCAAGGAGTCCAGAATGACTCCTAGGTTATGAGCCTGAGGGACCAGGAAGATGGTGTTAGCCTCTACAATAACAAGACAGGGAATGATTTCCATTTTGGACATGCTTGGTTTAAGATATCTACTGCACATCCAGTTTGATGATGCCTGCTCAAAAGATACATCTCCAAAGGATGATGATTCCTTTGATAGTATGTTAAAATATTTCATTCAAATTTTTCTAAAACCAGGTTGAAAATAGCTACATTTTCTACTTCTACCATGTCTAGGTGGTGAGAGGGTAGCTAGGTGGTACAGTGGATAGAGTGCTGGGCCTGGAGTCAGGAAGAAGAGTCTTCCTGACTTCGAATCCAGCCTCAGATATTTACTAACTGTGTGACCCTGGACAAGTAAGTCGTTTAAACCTGTTTGCTTCAGTTTCCTCCTCTATAAAATGAGCTGGTGAAGAAAACGGCAAACCACTCTAGAATCTTTGCCAAGAAAACCCCAACAGGGTCACAAAGAGTCAGACATGACTGAAAAGAACTGAACAATCACAAAACTTGGAATAATCTGACCACTGTTTTTCTTTTCTTTGTTTGAAATCACCTCTTTAAAGTTTCAAAGATAACTCTCCATTCCTCTATGCTTTTGCCATTACTTCCTATAATTGGATTCCCAGCCCAAGTTTCCTCAACATGAGACTTTCCACGATCTTCCCATTTGGGTAGTTGTTACTAGGTGAACAGTGGTGCTAAATGGAAACAAAGATAACCTCATTCAAATCCCTCCTTTTAGAGCTGAGGAAACTGAGACTTAGCCAATATTTTATTTCCTAAAAAAAAAAACTTTACTAAGATAACATAGTATTAATATTTATTCAGATTAATTTAATTGATAAGTACATTTACTATAAATTTAATAGTATTAAGTAGTATATGGTATTCCTCATTACTACAACATGCATAGCATTTAATTCTAGATATAATATAGAATAAGGTTTCAAGAAACATGAACACTTAAGGAGAACCATTACTAGAATTTTTTTAATTTGAGGTGGCACAATCCAGAACTAAGACTATTGGGATGAAATACACTCTCAAACTGGAAATTGTAGGAACAGGTCAGGTACAGATAGAGAAAACATTCACTGGAGTACAGTCAGTTACTCAATAAGATGAATTCATTTGTCTGACAGTTTCTAACTGTAATCTTTAAAATTAGATGTTAGGCACTCTTGTTCTACTACTGCTGGTCTGTAAGTACTTTCGGTACCCTTTAATTCAGTGCCCTTGGTCAAAACCTGGTCACATCTCTGCTCACACCATACCTAGGTGTGGCTTTAAATCCTTTCTCCATAACCTACACTGCTTTCAACAACTTCCCAAAAATCTAACATCTCTCAGCTTAATCCTGGTGAATCTTCTCCTAGAATCAGTAGTCTTCTAGGGGAAGCACATGTATTACTGAAGGGCTTTTATAATGCTTTGGGAATTCATAAACAGCAGGCTGTAAAAAGCTTGCCTCTTGCCTGATTCTGGAATGAAAAGCTTTTAATTAATCGTTCACTCTTATTGTTCCAACTAGAATCTTATTTATTTCTATGTCCTCCAGGCTCTTTTCAACAGTCTCAAAAGAATTTTTTGAGTTATTTTTTCCCATAAAAGTATTTCCCCAAAGCTTGTAATAATGTTCTTCCTCTCTCCCTTCAGGAACCATCATCAGTCAAACAGAATCTCTAAAGAAATTGTTGTCACATACTCATTTCTTTTCCTGTGACCATCTTGTCCCTTAACAGGGCATTCTCTGGCAACATACTTTTCCTCTCTAGCTATCTCACCCTTCCCTACTCTCCTTCCTCATTATTTCTCCCTCCATCTTAATTTTATGGATTCAGTCTCCCTCTGTAAGTTTTAAACATGGGCTCTTGCTTTCTTAGAAAAGGACTACAATCTCATCTTCACTCTTTTAATATTTAAAACACAAATTATCATTAAAAAATCATTTTAAAACAAGCTACCAAGTTTTTGTCTCACATTCAGTTTTCTAAGTTTTGATGAGTAAGGTTAAGTTCACCCTATTCATTACTTTGGTGATTTTATGGATTTCAGTGATATCCTTGTAGAATCTTCATCTTTCCGGAATGAAAAATTCTATTTGTTTAATGTGTTGCATCACCTTCATTTCCTTTCATTATATTATGTATTACTTGAGAGAAGATGACTAAAACTTTACCAGATGATCAGAAAAATAAAGAAAAAGAAGATTAA
Source organism: Pseudochirops cupreus (assembly GCA_028627135.1). Taxonomy (NCBI): domain Eukaryota; kingdom Metazoa; phylum Chordata; class Mammalia; order Diprotodontia; family Pseudocheiridae; genus Pseudochirops; species Pseudochirops cupreus. The sequence goes on along the minus strand of CM053582.1, from coordinate 134,164,349 downwards.
AGAACTATACTGAGTCGATCATACATTTCTGTGCTATATATTGGCAATGGATTCAACATAAGTTCCTTTTTATGTTCAGTCTAAATAAATCAAGTCCTTTTGACTTTCCTTCACATTACTGCCCTGTGAAATACCCACACACTAAAGTGATTGGCCTATCCAGTTGACTGTCTGGGAAAACAGGATCCTAAGGCAATTGAATTTCTTTAAAGTAATAAATAAACTTATAGTTTTAGATTTAAAGCTGAAGGAACATAAGGGGTCATCTAATACTACACTTTCATTTCATAGGTAAGGAAAGTGAGATGCAGAGAAGGGAAGAGGGTAGCTCAAGGTTGCACAGGTAATAAATAGCAGAGCATGGTCTTAAACTCAGAGAGTCCAACTCTAAAGTTTGTATTCTTTGCATGGTACCATGCTGCCAATTCCATGAGTCAGTTTGTAAAGGAGGCAGCATTGTGGTCAGAGTATAAGACCATATGCCACAAATACAAGGCAATGGAGAGGAGAATTACACAGTCAGAGAAAGAGGCAAGAATGAGAGTTTTAGGAACATAATGAGGTCACATAGGCAACAGGATCCAAGAACAGAAGCTGAGTCAAGGGCAACAGGATTAGGATGAGACAAAAAATGGATAAGGTCAAAGCAGCCAAGAAAACAACTAAATGTCAGCTTTGAAGTGCTGGACATATATTCTGATAGGATGTCTTTGAACAGAGTGTACTGATCATGCCCCTTCTCTTCCCAAAAGGAGAAGTGCTCCCCAAACCCCATGGTGATACCCATGACACATTATGTGTGCAATCTGTCTGTGAGCACATTCTCTAAAAACACAGAAATGTAATCTCTTTCTTTCTCTCTCTCTCTCTCTCTCTCTCTCTCTCTCTCTCTCTCTCTGTTCTCACACACACACACACACACACACACTTCTCTGAACTGTTATGGACAGCATTTAAGTCTCAGATACACAACTTAGTTCTATATTGTCCTGCATTATTGTCTAATTTTTATAAGCAAATATTAATTTGCACATAGCATGACATAAAGCTGAATTGGAGTCAGGAAGACATAAGCTCAAGTCCCACTTTCAAGACAGAAAGACCCTGTCTCCCAGGAAACTTTCTAAGACTCCAAGTTCTATATGTATTGGTGGAAGGTGTTTTCATATCAACAACTCCCCACACCACTGAAATCATGTTATGAAACAAAATAAATATACTGAGTGTTAGGTAGTATTGGAGAGTCGGGGGAAAGATATATAAGAAATAGCAAACAATATCTCTGCCCTTAAAAAGTTTGCAATACTATTGAGGAGAGAAGACTAATTTTTCTCTTCAAGGAATTGAAAAGAAAAGGAGATCAGGAGCTTAAAGCTTGAAAGAACTTTAGAAATCATCTATTCCAATGCATCCCCTTCCCATTTTACAGATGAAACAGATTCCAAGACATTAAGCGACTTGTCTACAGTAAGTAGTAGATAGGGATTTAAGAGCAGGTCTTTCACTCAAAATCCACTGCTCATTCCCCTACACCATTTTGAATAGACACAGCCAAAAAAAAGACTTAATAGACTTCTGGTTGGCATTGAAGGATTACATGTCTTCCCTCCTTAATAAGATGATCAACTCCTCAAGGACAGAAACCACTGTGGCATATAAAAAGTTCAAGAGTTATAGTTTCTAGGTAATTAATCATTTTATTAATCATGCTATTAATAAATAATAAAAGATGTCCATGGCACTCTCAAATGCCAAAGAACCCTCATGGAATACATTTAATGTTTATATGCCCTAGGAAGAGCAGGATTCCTGAGGATGGCAATCTACTCTGATTGGTTAAAAATTAATGAGAAAATGAATATTATAATGACAAGTAGACTTATGCTGATGAGGGGCTGAGGGACATGACTGATCACTCAAATCTTCAAAGAGACTTTTCTATACCCATATCACCTATCTAGGGTAATTTAGACAAAATGAAGAATCCACTTTTTCCCACACCTGTCTAAGTAAAAGTTGTCACAACAAAGAGGCAGAATCCATCATTTCACCTAAACTAAAATTTCTTTACCTTTTGAACGGATCTGATTTTTCCCTCTCATTATCAGTCCTGCACTTCAAAAGCTGCCTGAATAGCATACAGGGGCTGATTTCTGAATGAGGAAGTAGAAAAGAGGAAATACTTCAGTCTTAATTCAATAATTGGTTATTAATATAAGAGAAATAATCATTTCTCTTACCACCTCATCCTATATTTGTCTTGTGTAACTAAAGCATCTGACAGGTATGGGACAAGAGCAGGCTCTTAAAAATAATTTGTCTTGCTGACTTGACACACATACAAAGAGCTGTAAAAGGAAACTTTCTCAGGCAGAGAGGGAATGGGAGAAGAAACAAAGATCTGGAGATCTAATCCTTGTAGGAGCAGGCAAAGGTACTGTAGCAGTAACCCTGGGTGGGGAGGATGGGCAGGGGGCTTACAGCCAATGCCTTGGTTGCCACACCCTTGGCCCAGTTCTGCCAGTGTTTCTGATCTTACTTTGCTAAGAACACTCTGTTAATTCTCTGGGTTTGAAGACAAGACTTAAATGCAAAGTACCATTCCTAAAATTACATCCTGTACCTTACCTACTGAGCAAGCTTGGCTGTCTGACAGGAATATTCATCACTTCCATCACTGTGGCAAGGTTTATGTCTCTGTCTCTGTCTCTGTCTTTCTCTCTCTCTCTCTGTCTCTCTCTCTCTCCCCCTTCTCTCTTTTGTGGATGAAATGCTTCAACATGATAGCCCTGAAGATTTTTACTAGTACAAATACCATCCGCTGCAGACACGTTCTTCACAGAGAGAAAACTGGCGACTTCCTACCTGGGTCTCGCCAAGCAGACAGCCTGCCAGAGCTCTAAGTGTAAGATGAGAGTTATCTTACAACAGCCTTAGGAATATTTCCCATCCAGGGATGAGTGACTACTGATGAGAGGCTTGCAGGTTTGGCAGGACACAGTCTGGATTAGGCCAAACTAAACACCAAATGGAAAACTCCACTCAGAAAATACAATGTAGTCCCAAGCCCCCTGCTGCTGGCACACATCTGTCTCTGACTGTATTTAGTAATGGATATGCAGCCAAAACAGTACTGCACATACTGTACGCAGTCTGTGCTTCAGCCAGGTGGAAGAGAAGGGTGGAGAAATAAGTGACCAACTGGTAGACAGTCCCAGAGCTGACTGGGACACCCACCAACATTTTCTAAAACATAGTATTACCAGAGGTATTTAGACTATAGCTTTTAGAAAATATTCAGAATATAAGATCACTTTGGAGACAGGTGCTTAAAATTTTTCCTCCCATTTTTGCAGATGGAGGTCAGAGTTAATGAAGATTCACAGCAAATGGTTTCATAATTCAATAAAATTTTAAAATTATATCCACAAGTTCTCTCCTTACAATTCCTACCTCAGGGCATCATCACAGATAAAGCATTAGAACTGGAGTTCACAATTTAAGGACATTAATAATCTGAAGTTATCCAGAGAAGGATAATCAGGATAGTAATATTCCTTGAGTCTATATCACTCAGTCAGTCAACAAGCATTTATTAAGTACTTACTATTTGCCAGGCTGTGTGCTAAGTGCTAGGGTTGAAAAGAAAGGCAAAAGGGCCAGCTAGGTGGTGTAGTGAATAGAGCACCGGACCTGATGTCAGGAAGACCTGAGTTCAAATCCAGACTCAGACACTTAATCCTTACTAGCTGTGTGACCTTAGGCAAGTCACTTAACCCTAACTGCCCTGCAAAAAGAAAAAAGAAAAAAAAAGAAAGGGAAAAATAGTCCCTGCCTTCAAGGAACCCACAATCTAATGGAGGAGAAAACATATAAATAAACAGGTATATATAAGATATATGCAGAATAAATAGAAGGTAATCTCAAAGGGAAGAGGTTAGAAACAGAGAAAAAAAATCTCCCATAGAATATAGGTTGTTATATGAATCTTCAAGGAAGCTAGGGAAATTGAAGGCAGATGTGATGGGGGACAGCATGCCAGGTATGAGACAGCTAGTGCAAAGGCATGGAGACCTAGCATGAAGTGCAATTTGCAAAGAACAGAAAGTAGGACATTGACATTGGATCATCAAGTGCATGCAGGTGAGTAAGGGGTTAGTAAGGTGGGGAGGGGCCAGATCATGATGAGCTTTAAATGCCACACACACACACACACACACACACACAGTAGTTAAATGCAAGGTAATTTGGAAGAGAGAGCCCTAGCAACTGAGTGCATCAGGAAAGGTCTCATAAAGTAGATAATGCTCAAGCTGATATTTAAAAGAAGGGAGAAACTATAAGGTAGAGGCAAGGAGGATTGCATTCCAAGCAAGAGCAATCTGGACAAATGTTATTGCTATATTGCAGAAGTTAGAAGAAAAGAAAAGAAAACCAACTCCATTTTGACAAGCAACTCTTTGAGATTTTAAGCAAGTTGTGGTATTTCAAAGAAAATTATTAGTATACAAGAAAAAGGGATTACAATAAACTATATTTAATGAAAATATAAATTCGACTTGGGAAAAAAGTCTCCTGCATTCACAGTTTCTCTATGCAAGTATGTAGTAGTAGTAGTAGTAGCAGCAGCAGCAGCAGCAGAAGTAGAAGTAGTAGTATAAAAAAATTAAGAGATAAACTCCTCCTGACTGGCTTGATTCCTCACTTAAACTTCCTTAACCTCACTTATTTAGCCATACTTCATACAATTCATACAATAGTAATACTCTGAATGATGACATGGGTCATAGCAGTCAAAACAGGGCAATGGTTGATGAAGAAAAGCCATGTAGGATATTTGGGCAAGTCATTTACCTTCTCTGAGGCTCAGTTTCCTCATCTATAAAGTGGAATAATAATATTCCCACCTCACAGGATTGTTGTGAAGATCAAATAGTTTATTAGAACTTAACAAATCTTAAAATCATTTATAAATATAAGCTGTTATTATTAGTCAATAGTCAATATACATTTATTAAATATCCATTCTGTCTCAGACAATGTGCTAAGTGCTGGAGATGTTGTTTTTTTAAAGGCAAAAGACAGGCCCTGCCCTCAAGGAATTCCCAGTTTAATGGGGCTGACTATTCACTGGATAGTTCCAATAGACAGAGTAGCAAAATCCATGAAAAGCATCGGGTTCAGAATGAGAAATTCAAATCCCTCTTCTACCATTTTAGGCAGTTTAATCTTGGGTAATTTGCCTTACCTAAGGGGCCTGCCATTGGCTCATCTGTTATATAAGAATATCAGCTTAGAGATGATTGCCAAGGTCACTTCAAGTTCTAAAACCCATGAAGTTCTAGCCTTTGTGGTCTATCCTATTCCAGAATGACTGAATAAGAATGACAGTCACTGACCTTATCTATTGGTTTCTTGTTCTTGCCTTTGAAATACAAGCCTATTTTGAGATTAATGAACTGAAAGAGTTCCAAAGTCCCTCCCTCTTCCTAGGAGTCTTCCCTGAATAATGAATGGTATATTGCTGCACCCACTCCTCCTCACCTGGGCTCATTCTCCCAACTTGTACTTATTTTATCAAGTTGGGTCACCAAAGGGTCTGCTGCTACATGATTCTAAAGGAAACCCTGTGTAATATTATTTCTATTACCATAACTCCTGAGTCCTCCCTGGAGATCTCCATTTAAATCAGCCAATTGACTCAATTAATTTTTTACAAAGGAATTTACTCAAAAGTCAAAATAGCTGATCTTGGAAAGATCTTTCTCATTAGAGTGATCAGGATGAAAGAATTCACACTAAGAAAGATTGGGAAGTAAGTGGTTTGTAAGAAAGTATAGGAAACAAATGTGGACTACTGTTTCTAAAGTTCTGGCAATGGTGGGGAGGAGAGAAATACAACAGTTTGAAACTATTTCATTAAAGAATATAGTGAAGGTAATGTAGCAAGATTGGATCTCATGCCACAAATAAATGAGAGGTTAAAACTCAGTGAAATAGTCTATTTGAACAAATAGAAATGGAAAACACAAGATTGTCAATTCTGATATTTTGTAGATCAATTTCCTCACTATGTCAAATGATAAATTCAATGGAAATGAAATGAAATGAAAGAAAATGGTATCGTGTTTTTACCTATTTCAGTGTCATATTGTTGCCCAGATTGTGACATACAGTTGGATAGGACTATGAAACAAGTTTCTGATGTTACCTTCATTTTCATAGAAACCCAGTTCAAATATTATGAAAACTTACCTGATTCCACTGAATCACAGAATTTAAGAAGTGTGAAATGTAATGGTCACATAGTACAACCTATATCCTAAAGGAATTCCCACTGACATACCTGACAAGTGTTTATCCACCATCCATTTGATGACCTCCTAACATAATACATTCCACTTTTGGACAGCTCTGATTGCTACCAAGTTTTTCTGGGCATCAAGCCTAAATTTCCCTCCTTTCATCTTCTCCTATTACTCTTAGTTCTGCTGTCTAGGGCCACAAAAGAGTAAGGCTAATACCTCTTCCCTTTGAAAACTCAGTAAGTACTTGAAGAAAGTTATTATGTCCCCTCTAGTCTTCTCTAGGTTAACTATCCCTAGTACTTTCAACTGATCCTATGACATGAAAATCACCTTACCATGCTGGTTATCTTTCTCTGGAAATTTTCCAGGTTATCAATGTTCTTCTTAAACTGTGATTCCCAGAACTAAATGCAATACTTCAGATGTGGTTTGACTTACCACCTCATTCTTAAAATCTCTGCCTCTGTAAATGTAAGCTAAAATTGGCTTAGTTTTTTGGGCCACCACATCATGATTTTGCCTCTTGTTGAACCTGAATTCACTAAGATCAACAGATCTTTTTAATACAAATTTCTATCTAGCTATGTGCCCCCTCACTTGTTAAATAACCCAAGTGTAAGACTTCCTATTTATTGATAACCTGATAAAATTATTTTGGATCTTGATTCTCCAGTGTATTACTTCTCTCTCCTAACTTTGTGATATCTGAAAATTTTAAAAGCATACCAGCTCTGCCTTTTATCCAAGTAAATGTTAAAAATTTTAAGCAGCACAAGGTCAAACCTAAATTCCCTATGACACTCCACTAGAGAATTGCTGCCAAGTTAGCACTGAATCATTAACAGCTACTCTTCAACTGTCATCATTCAACCATATCTAGATCCATCTAATTCTGTTATTGACTAATTCAAATCCCTCTACCTTTTCCCCAAGAATAGTATATTTATTAATGTTTTAATAATATCTAGTTAAACTATATATACAGTCTACCTCTGATCCTCCAGTTGGTAGTACTATCAAAAAAAAAAGAAGGAAATTAGATTTGTTTGGCATATCCAATTCTTTTTTTTTTTTCTTTTTGGAAGGCAATTGGAGCTAAGTGACTTGCCCAAGGTCACATGGCTAGTTTTTGTGTTAAGTGTCTGAGGCTGAATTTTAACTCAGGTGCTCCTGACTCCAGGGCTCTATTCACTGCGCCACCTAGCCACCCCTGGCATATCCTATTCTTGATAAAGTCATGTTAGCTCTCAGTAATCATTGCTTCCTATATTAGATGGTCACTAGTCATCATTTTAAAGATTTATCCTAGAATTTACCCAGAAATCAAAATCAAGATCAAAAGCCTGTATATGGCAGATTCTGTTCTTTTCCTCTATTTTGGAAATGGGGACAATATTTGCCCGTCTCCCATCTTCCTGTACCTCTCCCAGTTTCCATGTTCATTCAAATATTACTAACAGAATCTCAGCAATCACACCTGCAAGTTCAGTTTGTGAGGATGTAGTTCATCTGGAGCAGGTAATTCTTTAATTCATTAAAGGTAATTGGATTATCTCTCCCTATTTAGGCAAATGTATAGGAAAGTGAATAGAGTACCAGGTGTGGAGATAGGAAGAGCTGAATCCAAATTCTGTCTCGGATATTTACTGGATATGTAATGCAGGACAAGTCACTTAATATCTTTCAGTCCCAGTTTTCTCATTTATAAGACAACATATGGAAAGAACTTTATAAACCTTAAAGCACTACACAAATGTCATGTACTGTTATCAACTCTCCACTAGCCATTTTTGTTCTGTTAACTCCAATGCCAAGATCACTCTGCTTGGCAAAGCAAGCAAGCTAAATAAGAAGTAAGCGTTTCTGTCTTCTATTGTCATTTGTCATTTCCCCATTTACCTCCAATAGTCCTTATCCCATTTTGGTTTTTCTTTTTTTCCTGATGTAATATCAAAAATTATTTTTCTTGTCCTTAGCTTCCCTTGTCAGCCTCAGCTCCTCCTGATCTTTAGCACTACCGATACTATATTTACAGGACTGTGTCATTCTCTTATTACCTGATCTTGCTTCCATCTTCTTCAGTTTTATAAAATCCAACTTGATCTGTGAATTTCTTGTGCTTCCACATCAATCCCTTCAAAGAACTCATGGCTTGCTTTCTCATTTAAATAGTTTCCCATTGTTTTCTCAGAATTCATGAGAGTTCACTGAGCTGACTTCCCCTGATAATTTTATTCTATAAAATTTTCCTTCCTCTTTGAAATCTAGTTTCTCAAGATCTAGGACAAATGTCAGGCTATGCCCAAATTTCCTCTCTTTTATTACAAACTCATCATTTCTACCTCAGCAACTAGTTCCTCACTGTTAATGTGAATCAGATCCAGAAGAAAATCTCCCTTTTTGTTGGTTTCTCCACCTACTGAAGGATTCAATGATCAATAAGACAAATCAACAAGTTATCAGATGCTTCACATTTGGTAAAGAGGAGCTTCAGAAGACATCTGGGTAACTCGCATCTCCTCTCACTTCTATTTTATACCTCTATGACAGTCTTGTAATCTGTTTCCCAAACACTCATTGTATCTCCTTTCTTTCCCAATAGACTATAGAATACTCCAGTAACAAAATCATTTCTATTTCTTCTTCTATTGGCTTTTATCTAAATATTCTATATCATGACTCCCCCTCTTGGTTCCTGTGTTTCCTCACATTGGTGTGTATTATTTATATACAATGCTATTCTACCTTATCCCACTTTGCCCTATTCCTTTTAAATGAAATTATGTTCAGCTAGAGTCATTCTAGTCAATGACTTGAATCCACCAAATCTCAATAATGTGTAAAATTTACCTCCATATTTTAAAACTCCCAAACATCTGAAGCAGAGTTTTTACTATTGACCCCTTTCTTGCATTTTGTGTTCTTTTATTCTTAGTCATCCCTTGTATTTGTTCTTTATAGTATCTAGCTTGGTCGATAAACATAGGTGGTTTTCTCTCTTCCCCATTTGTTTTTAGTTTAAAGTCAGTTTCACTGGATTTGCAAGACACTCAACAAACACATTCTTGACTGCCTTCATTTGGTGAATGCCATACTTGGCCAAGAATCTGTCATCACTATGCTTTAAGCCATGATACAGAAGTCAAAACCCTATTCACAGAAACCATATTTCTTGCCAGTTCATTTCCCAAATCAATTTTTCTCTTCTTCATCCCTTGCCTTCATTTGGTAACCATGATCAAAATATGACCTTGGTCCTTATGGTTTTGTTTCTCATTCAAGGTTTTATCAATAGTTCTTAAATTCTTTCTGGCAACACCATTTGTGTCCCTATAAATTAAAAGTAGGCAACACTCATCTATTTATATAAATCTTGGTTTTCTGTTTATTTTTTTAAATACATACCTAGGGAAAATAATTGGCCTCTGATTTGTTACCCAGTCAACAGCTGACTTCATAGCCCTGGGCAGGAAATCACCAAACACCATTACTCTTTGCTTTTTTCTCTATTCATTCCTGGATGATTTCTTACCTGAGAGATTCTGTAGGTCTATTCTACCATTTCTTGGAGGATAAGCCTCTGCCTCCTCCAGGGAGATACAATTGCTAACTCTTCATGAAGAGCCTCAAATCTGATTTTTTAGCTCAGTGTATGTCTGTCCTTGTTCTTTGCTTCCTCTGAATAATGATCTCCAATTCCTGACAATAATATCAAGTCTTCCCTTTAGCTCATACCACCTTTTCCCTATTGAAGCATTGTTTTTGCTTCCTTAATTAGCACATTATTGTCCTTAACAGCAAGATGAAAGGAAAATGGGAAGAAGCTTTCTGGTCCCTTCACTTTCTCTTCTAGGGGTGAGGTCAACCTAACAATTATTTGAATAGGTAGAAATACAAATATTTTACCCTCAATGTAAGTCATTGCAAAATTTCTCCTGCTTTCAATTGGTTAAAATGGATGCAATTTACAGTCTTATTTTTTTAATTTCTTGGGGGTGAGAGAAGGGTCTTTAAACCTGACCTCTAAGCACTTTTTTCAAACCTTTACAGCCAGTTAATACCTCTTAGTAACTTGACAGCCTACCCAAACATTCTTTCTTTACAGTCAACAACTCCATAGCCATAACCCACCTCCTTTTTCCTTTGCTTCATTCTGCTACTGTACTACTTGCCCTATCCACTAATACATTGCTTTACCTTTGAATTTGTTCCATTATGCCTTTCCTTTTCTAACCAAATACCTTTCAATTTTCCTTCTCAAATTTTCTTCAGGTTTTTATTCTTGTATTTTCCTTGCTCCTATTTCTTGCTGTTCTACTTTCTCATACACAGAAACTCAATGTAGAATCTGGACATTGAGATCATTCTCCAAATGTTCCTCCATTTATCCCAAAATTTTCCTTTCTAAGTTCAATCTCTGCTCCTCTTTACTAAACTAAATGCTTCCAAATCACATATACAATCCTTTATTATTCAGCTCTAGCCCTCTTTTATCCCACTATTGTAATAACTTTCTGTCCTACAAGTCAAAAGTAATACCTCCTGATCTCACAGTACTCAGTAGTCCTCTTTTTGACATCTCATAATCAAACATTATGTTATGTTGCAATTTTAAGGGAATCTGAAGATCTTCCCTGTCCATTAATAGGCATAGTAGAGCCCTGGCCCAGAGTTAATCAGGCTCTGGGAATTTCTAATTAAGTGCTGGGGCAAGAGGATTTTCAAACTCCTCTTTACTCAGCCAATCAAGTTGGTGGTTTGTTTTGGGGGTTTGCTCATGAGAAGGATCTTTTGATTTCCTGGTCAAGTCTCCGAGTAGTCATATGTTCAGAGACGCTCCCCCCCAACTGCTCAGATTTCTGTGCTCCCTTGATCCAGTATGTAAACTGCACTATCACTTTACTCAGAGAGCTGGAGGCCTGTCTGTTGATCTTTGTGCTAATTCCTCTGCTTATATTTTCTGTTTGTATTTTCTTCATGTTCAGGATGCTGACTTTTCGCCTGAACTAGTGAATGTAATTAAAATAAGATTAGTGACCCCTTAAAAGTTGCTTTCCTTTAAGAAAAGTAGTTCAAAGAACCTGTCCTAGTAGGCCCTCCTGGGTGTGTTAGGGTTCTTGCTGTTCCATATGTTTATTCACTTATTTATTCATAAAATTATACTTATATTTATTCTTGTACATGTCTTATCACCCCCTCTAGAGTACAACCTCATTATGAATGAGGAGTTCATCTTCTTTATCTTTTCATTTTCTCTGTCACCTACCAGAATATATTACACACTTGTTGTTCAGTCGTTTTCAGTGATACCCATCTCTTCATAACCCCATTTTGGATTTTCCTGGCAAAGATATTGGAGTAGTTTGCTATTTCCATTTCTGGCTCATTTTACAGATGAAGAAACTGAGGCAAACAGGGAAGTGAATTGCCCAAGGTCACATAGCTAGTAAGTGTGTGAGGTAAGAATGGAACTCAGGAATATGAGTCTTCCTAACTCCTGGCCCAGCACTCTTTCCACTGTGCCCTCTAGCTACCCTTCATATTAAATATAGTGGAAACTTACTAAGCCTTTGCTGAATTGATGAATAGATGAATGAATGGATGAATGAAGGAATGAATGAATGAATGACTTTCTCCAAGTCAGATAGTTAGAAATTGTAGGGAAAATGATTAGAACTCAAGTATTCTGGCTCTCGATGCAGCTTTTCCTAGATTGTGCATGTCTTAATGGTAGAGACTATATTTACAACAGTGCTTTGTAATTCATTTCAATAAACATTTGGTAATCACTTATAATGGAAAAGGCATTATGCAAAATGCTAAGAAAAAAAAACAGAAGAAGAAAAAACACCTCCAGCCTTAAGGAGCTTATGCAGTTTAAGCTTTAAGTTTAAAGCTACACTAAGACTTTTGGGACACTGTATATTTTTCCAGGAGATGATATATGTATATGCAAATAAGTACATACAACATAATCTGAGGAGGGAAGGAGCACTAACAATCTGATTGATCAGGAAAGGCTTTTGATGAGAGGTGGCAGCTCAGCTGAATTTTAAGAATTCCAAAAAGCACAACTAAGGAGACTGTAGCTTCCAGATATGAGAAGGTCTTCTTACACCTTACACCCTGGCAGGTACTCTTAGATCCGGTGACACTGGCCTCCTTGCTGGCTCACAAGTAAAACACATTTTGGCTGCAGGCATTTTACCAAATGTCCTTAATTTCTAGAATCCCCTCCCTCCTCGATCTTCACCTCCTGGCTTTCCAGGCTTTCCTTAAGTCTTACTAAAATTCAGTCTTTCATGGGAAGCCTTTCCCAAGCCCTCTTCATTCTAATGCCTTTGCTCTTATACATCTTGTGTATAGCTTATTTGCACAGTTGTTTGCTTGTCTCCCCAGTTAGATCCTAAACTCCTCCAGGGTAGAGATTACATCTTGCTTTTCTTTGGAGGTATGTATAGATAGAATTGATGATGTGACAACCAAAGAGAAATGATGGAGTGGACATGGGGCAAAAATCAAGTAGGAGTCTAAAGTTTAGTGTCTGAATTCAGAACCTTGGAAAGGGCAGTGGATCAGAGTCAGATGGTGTGGATTCAAAACCCACATCCTCCACTACCTGTGTAATGTTGGATAAGAGAGTAAATATCTCTTGGCCTCAGTTTTTTCATCATCTATAAAATTAGCTCCTATCTCTCAATATTGTTTTATAGCTAAAGTAACATAATAGTTAAAAATGCTAAATGTTAGTTATTATCATGATGATGAACATTGAGGGGCAGGTGGATAAGTCATTAACTTATTATCATTTTTCTCTTCTTTGATGTTTGATTCTGTGTGGGTCTTGATAAGAGATAACTAGCTCACAATCAGAAAGCTACTTAGAATCATTTTATTTTTGTTTTGTTTTGTCATAACAATAGTTATCAAGGGCAGCTGATATTTCTAGATTCTTTGTCAGAAATTAATTTACTTCCAAGAATCATAGGTTCATAGATCTAGAATTGGTAGTGTTCTTTGAGAACATCTAATCGAATGCTTTTTATTTTAACATAAAGAACCCTGGAGGAGAGGGTAGAGCCAAGGGGACTTGCTTGAATTCTCCCACAATCCCATCCAAATACCTGAAAAAAATGGCTGTAAACAAATTCCAAAGCAGCATAACCCAAAAAATGACAGAGTGAAACAAATTTCCAGCCCAAGATGACCTGGAAGGTTGACAGGAAAGGTCTGTTGCACCAGTTTGAAAGAAGAGTGCAGTCCAGCATGGGCCACACTGGCACAGACGAGCCAGAGCAGGCCTCAGGGGACTGAATCAATGGCAGTTGTGGTGGTTTCCAAACTTCTCAACCCACAAACACCAAAGAGAACTTAGAAGGTCAGTAGGAAGGATCTGTCAGAACTGGATGAAGGAGGAATGTGGTCCAGCTCCAACCTGGTGCAGCAGCACTGGCAGCAGTGGCAGCAGCTTCCAGAGTTCTTGGCTTATAGACAGTGAGGGGCCTGAGTGGCTGATCAGAAGGGGATTGCAGGGATGTCTTTGCTAGAACCGAGGCAGGATTCCCTTGCTTTGCCAGTGCTTCTATCTAGGTCATGGCCCTGGGTGATAGTCCTTGGGTGAGGAGGAGCTTGTGGTGGCAATGGCAGTTCTCCTTCACAGTTCCAAGGCAGAGAAGAGTGCTTGTGTCACTCACAGACCAGAGCACAGACCAAGAGAGGAGTAAACACCTCTCCTTTGATCATACAACCTTGGAAGAATGGAAAAATTTACAGGTCCCTAGAAATATCTCTGAAACCAGCAGCACAAAACTCCTGAAGCTTGAGACAGTAGATTCTCCACACTAGAAGCAGAGACCAATCTTAACAAAGACCTAAAAAGTCAAGTAATTGGCTGGGAAAATGGGCAAACAATGGGTGGGGGGGAAATCAGACTATAGATTCTTATTTTGCTGACAAGGAAGATCAAAACATACACAAAACATACACATGCACGCACACACACACACACATATAGTCAGAGGGCACAGGGTGAGTTGAATATAAAGGGATGATATCTAAAAAATAAAATTAAGAGATGAGAGAGTAATATACTGGGCAAGGAGAAAGGAAGAGGTAGAATGGAGTAAATTAACTCGCATAAAAGAGGCAATAAAAAGCTTTTGCAATGGAGGAGAAGAGGGGGATGTGAGAGAAAACAAGTGAACTTTACTCTCATCAGATTTGGTTTAAGGAGGTGTTATGGGAATCTGAAGATCTTCCCTGCCCCTAGGCCCTTTGCTAAAGTGTCTACGTGACTGAGGACCCTTGGATATTTGAAAGTATACTCTGTTCCCTAATAGGCTGAATGTGGTCATGTGGAGCCTGTGGC
>CM053582.1:134133985-134149173 GCA_028627135.1 Pseudochirops cupreus | reverse complement strand
TCCAGAAGGGAAAGCTCTGTCCCAAATCGCTGGGGTCCTCCCAGCTGCCATAGCTCTCAGGAAGGTGCTGGGTCCCTTCCTACTTACTTCCGGCTCACTGGATAATGAAGACTCCAGAACCGAAAGCCCAAGACCGCGATCTGGATCCAGGCTGCTCAACGTGAGAACACTCAGCCTCTGAACAATCACTTAGTCCCCCTGTTGTCTGCAGGCCGAGGGCAATGAAGCTGCAGTACAGAGGCGGGTGCAAAACCTCTGCCTTTTGCTTTCCCACCTTGGAGGCATTTCAGCTGGATGCTTTTCTTCCCCAATTTTGCAAGCTCCACTGACCTAGTTCTGAATGCTGCTCGCAGCTGCCGCTAATCCACTCACCAGAGAGGCTCCTCCGCTCCTCCCATCCAGCCACCCCCGGGGCACAGCCACGGCTTCAGGCCAGGCTGGTTTTGGTTCGCAGTGCTGATATGGTTCCTTGTAGCCGAGCTGACTTTAGTGGAAGGGATATTTGCGTGTGTTTTGCAGTTCTAGGATTAGTTTAGAGTCATATTTTATGGGTATTTTGGGATGGCTATGTGAAAGCTGCGATATGTTGCTGCTGCTACGCTGACATCTTGGCTCTGCCCCCCCCACCAATAATAATCTACCCAGAAAAATGGAATATAATCCTACAGAGTAGAAAAGGATCTTTAATGAAATAGAGGACTTCCAAGTTTTCCTTTTTTAGCAGTATTCTATTTTTTTCCAATTACATGTAAAGACAATTTCTAGCATTCATTTTAACAAATTTTGGAGTTCCAAATTTTCCTTCTCCTTTCACTTCCCTCCCTGCTTCCTAAATTGGTAAGCAATTTGATATAGATTATATATATATGTAATCATGTAGAACATATTTACCTATTAATCACAGCTGTGAAAGAAGAAACAGGAAAAAAACATGAAAAAAATAGAGTGAAAACAGTATGTTTCAATCTGCATTCAGAATCCATCAGTTCTTTCTCTGGATATGGAAAGCATTTTCCATGAAGGGTCCTTTGTAATTGTCTCGGATCATTGTGCTACTGAGAAGAGCAAAGTCATTCACAGTTGAGCATCATGCAATGTTGCTGTTCCTGTGTACAATGTTCTCCTGGTTCTGCTCACTTCACTTTGCATCAGCTCATTTAAGGCTTTCCAGGTTTTTCTGACAACTGCCTGCTCATGATTTCTTATAGCACAGCAGTATTCCATTATATCCATATACCACAATTTGTTCAGCCACTCACCAATTGATGGGCACCCTCCAATTCCCAATTTTGCCACCACAAAAGAGCTGCTATAAATATTTTTGTACATGCAGGTCCTTTTCCCCTTTTTACGATCTCTTTAGGAGACAGATCTAGTAGTGGTATTGTTGAATTAAAGAGTATGCACAGTTTGGTTGCACTTTGGGAATAGTTCCAAATTGCTCTCCAGAATGGTTGGATCAGTTCACAATTCCACCAACAGTGTAGTGTCCATCATTTTTTTTTTGGTCATGTTAGCCAAGTAAATTAATTTACTTATTCCGTTCTCTACCAATCAAACTACCAAAGAATTACTTTATAGAACTAGGAAGCAAATAATGAGAAATTTTATCTAGATAAGAAAAAACATTGCTCATGTTAAAGAAATTAATGAAATATATATATATATATATATATATATATATATATATATATATATATATATGAAGAGAATTTAGCAGTATTAGATCTCAATCTATACTAAAAAATTATATTCATCCAAGTAATTTGGTACTGGACAAGGAATAGAGAGGTTGATCAGATTAGGGCCACAATAGACAAAAACATATGAGCATTGTAGCCTACTGTTTGACAGATTCAAAAATCTTTGACTAGATCTTGGGGAAAGATACTATTTGATGAAAACTGTTGAAAAAACTGAAAAGTAATCTCCAGCAGAAGCTAGATATTAACCTAGATCTCATACATTGTAGAAATATAAACTCTAAATGGGTACAGGATTTACATATAAAAAATGATATAATAAACAAATTAGAAGAGCATGAGAGGGAAATTATGTCAAATATATGAATAGCAAAAGAGTTAACTGCCAAACAAGAGACAGAGAGGTTTACAAAAGGCGAAATGGACTGTTTTGGCTATAAAAAAAATTAAAAGTTGTGCATAAGCAAAACCAATTCAAAATTAGAAGAGAAGAAGGAAATTGAGGGGAAATCTTTATAGCAAACTTCTCTGATAAAGGTCTCACTTCTAAGATAGGTAGGGACATGATTCAAATTTATGTGAATAAAAGCCATTCCTCAATTGACACATGTTCAAAGGATATAAATAGTCAGTGTTCAATGGATATAAATAGGCTGTTTTCAAAGTAAGAAATATAAACTAGCAATAGTCATATTTTTAAAAGTGTTCTAAATCACCAATAATTAGAAAAATACAAATTTAAAAAACTCTGATGTACCACTTCATACCCTTAGGGCAATAAATATTGACATAGTCAGCAAAAAAAGGGAAATGACAAATTCCAGAGGGTCTGTAGGAAAACAAGTACATTGATGTATGGTTGATGGAACCATTAATTTATCTGGTCTTTCTGGAAAGCAACTTTGAAAGTATAACCAAAAAGCTATTAAACTGTTCATTCCCTTTGACCCAGCAATATTTCTTCTAGGTCTATACTCTGAAGAGATTTTTAAAAGAGGGCAAGGATTCATGTGCAAAAAATACGGCAGCTCTTTTAGTGGTGGCAAAGAATTCAGTATTGACTGAGTGTCCATCTACTAGGGAATAGTGGAAGAAGTTATGGTAGATGAAGGCAATAAATACTCTTGTGTCATAAGAAATTATTAAGAGGATGAAACCTAGGAAGACTTTTATGAACCAGTACAAAGTAAAATTAACAGAACCAGGAGAACAATTTATACAGTAGCAATACTGTAAAGACAAACAACTTTGAGAGACCCAGGAACTCTTATCAATGCAATGACCAACCATGATTACAGAGGATACATAATGAAAGATGTTACTCATTTCCTGCTAGAGAAGTGTTGGACTCAGAGAATAGGGTGACACCTACCTAGATAGAGATAAATAAATATATCAGACACAATTAATGCGGGAATTCATTTTCCTTGACTATATAAGTATTGTTTTTCTTCCTTTCTCAATGGGGTAGAAGAAGGGATGAAAGAGGATGTGGGAAATAATAATAGTGATAATAATTAGCATTTATATAATGCTTAGTAAATGCTCTTGTTTTATCCTCAAAACAATAAGTACTATTATTATTCCCATTATAAAATTGAGGAAACTGAGACAAACTGAAGTAGACTAACTTGCCCAAGGTCATACACTAGTATGTAGCAGAATCTGAGCTCAGGTCTTCCTGATTCCAGGTCCAGAATTCTATCCATGGCACTATCTAGATACCTAGAGAATGTGAACATAAAAATAAAATGTTCATTTTTTTAAAAAGAGTGATTAATAGTATTTATGTTAATAAATAAAAAATCAGTTTTGGGGCAGGTAGGTGGTGCAGTGAATAGAGCACTGGTCCTGGAGTCAGGAGGACCTGAGTTCAAATTCAACTTCAGACACTTGACACATTTACTAGCTGTGTGACCTTGGGCAAGTCACTTAACCACAATTGCCTTACCTGCCCCCATTCAAAAAAAATCAATTTTAAAAATTTTAAAACCTGATATACTTTAATAGCAATCAGTCTAGCCGATACTTAGCACTTAGTACCTTGGGGCTAAGTATGGAAGGTACAAACTCTGTCCCACTATTGAGAGGATGTGAACTCCCCTGTTGCTGTGGAAGAGAAGGATTGGCTGAGACAGGAGGCCAGTGTGTGTATATAAGCAAAAATTCCAGAGACAGAGAGACAGAATCAGAATGTTCCTCCTGTTGGCTCCTGTTGAAGGAAGCAGGATTGTCCCAGCATCTGGGGCCTGGGCTGCTGGACTGAAGAAGTAAGTTAGAGTTTTCTTGAGAGAGAAAGAGAGAGTTTCTCTCTCAGCATATGGAAGCTGACTGAGAACTGAGTTGAAATTTTCCCAAGACCAGAATCTGGTGAAGGCCACCTGGAAGGCTGAGAGGGTTTGCCTGGAAGGCCATTTCTCCTGCGTCCTAGTGCCAGCTGAACTGCTGGAGGACTAAAGACACATGACTGGGATAAGCCTTTGTTTGTTCGTGGCCTGGCTGATCCTTGAGTTCCTGGCCACAGAAGTGGTGAAGGGTCTAAGATGTGCCTGACCCTGTGAACTTCAGTGTGTACCAGGGATTGCCTGGAGGATTAGACAAGGACCTGGGAGCTATCTACCTCTGAGGACTGGATGAGGACCAGGGAGCTGTCTGCTTCTGAATCCAGGTGACTGTTTGGTGGATTCAGGAAGGAGCTAGGACCATGGAAAGGGATCCAGGGACTCAGAGAGACCACCCAGAGTCAAGATGAAGAAAAGGCCTCCCCTTGGATGAAATTGAGGTTTGCTCGACACCAAGGGGTGGAGGGTTTGTGTGGTTTTTCTAATGACTGTATTTGTGATTAATGATATTTAGTAATTGTGAATCTAGAATAGTAACTGATTAAGTTAATGGTTGCCCCATGAGTGGAAGTTTGATTACTCTATCGTGAATTGATTGAATGATTAAGTATTGATTTGCCCCATGAATGGAAGTTTGAGTATTGTATTGTGAATTGACTGAATGATTAAGTATTCTTTTGTTCCTTGTTCTAAATATTGTGACCACAGTAGTGAAAACTGTGTGGCCATTTTCTGTGATAAGATGTAATGTTGTGAATATTACATTGTGATGTATTGTGAATGTTTGCCTTGATTTGTAAGGGAATAAACAGAGTGTTCACTATATTGAGTAATCCAAATCCTAAAAGCTGTTCTCAGTAGCATTCTTTTTGAGAATCTGCTGGTACATGGCATTACATATACATTCCAGTTTTTTTTTCATCATTTCCCTTGACTACCTCACAAAGTTGATTTGAGAATCAATTGAGAAATTGAAAATGAAAGTACTATGAAAAGTAAAAATATAATTATATTTTTATAGGTATAATTCAAATTGAATTCAGTGAAGTTGTTCTTGAATCATTTTGTCAGTCATGTCTGACTCTTTGTGACCGCATTTGGAGTTTTTTTTGGCAAAGATATTGGAGTACCTTGCAATTTGCTTCCCCAGTTCATTTTACAGATGAGGAACTGAGGAAAACAGGGCTAAGTGACTTGTCCAGATTCACATAGCTAGTAAGTGTCTAAGGCCACTTTTGAACTCAGGAATATGTCTTCCTGACTCCTGATCCAGCACTGTACCACCTAGCTGCCTCTTAATGGATTTTTGTTAGCTTTTTAGTATGTAAACAGCTCTTCACAGGAAAGTGTTAATATAACAGACGAGAAATTTCATAGACCCTTTAAGGGACCTATATTCTATGAATGGGAAAATACCATGGTCATAAATAATTATAATGCAGCATAAAATGTGATGTAACAAAAAAGATATCCTTGCAATGTATCCTATGAAAATTTGGACAGAGAAAGGATACCTAAAGCTGACAGGGATAATAACGTCTATACTTTTATCTACCCCAATTAAATGGGCCAGGCTAAGACTATCCCCTAGACATAACATCATATCATTCTAGGAAAATCATGGGAGAAAGACAAGAAGAGAATATGAGTCTGTCAAAGTAGGGCAGATCTGAGGTCACACAGACAAGTTAGCATTAAAACTATTCCCTTCATCACAAGTCTAGGTACTGATCTCACTGAGCACTTGATGGTCTTATGCATGACACTTTGATAAAGATCTTGGCTATGATTTCTATATCTTCCTCCATAACCCTGCTCTTCCTGATAAATGATGGCATGCTTGATGATCCCAAACTTGACACATTCTTTTACCTCTTGTCCCTCTTCATATATATATATCAATCTATTTGACCTCAACTATACAACAAAGACATCCATGTACACTCCCGATTCTGCACCAATTTCTTTTTGATCATAGTTGCTCCCATATAGAGTAGGCTAGTTCTTTATTTCATCCTACAAAAGAAAAGAAAGCTGTCCTTGGGATTTGATTAGTCTGGGGAGCTAGAACTAGAGTTGTTGAATTGCCCTAAGGACATTCAAGAAGTCAGCCCACAAAACACCAGTGCCCCAAAGACTTGGCAAATGTTTCATATATGGTATACTCACTTCACCAAAGGCATTTTGCTGACTAGATATTCTTAGGAAGATGATGAGAGTGGAGGGTACATGTGCTTGAAAGAGTGCTGTATCTTTGCCAAGTATCCTTTAAATGTTATGACTGAGCAAACCTCATTAGTCAACTCTTAGAATGGTCTATAAGTTTCTCATTTTTTTCCTAATCTCAAAAAGCATGAACCACTAGAATGACCTGAGTCAGGCCTAGACAGCATGGCCAGTACTGGTTCCAAAAATGTTCACGTGCTCCTGTTCAACTGGAAAAGTAGAATCATAGAAGCACAAAACCTCACATCTGGAAGGGACCTTTCAGACCATATAATGATGTAATAATAGTAACCATGAGTTACTATTACTTCATCTCTACTTATTCATGAGAGTTACATAAATGGAAAAGTAAATTAGAAATAACCAAGGCTAGAGTAAATTAAGTAGACTTTCAATTTATGAGATCCAAGGGTCAAATAATTGGGGAAAGATAGCAGAAATGTACATTAATATAAAGTCTTTAAGGACACAAAATGTTTTCTTTATAGCAATATATGAGATAGGCTGGGCAAATATTCTTATCTCTGCTTTATAGATGACAAAACTGAATCAATCACTCAAGAAGCAGTATGTACTATAGCATGTACTATATATCTGGCACTGTACCTAAAGTTCCCAGGTATGGAATCACTTGCTAATTGAAACATTTCTAGGGATTGGGGCTAGGTCTCCTGACTCCCAATCAAGCAATCCTGCTATTGTACCTAATGTATACTGTGTGATGAGCTCAAATTAGGACAAATGACCCTCTCTGAATATTTCTGAAGCAAAAAAAAAAAAGGAAAAAATGTGCTCACTATCTTGGGTGGCCTTTGGGAGAAAAAAAAAATCCTGAATTAAACTACTAGCAAATGTCATGACTAAGTCAACACACAGTGTAGGTATAAGAAAGTTATAGTCTTAGAAATGTGGGGTTTAGCAGAAAAAATATTTCAAGAACATGTGCTGCTGTGGATTATACATCTGGGTAAATTAAAGTCTACTTGGAGTAATAACAGAACTCCTTCTAAAAATCAATATCTTCAAATTATTTTTATTTGCAGAACTGTTTCCCAAATATCAACTGCACTGAAAGTTCCTTTCTGTAACTAAGTTGACTAGAAGGTCAGTGTAGGACTTTCCTTTTCATCGTATCATCTCTTCTCCATCAAACACAGCAACATCTGTCTAAGATCACAGAAATGTCACTATCTTGCTGCTCTTTTCACTCTGCATGGATTCTATGCAACCGAGGGATTATCTCTTCTCTACAGACAGTACATTTTTAACTGTAGATAAATTATGGATCCAGACCAACAGAAAATCTGAAGTAGAATAAAGACAGCTCATTCATTCCTGAAGCGGTATCTCTAAGTGATAGTACAAGGTATCCTCAAAGTACATCAGGAAACCCTGCTTCTTAAAAAGCCAGTTTTGATTGTTCCCAGAGGTTCCCATGAGATCTGCCCCAGCATTCTTCTGTTAAGTGTTGTTTTCCACCACAACACTTCCCGTCTTGATTAGAAACAAATGCCACCACAGAGCAACTAGAAATGCATCTATTCCTCTCAACCAATCAGCCTGGCTCTTCATTTTCATTTGCAATCTTGTGGCTTGTTTTAAAAAAAGAAGAAGAAAAAGCTTTAATTTGTTTCAAGTTAATACAACAGCTTAAAATCTTAACTGATTTATTTCCCAATTGTCTATATTTCCTAACATCTTCTTCACAGGGGCAGGGTACACCAGAGGCTAAGAAAAAAGGATTTTTCAGGACAAACTTCAAGAATTGGTAAAGAGAGTGGGACATAAATAAGCAAAGGTCTGAAAACTAATGAGGTAAAATAAAAAGAGCATGCATTCTGGAATGAGAGGGCCCAGATCAAAATTCTACCTCAGACACACAATGTCTGAGACCATGAGCCTCGGTTTACTCACCTACAAAAAGAGGAAGATGGATTAGATGACCTCTGAGGTTCTTTTTTGGGGTTTATGATTTATTTTTATACATACATATATGTATGTATGTATGTATGTATGTATGTATAAAAATAAATCATTGGAAGGGGGAAGGCAAGACAATCGGGGTTAAGTGACTTGCCCAAGGTCACACAGCTAGTTAGTGTATTGTCTGAGGCTGAATTTGAACTCAGTTCTTCCTGACTCCAGAGCCGGTCCTCTATTCACTCTTCCACTTAGTTGTCCCTATTTTTTTTTTGTATTTTGATACTTGTATTTGATTATAATTAACTTCCTTCATGATCCAATGTATTTCATTTTGTGCATTTAAAAACATGATTTTGAGAAGGGGTCCATAAGCTTCACTAGACTGCCAAATAGGTCCAGACACATAAAAAAGTTAAGAACAACTGGTCTACATCTATGATCCCAAGTACAATTCTCTACTTCCTGGTATTATCTTCTCAGTTTACCTAACCTGAAACATTCAGCACAGAGCACTGAACATAATAGGTACATGAGCATTTGTTTAATTAAGTTGAATTAAATCCTCATCATTAAAGTCAGTCTCATTATCATAGGACTTGAAGTTCCAAAGGACCTTATAAGTGATGTAGTTCAACCCCTCATTTTACACATAGCAGGGTGATACAGAGCCCTTGATTAATTTTGTGGGACTATGCCAGGGTTAAGATCTTTATTTGACTGGAATATCTCCTATGTCACAGAAAATGAGCAATTGGGCCCTTGCTGCTGGGAAGACAAAATGAATTCTTTTAACTGGGCCTCAATGAATAAATCATCAGTTCTGATCACTGGATTCAGACCAGAAGAGCTGACCCTGTACTCCCAGCAACATGCATATTCCTCCACAAGAGACCAATCACACGTACACATCCAGCTCTGTGCTTGAATCTCCAGTCTGACAAATGTGTAATCCCAGGTGGTTCGGGAGTGGGAAATTTGGGGAGAAGGGTCAATTTTGAGTCAGATCCAACAAATTAATCATGAATTCTCCTGATCACCCCTGCTGCAAAGAAATGAGGCAATCGAAGTACAAGGATATGTGATAACTTCCCAGGGTCATAGAGGTAGTAAGTAGGAGAGTTGAGATTTGAACCTAAATTCTCCAGTTCTAACTCAATTCTCTTTCCACTCCCCCTATAGCAATCTCAACCCTTTGGGTTAGAAATTGTATGCACAAATTAAATGGAATAGTTGAAGGAAGGGTTATGTGGTGAGCTCAACGGATACAGATATCCTATCTGCATAAATCCCACTATGAAACCTCCATAGCAAGAACTTTTACATCAGCTTTACCTTTGAGTTAATCCAGATGAAGGGAGTCTAAATTTGCTCAAATTACAATTAGGCAGGTAAAAAGTCTAGAATTAGAACATGAATTAAATCCAAAGGTAGGAATTACACAGATTACAGCTTGAAGGAAATTTAGAGATCTTTAGACCAGGGATTTTTAACTTGGGATACATGAAATTAAATATGTGTGTGTGTGTGTATATATATATATATATATATATATATATATATATATATATATATATATGTTTCAATGTAATTAAATTCCTTTATAATCTTATGTATTTTATGTATTTAAAAATATTATTCTGAGCAGGGTTCCATTAACTTTACCAGACTGCCAAAGGGCCTATGACACACACAAAAAAGTTAAGAATACCTGCTTTAGCCCAACTCACTCACTTTATAGATTAAGAAACTAAAGACTTAGAGACACCCAACAATTTATTTGCCCAAAGTCTGACCGTTAGAAAGTAATAAAACAGAAGTCTAAAAAAGTGAAGTTGCTTATGAGAAGATGGGAAGGGACTTTAACTCATGTTATTTCTCACTCTAAGACCAGCTCTGTTAACCACCAGAGGTGTCAAATTCTCACCAGCCAAACTTCCAAGTGCCTCTTGAAACAGATTAAAGGGAAATGGAGATATGTCTAACAAAATCAACAAAAATGCAACATAGGTAATGTTGATTTGTGGATTTCTACGCCAATATGCTGCCCGCAGAGATTCCTTTCTATTTGTTTGACTTCACTGGATTATACCATACTGACTTGCCCAAGGATAGAGATACATGGTCAAATCTGAAAATAATGCCCATCCTCAGCGTCCATAAGTAAGCTTTCTACTCAAACATTCAAATAGAGGGTATCAGTGACTTTATGGCACTGTTCTCCTCAAAAACAAGATCTCTAGTGCTTTAGGCATACATGAGGTTTTTGAGTTAAGGCTTTTAATATATGTTGAGATTGACTCTCATCTTTCTTCACAGACAAATTCTGTCTCACAAGCGGGCAGTACTTGAGTATATTTCCAAAGTGTTCCAAACACATAATCAATCCACAAGCATTTATTAAGTGCTGGTCATGCATCAGGGGTTGTGCCAAGTGCTGGGGACAGAAACAAAAAGCAAAAACAGCCCCTTCCTTCAAGGAACTTTCATTGAAGTTGGGGAAACAACTTGTTCACACATAGGTATGCACAAAATAAAACATATATGGAGTAGAAACTAGGTAACCTCAAAGTGGAAGGCACTAAGCTGAATATGAAATGCAGGTAATTATGCTAATAAAATCCAGGGAATGTTTCGACTTTTCTTTAAAGATCTGAATGAACAGCAATGAGCTATCCTCTTCTCTCCAGTTTCAAATTTCCTCTGAACAGTGAATAAGAGGAAATAGACAAAGAGAATCAGAAATTATTTCGGCTGTGCATTACAGAGAATGAGATTCATTAGAGAATGGAATAGAAGTTTGAAAGTGTTTACACTATCTCCTTTCATGCCAACTTCTGGAAAAAACTATTGACTGGTTTAGCTTGCAGCCTTATTTAGAGATAAAACATAATACAATAAGGACATTTAAGATGCCACCAGATTCCTAACCTTCGCTATCATCTTCTCACTCCTTCCCCTTCCACTCTCCAGGGTATATGCTGACACCCTATCCCCACACTCACAGGAGGCGTAGAGCCCAGAGACCTGGTTCCATGATATGGATTCCCCCTTCTTAATGGTCTAACCCTTTCATCTACTTAGCTTCAGGGTATATGAAGCCATTCACATTGCCTGGCTGAGCAGGGAGGTATCACCTATAATAATTCCTTTAAAGATGGCAGGTCACAGGGACTTAGCATGCTTGGTACATAATAAGCATTCGATCTTTTTTTTTCTTTCATTCGCTGCTTCTAGCTATGAGTTAATGAAATTGAATGGAATTATTTCATATAATTACCCAAAATTTTTTCAACCGCTTAGAAAAACCTAATTTCAAATCATATCCATATGATTTACCAACAATATCATTTAGCAAAAGATAAGGTACACAACTTTTGAGAGAGCTAGACAGCATAACAGCTAGTATTTATAGAGGACTTTAAGTTTTACAAAGTGTTTTACATATATTAAATCATTTGACCCTCACAATAATCCTAAGAAGCAGGTGCTATCATTCTTACCATTGTACAGATAAGGAAAATGAGACTGAAAAGGGTTAAGGGATTAGTCCAGGGTCACACAGCTAGTAAGTGTCTGAGGCTGGACTCACACTCAGGTCTTTCTGACTCCAAAAGGAGCTGTCTGATCATTCTGAAATATTTAGACACAAGCCAAAGTCAAAATTACATCTGGCTGGTTCTTTGACAGCCAAACAGCCTATTTGTGAGACCAAGTGCCATGTTTTGGAATCTCTACACACATGCACAAACACACACACAAGATAGGGTCTATGCCTAGGCCTATTCCAGCATCATCCAGGTACAATATGGTAGAAGCTTGTTGCCAGAAGTAGGCTGGACACAGTTGATCTCTTGATGCTAAGCCAAGGTTCTCTGTGTAATAGTATCAAATGATGTACAACTCCCACCCCTACCTCCAAATAAATGACTGCCTCTTAAATTCCATATGGTCCTGCCAGCCAACATGTAGTCATAACTGCTGACTTGGGGAAGAAGGGAGCTGTTTGCCATTTGAAAATTGGTACCTTAGTACAGGCCGCTAAGAACCATTTTAAAAGGCTTCAATAGTGGTGTTTCTGCCCCAGTGGTATATGACTGATTGGACTACAAAAACAACAACAGACCAAAAAAAAAACAGATATCTGAAGCTTGATCCTAGTGATCACCCTGAAATTTACAGTTAATAGCAATGGACTAGTAGCTGTACATTTTTAGGCAGGAATCAACACATACACCAGAAACCAGGATTAATAGGGTTAATCACTTGTTGGGATACATAGGCCTTACCTCACAATGTGAGCAAATGGCCAAGTATTTTTCCAAGACTTTAGTTTTGACATGGAAATGTGGGGATAGTTTTTCTATTTGAACTCTTTTTCTAGGATTTTTAACTATAACGATGACAATAGCAAACACAAAAAAGCCTCAGAATATGCATTTGGCAGCCAAACTTCTCATAAGCTACATTTCTAAGTCAACAAACAGTTATTTTGAATCGGTCATGTGGGAACGCAGGTGACAAAGTGACTGTTATTTCAACTGTCTACAGAATTTGAATTGGAGGGTCCCAACCTATCCACTCTGGATCCCTAAGGTATGAGATGACCATAGTTGGGGGGTAAAGAGAAAAAGAGGGAAACAGGGATCAGCAGGCATTTCATACAAATAAATATGTGTGTATGTGTACTATATCTATTATGCATATACATATATACACATATACACACTATTTTATGTGTACACGTATATATTTGTATACATTTATAAATATGTATACAAGCAAATCACACAAATGTGAGTAACAGTAAAATTTTTATCAAAGATATTGCTTTCCCTAAGTAACTTCTTAAATTACTAAGTCATGAAAACTAGCTAATTTATATTATATTTATATCAGAGAAATAAAATATTGTGCTAAATTTTTTTTTTTGTGAGATCATAGACGTTTAGAGCTGGGAGAGACTCTAGTGGTCACCTTGTCCAACCCTGTCATTTCACAAAAGGGGCAACTTAGGCCCAAAGAGATTAAATGCTGCCCGAGGTCACACAGGTAGTTAGTGACACAACTATCAATCACTTAAGCTTAATTCCTATGACAAATCTTTCATTCTTTCCAATGAATTATGCTATTGTACAAAGTATTTTATAAAATAAAATAAAATTCTAATAAGTGGGTAGGTTTTAGATACCACAAAAGCAGCTGCCTATGATGTTTAGCATCCCAAAATCAGAGGCAGACATAACCTATTAACTAAAGTTTTGTTGGGTTTTTTTATCCAAAACATCATATTTATGGGGCATTAGCAGAACTCTGGAAACCTTCTAAAATCCTTTATTTACTAGCAAGTCTTATTGGGACTAAATTGTTTACTTTTATAGGAGATTCCCAAATCTCAGGCTTAATTTCCTCACTTGTAAAATGGAGATGTTAGTATTATTTGTACATCCTGCTTCACAATATTGTAAGAAAATTCGCTAGGAAATGGAAACAGGCAAATAATTCTTCCTGTCCAAGTATCCACGGCAAGAGGAAGCTAGAAGTGTGTCTTGTAACAGAAAAATTCAGAAAATTTGGAAATTGTGTTTGTTTAATCCCCAAATTATATGAACTGTGTTCTATATGAAATTATTATTAAACACATATTTGAAAGAATTTCATTTCTAAAAAAACATAAGGGGAGTTAGAATTATCAAAACAATTGGGGATTGATGCCTTTTTAGGGGGTTAAAAAGTACAATTTCTGGAGCCTAAATTTTATAATTTTTTTTTTGCCTCTTTGCATTAAGGTATGTCAAAGTCTACATCTATCATTCCCCTCCTCATCTTCCCTTCAGTGGTAACTTTCTCCCAGTTTGCAACCTATATTTCTATGTTGAATTATACGAGACTATGATGGAGGCCCAGAGACCTAGTCCTTGGTCACTGTTTAAGCCCTAGTTGGTTCAGAATGAATACAAATAGAGATTCTGTTTCAGCCAGAAACCCTGAGGATCTTCCTCTACCAGACGGATTTTTTTTAACTAGGTAAAGAGGCCATTCTCTGACTCCTTTCTTACCTGGCCTTAATCACTGAATTGGCATTGCCTCAGTGGAAATGAGACCTGAGAAAGACCTTAGCTTAAAAAGACCAAGGTCTCTCACTGCGTGCAGGGTCATCTCTAGTCATCCTGATCTATATCTTGCCACTGGACCCAGATGGCTCCGGAGGAGAAAGTGAGGCTGGTGACTTTGCACAATCTTCCCTCACTTAAATCCAATTCACTTACATGTCATGGCATCACCTCACTTCAAGAAGGAAGGACAAATAACAATTCCACTAATTACCAACAACAAAAGAATATCCAGAAAGTTTTCTTATACTCCTGCTTGTGGGGGTGGGAGGAAGGAGGCAAGTAATTAAAAATTGTAGATATTATTTCACCCTTTTCACCTTCCCCACCAGAGCTGTTTTTCTGTTGGGCATCCTCAGAGTTGAATCATTAGGCTCCAGTATTTAAGGGGCACAGTGACTCCTGATGGTTCTTCACTAAGGCAATGGAAGGATTGTAGCATATCTCAGAGGAGATGATACTTTTTACATGAACCATCAAGCTTTAATACCTTGTATTGAAGTATGTGACAATGGCAGAAAATATACTTATAAAACAGCCCTTGACCACTTAAAATTAAAAACTGATTAAGGTAGACAGAATTACAGACCTTCAAATGATAAAGTGATTTTCATTAAGAATGCCTTGTAGTAGACAATGAAAATAGTAAAATAGATAAATCGGACAGAACATAGATAGCAGATATTGACCCAAATAAATATAAAGAGTGAGTGTTTAATAAACTGATAGAAATGTAAATTGGGGAAAGAATTCATTATTTAATTAATGTATTGTGCAAGAAACTGGTTAGGAACATGGTAGAAAATAGATATGATCCAACAACTGATGCAATAGACCTCAATAAATCTAGACAATGAAAAGGTAAAAGGGAGTAAAATATTTAT
>CM053582.1:134098366-134133485 GCA_028627135.1 Pseudochirops cupreus | reverse complement strand
CCACAACTGGGAAACGAACAATTATCCCAGCCCCCATACTTTCCTTTCAGTTAGCAGATCCTGTTTGTGACGCCATTTTGTATCAGCAAGCACCCCAGCACACCCAGGGCGGCTGCTAGCACAGGTTCTTAGATCTGCTTTTCTAAAGGAAAGCAACTCAAAATGGGTTAACAATCTTACTTTAATCAAGCATATCATTTAACTAGTTAAGGGGGAAAAGTCAGCACCCTGAACTTCAGAGAATACAAACAGAAGTTACAAACAAACAGAAAAACAGATCAGCAGACGGCTTCCAGTGTCTGACCATTGCACCAGTTACCTAGTCAGTTACCAGAGAGGGAAGCATCAACATCTGGGCTTTTCACAGCCGAGGGGCTCAACGGCTTCCCAGAGTCTCGTCTGGCTAAATCACACAACTCTCCTCAAAGTGAGCCCCAAACCAAAACCTCACATCAGGGCATATATATAGCCTTCTCCTGGCTCAGAGAATGTCACAGCCCTCTTGACCGACTGCCCAATCACAAAGCTACAAGGCTTGGGCATTCCAGAAAAACAAGCCTGGAGCCATGGCTCCACGTGACCACATTCAGCCTATTAGGGAACAGAGTATACTTCCAAATCTGGGAAGGTTCTCAGAGTCATGTAGCCACTTTAGCAAAGGGCCTAGGGGCAGGGAAGATCTTCAGATTCCCATAACAGAGAGAGAAAGTTGATGTTTTTCCTCATTAAAAACAAATTTAAATTAAATTATAACAAACCCAGTAGTCTCAGAAAATTGCCTAAAAGTAACATAAATAATAACTCATTATGATATCCTTAATTAACATTTAATGTATATGTGGCTATCATGGTTTCCAAGAGAGGATGTAAACTTCTTAATTTTAGAGGTCTTATATTTGAGTTTTCTCATATAGAATGTTCATAAGCACAGGAATTTAAAGAAGTAGCAGAGATGAAAAATAAAATAAAATCCATATCTGAGAACAGAAATGACATACTGACTTTTACGAATGATCCATCAAGTCCAATATTCTGCCTGTGACAGTGGCACTGGTGGTAATCTGGTAAGACAGTATGATTGCCTCCTGTTATAAAGACTTTTAAAAATTATAGTCATGTCCCTGAAGTTCCCATTTTCTTTTAATAACTTACTGTAGCTCTGTCAATATATCTATAACTACATTTCCCAAATTCTAATCCATAGAATCCCAGTATTCTTATTGCAATGGGAAAAGGAATTTCATGAAAAATTCTAACTCCAAATGATATTTTCACTCTAAAATATGAAATATTAAATCATGTATATATCAAATCATGTTATATGGCAACTTACAGGGAATGATAAGAAAAGAAGTTTAATTTTCCCTGTTTTGTTCTTAAGTATCCCAACTGTCCCTTATGCCAAGGTTATTCTGTATTCTCAGTCTCCTCAAGTCAGTTTTATATCAGGGTCAATGCATTCTTCTCTTTCATCTCCTTGCCTCCATTCTCTTCCTTAACCCAGTCCTTTCAATCTCTCATGACTTTTCTACATCATAGGATGGGTAGGGGAAAGCCACCATTCTCACGATACTAGCTGACATACCTAGGGTAGGCAAACTGTTACAGGAACACCAAGACTCCATCCCATTCCAAGATGCTTCTAAATTAATTTAGAAAGAATTTAACAACAAAGATCAAACTTCACTTTAGTAGAAATTTCAGTTATATAGAAATCCCCATTCCCTATGAGAAAAAAGACTTTACTACTTGGGACTATCATTACATAGATTCATGGGATCAGATTCTTGGAGTTCAAGAAGTCATCTTGCCATAGGGCCTGGCACATTGGACGTGTTTAATAAATGCTTTCTCTAGCTACTTAGCTCAGCCAGCTTGCATGTTAGAAAAAAGGATACTAAAGGAGTTGGAAGGTCGCATGTTATCCAAGTAGAACTGTTTGTTCAAGATTGGCACCACTGTAGGAAGAAATAATAAGAGGAGCAGTTGATTACAGTTCCACAGGTATATTTGGGAATACCAGGAAGACTCCTATTGTATGAGAATGTGGAAAGGAACAAACAATTCTATCTGATATGCAGGATGTATTTTCATTGTTACAAATTGAACATTACCCACAGGTTATGGAAAATCAGTGGTTCTCAACCTATGGGTTATGTTCAATTTAAACACATCCTGCATATCAGATATTTACATTATGATTCATAACAGCAGCAAAATTACAGTTATGAAGTAGTAACAAAAATTATTTTATGGTTGGCGGTCACCACAACATGAGGAACTGTATTAAAGGGTCACAGCATTAGGAAGGTTGAGAACCACTGTGCTAGACATTAGTAACAGATTAGAAAAAAACAGGGGAGCAGCAGAGGTGTTCATATGTTCTGACTTCAGTCTCCTTTGATAAGTGGCTATGATAGGATTGCAGAAAGGAACTTTAGGGGCCCTCATTTTTATAGGTGTGGAAACTGTCACCCAGAGAGGTTAAATAACCCAGGGTAACAGAAGTAGTCAATGACAGAGGGAATTTTTGATGTCAGGGCCTCTTACTTAAAAGCCAACTCTTTTCTACATTTCTCTGTATCATGAGCAGCTGGTGTCTTCTATGATTATCAGCTGGAGGGGAATCTTTCTTCAATGTGGATTCAGTGGATATCTTCCAGGTCAGTAATGTGCACCACTAACTAGCATATCTCTATTTCATGCATTACTTGATAAAAATCAGAAGGTCCTCAAACAAAGTTACCTTTGCTATGACACTTTTCAAGTAATCCTATAGAATTTTGACTTTAGCACAGAAAGTCTTTAAGGCAGAATTTCCAAATCAAATTCTGTTTCATAACCAACAAACCAGAAATACAGTCATATCACATACTCATCTCTAGACGCAGCTAAGTGGTATTGTATATAGAACACTGGGCCTGGATTCAGGAAGAGCTGAGTTCAAATTCAACCTCGGATATTTACAAGCTGTGTGATAGTTGGCAAAGCATTCAACTTCTGTTTCCCTTAGTTTCCTTATCTGTAAAAAGGGGATAATAATAGCATTTAATTCCTGGGATTTTTGCGAGGATTGAATGAGACAATATTTGTAAAGTTCTTGGCATAGTATCTGCCACATAATGAGCACTATATGTTAGTTGTTTGTTATGAATATTAAACATCTTTCAATTGCCTGACTAGCAAGATTCTATGTAGAATCATGAAAAAGCTTTTCTGTTCTCTTCTTGTACCCTCATCAAACATGCCTTCAATGCATTTATTGTCTATTTTCATAAAGATATTATAAAGCTTGGAAAATACTCCTATGACTTAGTAGTTATTCATATTCTCTTGATCATTATTTTTGGAGAATCCTTCAGTTTGGCTCCAATTTCTTAATATTTTATGATTTAATTTATGGAGAGGATTTCAAGGTTGCATTGATTTCACTCTTTCAGTAGTATTTCTACTCATTGGTCATGGACAAGAATCTTGTATTTTGCATACCAGTCGCTAGGGCCAGATTGTATGGAGGCTCTTTGCCATTTGGATGGAATGATAGATAGAGTGCTTGGCCTGAAGTCAGGAAGACCTGAGTTCAAATCCACCCTCAGATACTTTCTAGTTTTGTGACCAGGGACATGTCTCTTAACCTCTCTCTCTCTAAGTTTCCTCACATTGAAAACAGGGATAATGATAGCACCTAACTCCTAGGATTGTTGTGACTCACTAATGAGTTATTTGCAGAGTGCTCAATGCAGTGCTTCCCACCTCATATAGATGCGTAAGAAATGTTTGTTCCTTTCCACCTTCTCCTACAGTAGGAGTCTTCCTGGTATTCCCAAATATACCCATAGAACTGTAATCAACTGCTGCCCTCATTATTTGTTCCTACAGTGATGCCCACCTTGCCTTTCAATCCCTTCAGTATCCTTTTTCTAATGTGCAAAAGCTGGAAGATATCTTTTACATTCCAAAATATTGTTGTTTTTTGTCCTAAGTTACGAAGAGGACCAATGACATTACAGAGTGATGTCTTGACTCATGCTTGAATTGGACTTAAGCAAAGCAGAGTTTCATAAAGTCATTGACCTCACTCTCTCTTCTGGAGTCATCCAAGTCCAGTAGCAAAACAAAGTTCAGGACAACCGGCAATGGGCCAAGAGACAGTGGGTGACCTTGGAGAATTCAATGTATATAGTTGTGATTTGCAGCATCCTCTCTGTTTCTCTCCACCCTGCCAACATCACTATGGATGTGGAAGGAGGCCATACAGGACTGGGCCTATTTGGTATTTTTCTTTGTTTCATAGGTTGTCATAGTCAAATAATTTATCATCAAATGGTCAGCCTAAGAGTCATGACGTTTTCTACACTTAGCTAGACTGGTCCTGT
Source organism: Pseudochirops cupreus (assembly GCA_028627135.1). NCBI lineage: Eukaryota > Metazoa > Chordata > Mammalia > Diprotodontia > Pseudocheiridae > Pseudochirops > Pseudochirops cupreus. The sequence goes on along the minus strand of CM053582.1, from coordinate 134,129,109 downwards.
GTCGTAGTCCATTCCTAGGACCTAACCTGAAAAACTTCCCAACATAGAACAACCCAGAAGAGCTTGTAATCCATTTATATAACCCATGAGCACCCAGGCTCACCACCACACTATGGTGAGGCATTGTGGTAAGATTTCCTAACCTTCTAAAAAATGAAAATACATATCAACCAGACACATGAATTTATCAATAGTTCCAATTTCAGCAAAAATAACCCAGGCAGATGCCTGGATAGTTTAATTCCCCCACAGCAACTGTATCCTGCCTCTAAACTTTACTTTGCCATCTACATAAAGAACTTGTCATGTCATCCAGCTCCACCTTTTGACCATACACGTCATAGTATATTTCTATCATGATCTCTTTTGTCTCTCATACTTCTATTACTCATTCTCTGCAAACTGGTATACAGATATCTTAGCCCATGTATATCAATTCCTCCACTCTTTACAGTTATTACTACCAGTAAGTGGCCTCTTCAGTTGCTTTTGTTCTTCCGATATCCCTAGTGATCTCTTCAGCATCTGACTTGGCTGTTTTTTTGTTCTCTTTTCAATTTCAAGCACTCCAGGGTTCCTTCAGAACATCCATTAAAGAAAGACCCAACCTCCTCATTCCTCTCCATCCAATTTTTTTTTCTTTTCCTCATGAGATACATCATACCTCTTCCCAGGGGACATTGTTCCCATATCTTGTGCCATGATCCAATGATGAATCACATTCTTTGACACCATTTTCTTGGCCAGTTGCTCATCATCTAATTATTCCTTTTTCTCCAAAGTTCCTATCTTCAATTGGCAGTAGTGAAAAGGATACTAAGTATGCCACCAAGTTCTTCCAGTTTCTGTACAGTATTTCACAATTCCTAGAAATGTTTTGTTTTTTTAGTTCCTTCTGGTAGCATAATTCTTCCCACATGTAATATGAGGGCTATGTAGTGCTCTTCAGATTTAACACAACCTAGAAGATACCTTTTACATTCCAAAATATTGTTATTTTTTGTCCTTAGTTTCTAAGAGGACCGATGACATTACAGAATGATGTCTTGACTCATGCTTCAATTGGACTTAAGCAAAGCAAAGTTTCATAAAGTCATCAATCTCACTCTCTCTTCTGGAGTCACCCAAGTCCAGTAGCAAAACAAAGTTCAGGACAATTGGTGATGGCCCCCGATGCAGTGTGTGACCTTGGAGTCTTCAATGCCAGACCATGTTCTAAGCTCTCCAGAGCACATGTTTCAGCTGCCATTGGAATGAATTGTTCTCATCTGCCCATTCTACCAGGGGAAGTCTTCACATATTTGGAATAACCATCCACCAACTCAGGGTTTGAGGTCTGTAAGTCACCCTCAACCTGGTTTAGCCCTTTTGCCAAGACAATTTTACCAAAATGTGGCCTCTGCACGTGCTACAGCTTCTGAGAGCCACAGGTGAGATTCAGATGAAGGTTCACACCAAAGGTGGATGAACAGCTCTGACAAGGGTTTGACAAGTCCTCATGCCAGAGTTGCAAGTCCTCTCCAAACAGATCTTACACCTCATGTTCTAGATACATGACGTAGGAAAATAGTATGTCTCCTGATTAGTTATAAATTGATATCAATTGTTATCAGTTGGTTATCAAATTGATATAGTGGTATATCTATATAACTCAGAGCCTAGACACCAAGATACAATTTTTTTTCATCCAGGAAAAGATGTTTTTGATATTGGGATACCTAGAAATACTCATTATAAATCTATGGAGTGTGTAAAAAAAGATTTTCCCCAAAAAGATCCAAATTCCCCTTCTACACCTATGCCTCAGGTCCTTATTTTTCCATTCCTCCTCTGTGTCATATTCTTTCATGCTCCAATATTTTGATACTGGTTAAGATCCCCCTCCACATTCTCAGAATCATTTGCTTTTTTTCCTGATCCCTTTAAAAGATATTTTAGCCTCCTTGATAAGCCAGAGCATAAAATGGCACTCCTACAAGACTTTTACCATCTCCATAAAGATCAGTTTATACTTGGGACACAAAAAGTTGCTAGTTTTCCTGTAGAAGGAAAATAAACATTGCAATTCCCTTAAATTAGTTCAATAAATAGATAGTTTAATAAATTGATGGAAAAGCATTTATTATGCACCAACTATGTACAAAGCACTATCCTAAGTCCTGAGGATTCAAATGAAAAAAAAAAAGACGACCTTTGTTCTCAAGCTAACAGAACATCTACACGCTCTCCGTATCTACTGAGAATTTAAGCTTTGAATTGTTGTGACTTCTCTCTCCTGGCAGATTTCCTGGTTGCTCTGCCTTTTTTCATTTAGATATGAATTCATTCTTATTGCAAGGGCCCAAGAGCTATAATTTTCCCAGGTGTTTTCCTCCTTTTTGTCTGGTTCTGACTATGATTGACCCCATAAGAAATAATATACAATTGTAGCATAGTATAGCTTTTACAAAGATATGTTTACTTAAGAAAGTGTATCATAAATATACAAACACATTATCAAAACATGAGAGATATGATCCCCCTTTACCCTTGCACCACTACAGTCTCTGAGGAAGGGAAGGGAAAGATTAGGTTCATAGCTTAGCTCAACTTTTTAAAAATTTATTATTTATTTTTAGCATTCATTTTTAATCAAAATTTTGAGTTCTCAATTCTCTCCCTCCCTCTCATCTCTCATCTACACATTGTGAAAACAAGAAATGGGATAACAATTATATATGCAAAATCATGCAAAACATATTTACATGTTAGCCATGTTGCAAAAGGAAAGAAGAAAAAGGAAGAAAATAAAAAAAATAATTATGCTTCAATCTGCTTTCAGATTCCATCTATTCTTTTTCTGAAGGTGGATAAAATTTCTTTAGAATTGTCTTCCATCATTGTATTGATCTTAATAACCTACTCATTCACAGCTGATCATCATACAATATTGTCGTTACCATGTACAATGTTCTTCTGGTTCTGCCCAGTTTGCATCAGTTCATATAAGGTTCCCTAAGTCTTTCTGAAACCATCCTGCTTCTTGCAGTACAAAATAATTCCTATCACAATCATATACAATCATATTATTCATTCATTCCCCATTTGATGGACATCTCCTCAATTTTCAATTCTTTACCACTAAAATAAAGAACTTCTATAAATATTTTTGTACAAATAGGTCCTTTTCCCTCTTCTTTGATCTCTTCAGGAAACAAACCCAGTAGTGGTATTGCTGGATCAAAGAGTATTCAGTTTTATAGCCCTTTGGGCATAGTTGCAAATTGTTCTCCAGAATGGTTGGATCAGTTCACAACTCCACCAACAGTGCATAAATGTCCTGATTTTCCCACATTTTCTCCAATATGTGTCATTTTCCTTTTCTGTCATGTTAACCAATTTGATGGATATGAGGTGATACTTCAGAGTTGTTTTAATTTTACTTTCTCTAATCAATAGTGAGTTAAGAGTAATTTTTCATACGACTATAGATAGTTTTGATTTCTTCTTCTAAAAACTGCCTGTTTGGTCAGAGCACCACAGAATGACCTAGCACAGACGTACTCTGTAACAGACTTGCTCTGGCCTGCTTGCCCAATGCAAATGTCACAGATACCATGTGATTGGGACATAGCCAGCTGAGGCTCCAACTAGACATGCTCAAAAGCCAAGTTACAAATTATCAGTCTTTTGCTAACATTCTTTAACACACAAATTTTTTAAATAACAGGTAGTCTTACTGTAGACTGACTTCATATTCACCTGCTTCCAGGAGTATGCCACAGCCAGTTCAAATCACTTTGGGAGAGACAATCGTTAAATTTTCAGTAAGAGCACTTACGACTCAAATATCAGTTATAAATCATGGCTTGGTTTACTGATTTGTTGACTGTATAGACTGAGGAAAATGATAGGGAAAATCTTTGTTTTTCACACACACACACACACACACACACACACACACACACACACACACATGCACAATCCAGAAAAAAAAATTTTAATGCCTTGAATTTAGAATAATTGTAAATTAAAACTATTTCTGGAAATCTTGTGTCTAAAATGCAGAATACTGTAGTAACATTTTTGACTCACCAATACAAATTTTAGAGTATAGGATAATCTTGTTTGCCCTGAAGGCCTCCCCTCTATTTACAACTCCAGTGTCTTTTGAGTAAATAAATTGTGCTCTTAGGATAATATAATAAAAATATGAAACAAGGGAAACACGAAGTGAAAGTAACCCAAATGACCACCTTCCATTCAAAATCCTATATTGGGGGCTGGAAATTCCATTTTTCTAGTGATGACACTTTAAGCACTTTTCCTCCATGGCCTTTCCTAACACCCATCAGCTAAGTGGCACAGTGGATAGAATTGTAGGCCTGAAATCATGAAGACCTGAGTTCAAATATAGCCTCAGATACTCATCAGATTGTGACCCTGGGCAAGTCACTTACTTACACCTCATTGCTTCAGTTTTCTCATCTGTAAAATGAACTGGAGAAGGAAATGGCAAACCACTCCAGTATCTCTGCCAAGAAAACCCCAAAGAGTCAGGCTCAACTGAACAACAGTCATATTTTGAATCTATAGTTACCACCGCCACCCCCCAGAATATGACCAGAAATTTACTCACTCCAGGGTAAATAATCCATATCACACTCTTCCTTTTTTCTACTATGCCCAATAATTACCTCCATTCTGAAAGCTCATTCCAGTTCTGGAATTCACATTTTACAAGTATCCTCTCCCTCTGATTGAATGGTTTCCCCAGAACCCCCATTAAAGAAGACCTTCCTCTCCAGGTTGCAGTATGGACTTTCTCTATCAGGGCTCTGTGCCTTGTCTCTTCATCTCTATTTCTTACTACCTTTTCAGCTTCCTTCTCCCATTAGAAGTAAGCTCCAGGGCAGCTAGGTGGTGTAGTGAATAGAGCTCTGGCCCTGGAGTCAGGAGAACCTGAGTTCAAATCCTGCCTCAGACACTTGACACATTTACTAGCCATGTGTCTTTGGGCAATTCACTTAACCCCAATTGCCCTCCAAAAAGCAAAAGAAAAATTTAAAAAAAATTTTTTTTAATTAGAATGTAAGCTCACTGGGGCGGCTAGGTGGCACAGTGAATAGAGAGCTGGCCCTGGAGTCAGGAGGACCTGAGTTCAAATCCTGACTCAGACACTTGACACATTTACTAGCCATGTGACTTTGGGCAAGTCACTTAACCCCAATTGCCCCCAAAAAAGAAAAAAAAAAGAATGTAAGCTCATTGAGGACAAAGATTGTCTTTATTTCTGCTTGTGTTTGCATTACCAGACCTTAGCACAGTGTGTGGCACAAAGTAAGTGATTAATAAATGCTGGTTGACTGACTGATCAAAAGTACTCAGGAAAGTCACTAGGAATGTGCCATCAAATATGGACATTAAAATGACAAATTGTGACTTAATGTTTCCTCATGCATAGACACTGAAAACCTACAGAGACATTTTACCCCACAGTAATTCATAAATGTTTTTAAAAGCTTTATTTTAAAGGGAATATTCCATGAAGACTAAACAGTTGTAACATTAGAAGAAAGCACGGTCAGGAAATTTTGAGAAATGGGGAGAAGAGATTAATGTTTGTTTCATGGTGAGAGAGTCTGAAAGAAGACCATAATTAGGCTCCATGTGGTTTGTAATTTCCATTGACCAATATGTCGATTTTAGTTTTGTTTGCTCAAATCGTTTTTGCTTGGGTTTCTTTTATGAAAGTCTAATTCTGTTCCCACCTTCCTTAACTGAATCTTTAGGATCCCTAATGTGTTCCACAAAAATGATAATGAAAATTAAATGAGAAAAATAAAACTGCCAAAATGCAGCATCCTAGCATGCTATAAAATGCCAGGGTTTTTAACGAGAGCTGTTGTAAATTTTTTAAATATCCCAATACTGGCAGTGAAAATGAGATTCACAAAACAAGACAAATTCAGCCTCCTATTTGGCAGCAAACTCCTTTCCCAGGGTGTGATTTCCCCTCTTCTCTGGCTCATGGTACCAGGAATTGAATTTATACATTTAGTCATCTGCTAGCAAGGCAGTTGCTGCATCTTTGAAAATAGGAAGGGAAGACAAAAGCTATTAAAATGATTCTTCACAAAGCCCTTTGTGTTCCTTTGTACCTTATGATCCTTACCACTCCCTTCTCCAGTGAGATGTTCCAGGTATTTCAGAACTTCAGGGTCAACTCTTCCCAGCTAGAGGGAGGAAAGGACTCTCCTTTTCTACATATTAGGTCAGGTATGCCCTTCAATCTTCTGTCACTAATCCGTGCTTTGGTAAACAACTGGATTGGTTTGATTCAACAAGGAAATAAGCTTTTCTCATGACTTAGACCTTTCTGAACTTGTATTGGTTTGATTGGGCCCAGTCAAACACACTGTACCTTGACCCCAATATCGTGATGTCATTTTGGTGCTCTTTGAGCAGGAAGGATAACAACCAACCAACAATCCCCTTTCAGCTCACAAAATAAAACAACCATATTGCTGATCTGGCTAATGCAGTTTTAGGAGGAGAATTAAAAGTGGGGCAAAGAAAAGAAGGTAAGGCAAAGAACATTGGGGGAAAAATGGGGGAGATGAGAGCAGAAGGAAGTAAATGAGATATGGTGGTTGGCAAACCCAAACTCTATGCATTTCTGAGGGAAGCCAATTAGGGCTTCAGAGCAATTTTCCTTTTTAAAGGTTATATGATGAAGGTTATATACCACATGTGCAACAAACTATGAAGATAAAGTGCATAGAGAGACTAGCAACATTCCTTTATTAGTGGGAATACTAAACAAAGACCAGTGATCTTTTGTAGGTGGTTGTAGCTATGCTGTTAGTTGGCCCTGTGGATAAAGTGCTGGGCCTGGAGTTAAAAAGACCTGAATTCAAATTCAGCCTCAGACACTTACTAGCCATGTGACTCTGTTTAAGTCACTTAACCTCTGCCTTAAATCCACTGGAGAAAAGAATGGCAAACCACTCCAGTATCTTTGCCAAGAAAACTCTACCAATAGCATTGGCAAGCTATGATCCACAAGATCACAACGTGTCAGATACATGACAGAACAACAAAAATGCATAATAAAGCCAGAACTCTAGTGTAGAACTAAATATCAAAGGCCCAGGCAGACAGTGCTGCCTGCTTCCCCTAACACTTTTGGTCCTTGTCCCAAGTTTGTTTAGAAGTCACCTAGAAGCATTACAGAGAGCTGAGGGAAGCTTCATCATTTAAGCCCCATTTGGCTCCTTTGAAGTTGGCAGCTGCCTAGGGCACAACATGGGGGGCATAATGAAAGATGTTGTTAATATTCATATATAATATATGCTTATATGTGTAATACCAATAAATTCTATTCTCTATGCCATGTATTTCATGTATTTCATGATGTCATTATTATGTTTAGCATCCCGTGAACACACAAAGAGCACAATTTCCAAATCTTATCTAAACTGGCACCTATGCTTGTCTTGACTTTGATTCTAATTTTTAAAACCTATGTGACCTCTATGTCAGGTCTCATCCCCTGATATAGTGGTCTGGGGATACATGAACACACACTCTCACACATACACATACACATGTGCATGCATACACACATTCAATCGCATTCACTTTTATATATGAGTACTTAGGTTCCTATTGAATATCTCTATACGGATGTATGTATGTGTGTATCACAAAATTTCTGTGGCTTGAACCATCTTAAACTATGGTGCCTAGAACTGAAGACAGAATCAGACAATCTTACTGGCAAAAAATATTCCCCTACCAGAAGGATTTGTGAAGAGAGGATAAAAGAAATTTGAGTGCCCCTTCCCTTGTTCTCTATATTACATTTTCTGAATACAGTCTAAGATGAGTGATCTTTGATTCACAATGAGTTCTGCCTGTAGCTTCATCCAGACTTTTGGCCAGATCCAGTCTCTTGGCGTGACTTGTCAACCACAGGACATCAACCAAAAATGAACTCAGACTTTAGTGTTATTAAGTACTTTAGTGTGACTAACAGGAAGAATCTGTCTTTAAAAAGAGATTAGCCAATACCAATAAACGTTTATTAAGTGCCTACTGTGCGCCAAAAGAAACAAGATGGTATAGTACATGGAGAGCTGACATTAGAATCAAGAAGAGTTGGTCTCAAGCCCCTCCTCTAATATATACTGCCCCTGTGACCCTGTGCAATTTATTTAACCTGTTTGTGCTTCCACTTAGGCAACTCTCTGAAACTATAAGTTGAAGATATACCTGCAATGGTATATACATATACATGTGTGTGTGTAAATATATCGATATGTGCATATACATGTGTATATCAGTGTATACATGGATAAATAATATATAATACATAAATAGTATAAATCCATATGTACATGTATATAGTACTTACTATGTATAGCATATATACTCTATGTACTATACATAGCACATAGCAGTGGTTCTCAACCTTCCTAATGCCGCGACCCTTTAATACAGTTCCTCCTGTTGTGGTGACTCCCGACCATAAAATTATTTTTGTTGCTACTTCATAACTGTAATTTTGCTATTGTTATGAATCATAATGTAAATATCTGATATTTAGGATGTATTTTCATTGTTACAAATTGAACATAACCCACAGGTTGTGAACCGCTGGTACATAGTATGTATACATACACATATACACTGAACAAAATAGAATTCTACTCTGTATAAAATTATATTTCTATATTTAGAATATATATTCAAAATCTGTATCTATATATAGAATACATATATATGTGTATATATCTGTATCTATCTCTATATATGTACATGCGTGTGTATATTCTATAGATGAATACCTAAGACTGAGGCAAAGTCATGAAATCAATATAATTTTCAGGTACATTGAGTCAATAAAATGATTGCCATCTCTCTACTTACTTCTCTACTCCCTTTTTCTCCTTAGTGACATCCTCTCTCCCATATTCCTTGCTTTAAGCCCTCCTCCCACTATTAAAACATTAAAAATGTGAAATGATTAACAATTGAACCAAAATTTGTTTACACCAAAAATCTTTAAGTAGGTCAAATACATGTTTTATATATAGTAGACATGAAGGCAAGCCCCTCCTCTTTCTCTTCAAGGGGGAGAGGAGACTTCTGAAGCATAAGCAAAAAGGGATACTCTATTTTTTCTATTTTATTCTTAATTCAATTTTATTTCAAGTTCCAAATTCTATTCCTCTCATATCCCCTTATCATTCATTGAGAAAGCAAGAAAAATAAAATCTATGGTAAATATGTGTAGTAAAATAAAACAAATTCACACATTAGCCCTGTCCAAACAAAAATATGCTTCCTATCACCTCTCTATCTGGAGGTAGCATGTCTCATCATGAGTCCTCTAGAAGTGTAGTAGATTCCACTGTGTCAATCAGAGTTCCCAAGTCTCTCAAAGTTGTTTTCATAGTATTATTGTTATTTTGCAAAGTCTTCTGCTTTTCTGCTTACTTAACTTTATTTCAGTTCAAATAAGTCTTCCCAGGTTTTTCTAAATCTCCATCATTTCTTATAGCACAAGAGCTCTCCATCACATATAAATAACTTGTTCAACCATTGATAGGTACACCCTCAGTATCTGGTTCTTTGCCACAATGAAAAGAGCTGCTATATAAATTTTTGCACATATGGATCCTTTTCCCTTTCCTTTGATCTCTTAGGGGTGTAGATCTGGTAGTGGTATTACTGAGTAAAAGGTTATACACAATTTAATTACTTTGTGAGAATAGTTTCCACTTGCTTTCCAGAATAACCAGATGACTTCATAGCTCTGCCAATACCAGTTTATTAATGTGACTGTTTTCCCATAGCTGGAAGGATCTGTTTTTGTATAGGAGGAAATAGAAGAACTACAAGGAGGAAAGAAGAAACTACCAAATTGCATAAGATCCAGAGAGAGGTAAATGCACTCACAGGAGTCAAACAAAGGAGCTGACACCATATGAAGACACTGAAACATCAGCAGAGCTACAATGGTAATAAAGAAATAGCAAAGAACAGTGACCCATCTCCTCACTGCTGTTGGGAATCTTGTGTACAGCACAAGTCCCAGGGAATCACTGAGAAAATGTTATTGATTCCTTCCAGAAAGAGGACCTGGGTTTTCTTTATGGCAGAGAGGATCAGAGGTGAGTAAGTTTTGTAATTTCTGTCATTTTAAATAAAAGCTGTCAAAAATTTGGTCCACTGTTAGTTTGAGTGCTTGGAAGGAAGCTGAAGCTAACTTTAAATGGAAGTAACATGAACCACAGAATGAAGCTCAGAGTACAGTCCTAAGTTGGGACCCAAGTAAGAAGAGGCTGAATTTGAACTGGCCTTCCTGCCTGACTCCAGGCCCACTGTTTTATCCACTGTACCACCTAGCTGGCTCTCAAAATGTGCATCCAGAGGCACCAAGAAACACCATTTCACAAGACAATTGGTCACCTCATAATAAACACAAGCATTTTATAGAGTTCTTTCATAAGGTTTGCAAAGTATTTTATATGTTATTTGTTTTGGTTTCAATAATTATTTAAGATGATTTGAACCCCAATAAGGGTCAAAGCCTGAACTAATCAACCAGACATTCTTTGCTTTGCTTTAAAAATGCCCTTTCCTGTGTCAGCAACTATAGGATGAAGCTGATCAAGAGCATTCTTCCTGTTTGTAAAGCCACTAAAGGATGCCTAGGACTTATCTTGAATAGTTGGACTTTTCTTATCTTAGTATCCTATGGATATATGCTGTACAGGGAAAACACAGATATCCTGGGATTTTAATTCCAGTTGACATTTTGTCAATTATCTTTATTGTATTTGCAATTTATTCAACTAAGAAACTTCCTTTCTCATGGTATGGTTAAACACACATGGAGATGATAAATCTGAGGGACACAGACATCCTGAGTTGGGATTGTCCTAAAACATATAAAAAAGCTTGTGATTCTTTTATCAGGCAGTCAGATTTTATCTGGATCTGTGTATACATGTAACTACTAGCTTTAAGAGAATAAACAATGTGAATTTACATATCACCTAGCTTATTTGCCACGTTTAACCAAACTTTCAGGTTGACAGTCTTCACACAGAAATGTAATGGTAAGAGTTTAATAATCAGCTAGTTGGGAGGGGAGGGGAGAAGAATTATACACACAGAATACTTTTAAGCTAAATCAGAATTATCAACATTTTCTCCATCATGTTTTTTAAGTCAAAAGAATCAATAAAGCAATTAATCTGTAACACCATGCATGAGTAGCTTCCTAAAAGAATGCTACTGTGAACAGCTTTTAAGGTTCTGATTACACAGTATAGTGAACACTCCATTTATTCCATAACAAATCAAGGTAAACATGCACAACAAATCACAATATAATATTCACAACATTACATCTTATCACAGAAAATCACAATATAGTGTTCACAACAGCTTAACATTAAAATGGCCACATAGTTTTCACCGAAGTGGTCACAGTATTTAGAACAAAGAACAAAAAAACAATCATCTGGTATCCCTAAGGAGGTTTGCCTCCTTACTCAGTCATTTGATAATCTCAAAATACAATAGTCAGTCTTCCACTTATGGGGCAATCATAGGTTAATTTAGTCACTTATCTAGCAATCAGTCACTAAGTATCATTAATCACTAAATACAATCATCAGAAAATTACACAAACCCTCCACCTTGGTGTCTAATAAACTTCAATTTCATCACAGCATTCAATATCCAAAGAGAAGACTTTTCTTCATCCCAGATTCCCTGGAGTGCCTTCCATGGTCCAAGCTCCTACCTGAATCCACCCAATAATCACGTGGATTCAGAGGTAGACAGCTCCCAGGTCCTTGTCCAGTCCTCTGTGCAGTTTCTGCTACACACTGAAGTTCACAGAGTCCAGCACATCTTGAAACCTTCACAATTTCTCTTCCAGGGAACTTAAGTATCAACCAAGCCACAAACAAAGTCTTATCTCGGTCATGCTTCTTGAGTTTTCCAACAGTTAGGCTGGCCCTAGGACCCAGAAGAAATCTCAGCCTTCCAGGTGGCCCTCTTGGCAGCAGTCCCAGCCCTTACCAGATTCTGGTCCCAAGGAAATCCTCTCTCAGTTCTCAATCAGCTTCCAGATGCTCACTGAAAGAAACTCTCTCCTCTACCAGGAGCCCGCCAGGAGAAAAAAATTCTAATTCTGACTGTCTCTCTCTGGGGCTCTTCTTATATACACACAAAGCATTGGCTTCCTGTTTCAGCCAAACCCTTCCTGTTATGTCAGCAACAGGAGACAGAGTTCAAACCCTCTGCCTCTTAATCACAAAGGTTTAATTAGTTACTTAGGGCTAAGTACCTGCTTACTTGATATAACAAAAAGGGATCTTCAAATTTAAATTAATTACCATTACAAAATCAAGACCTGATTAATAGCAGTTGCAGATTTCTTAGGTGTAAATGTTTGTAATTAAAACGTAATAATTAACTAGGTTTGAGCTGGCTTCAGCACAATCTCAGAACATCCTAGAGAGGAAAGTGCAGTTATCTTTGGATAGGGGAGGATAAAAATGAGAGCTAACACTATTTTGTCAGGGTCATACAGCTAGTTAGTATCTGAGGAAGGATTTGAATTCAGGTCTTCTTGAGGACCACAAGTCCAGTCTTCTATCCACCACACCACCTGGAGGTTCTTCCATTTGCAAAAATATTACCATGAAAATAATTGCAGTTCATATGCCAACATCTATTGTAGGAGGAAAGTAAGTAGATAATTTTTACAAAGAACTCTATGAAAACCAACAATTTAAATCAATATATTTTGAAGTTCAGTGACTTTCAATGAAAAGCAAAACAATTTTTTTTAAATATGATTCAAATGGAAGAAACAAGAAAGGGCAAATATTTGTAGGCTCTACAGAAGTTTCATATCTTGAATACTCTCTTCAAACAAGAAATCTAGATGTTCTAGACATTATGAGCAATAAATCATATCATAAAATATTTTATTTCAAAACATGGGACATGACTCAATACTGAATGGAAAGCTTTTTAAGTTGAGAATCTCCAAAAAGGCAGTATTAGAATGCAAATCAGAACTTTTGTTTAGAGTGGGCTAGAAGCAGACCAGTCTCATTTAATTACCGGGATGTAGACGGGAACTTTTTGTTTTGGGAACAGGCTAGGAGAGGCAGACTGGAACTTTTGTTTGAGAATAGAGTGAGGACAAAATCCCATGGGAGTTGCTTCTCTACGTAAGATTGTGCGCCCCCTCTGCTCAACCAGAAGCAGAGGATAGTGGGACAGCGGGACAAATTCTTCTTTGTTTAAATTCGTGCCGAAACGAGACTCTGCCCCTCCTCCGATGAGAAGTCACAGACACTTTTGACTTTCCCTGCAAGGAGTCTGTACCCTCACTCTCACCCAATAGAAGTTAGGTATGACAGAAAGAATGTACTTTTTATGACCTTTGTATGACTCTCAGGTTTTTTTAAAAGAGGGCTCCTGGAGGGGCTTTTTCTCTTTTTCTTCGGACATGCAGCCGGAAGGAGTCCCTCCTCACTTCCAGAGTATTTTAGAAGAATAAATATTCCTGTCCATCCGCAAGCTCTCTTCTACATTCCTTTGATTGGGTAAGTGGGGATATCTGACCCACACAATACTGATGTGAATCAGTGGCAAGGACTTTCTAAAGATGTTGTCAACTTAAAATAGATGGGATCCCTGCTGGCCCCATATTGATTTAGAAAACCACAGATTAACATTATCCATGGTGTATTGTATTTTTATTTATTTTGTTAAACAAGTTCCTGACCTAAGTGTGACACCTCTGTTCTACAGTATATTTCACCATTTAAAGGTCTGGACAGTCCTCCTCTCTTGGGTATTATTAAGGAAGGGGGAAAAGAGGAAGAAGGGAAAGGAGGATGGGAGGTAAAAAGCGAACAAAACAAAATAAAAATGCAGAGGAGGACAAAAAATAGAAATCTTAAGTCTTTCCTTCCCCGTTCAGAAATACTAAGCCTCAAAGTCTCACCATTTGACCTTTGTAATGGATGATAACACACCTTTTGAATTCATAGCAGGTCTCCTGGTGCAAAACAGAGATAATGAGTCAGAGCATCCCCAAGAACATTGAAGCTACGGCACAGACAATTACCCTTCCAGTGTAGTTACAGATTTGTTTCTACCAAAACAATTGTTTATTGTAAGAATAATCTACCCATTGGTAAGAACAAAGATTGAAGCTAATACAAAACTAGAAGATAGAATAAAAATGAGAAAAATCCATGGTTTGTAATTAAAATAACTCCTAGCCAACAAGCTGTTGATGCTAATATTAATTGAAAAAGCTTAATTGAAAAAAATTAAGTCCCACAACCAAAAGACCAAAGAAAACTAGAAAGCAGCATATCCAGTAAGTGCTTGATCTTCTTGCCAAGCACAAATACATGGCAGCCAAGAGTATAAAGCTGTTTGTAAGATCTTATGGAGGAGAACTGTGGGTAATTATCAGCAGCATCGCTTCATAAAACCGTGAAAAACAGTGGAGGGAAGAACAAGTTTAAAGAAGCTTGGCAAGAGACACAACCAAGAAAAATCATCCTGAGGATATTTAATGGTGATACTGGAAGAAAGATAGCAAACAGATAAGAAATGAAAAAGCTCTATAAAGATTTTTATAATAAAATTCTTTTCACTATCAATGACAGCAGAGCCAGCATAATTAACTTCTAACAGCATACAACTTCTAGGGCATTGAGAGATTGTTCTCAAGACATCTAAAAGAGGAAAATATATCAAAGCTTCAGAAAAAAATCTTGGAACTTTTGTTTCAATCTCTCCCCCCAAAAAAGTGACTGAGAGAATGTTAATAACTACTGACCAATATGCTTACTTTCCTATCTCTACAAAAAAAAAATTCATGTGAATACATATACATTAACAACAAACTTGCCAAAGGTAAAGAAAGGCAAAGGGACTCTTTTACAAGCAACATTCTATAGCAGACCACCGCTTTATTGCCATAGAATCAATTGAAGGACACATAGAATGCAAGATCCCACTGTGCTAATTGTTTTGTTTTGTTTTTGAACTACAAAATAGCATTTGGTACAGTAAAGCAAAGGCTCTCCTCCATCAAGAAGTCTCCCATGCATATGCCACAGTCCTCCAAGATTCCTTGAAAGAGCTAACAATAAAGATAATTTTGCACAATTCTCTTACCACTGATATCAAACATGGCATAAAAGAGAGACCTATGCTCACCAATAGTGTTTAACACTATTGTGAAAGATGCCTAGTTCACAGTCTAAAAAGAAGAAGGATTCAATATAACTTTGATATAGTTAGTCTGAAATCTATGGATTTGTTTTTAATATTTTAGTGTCTTCATTTTTTAAGACTGAGTCTAACTATCTAACCAAGGCTGAAAGTGCAGTGGTTACTCATTCCTGACTCCATTGCTGATTGACAAATAAGTTTTTACTGGCTCCATTTTTCAACATGGCTCAAATTGCCCTTCCCTACCCAGCCCGCTATTTCCCCATCCATGTATCAGCAAGCACTCTAGCATACCCAGGGTGGCTGCTAGCACAGGTTCTTAGATCTGTTTTTCTAAAGGAAAGGAACTCAAAATGGGTTAACAATCTGACTTTAATCAATCAAACGTATATCATTTACCTAGTTCAGGGGAAAAAGTCAGCACCCTGAACTTCAGAGAATGCAAACACAAGTTACAAACACAAGTTACAAGCAGACAGAGAAACAGATCAGCAGACGGCTTCCAGCCATGTGACCATTACATCCATACCTAGTCAGTTACCAGAGAGGGAAGCACCAACATCTGGATTTTTCAAAGCCAGGGGGCTCAACGGCTTCCCAGAATCTCCTCTGGCCAAATCACACAACTCTTTCCAAAGTGAGCCCCAAGGCAAAACCTCACATCAGGGTCTATATAGCCTTCTCCTGGCTCAGAGAATGTCACAGCCCTCTTGACCCACTGCTCAATCACAAAGTAATAAGGCGTGGGCATTCCTGAAGAACAAGCCTCCGGCCACAGGCTCCATGTGACCACATTCAGCCTATTAGGGAGCAGAGTATACTTTCGAATCAGAGAACACTCTCAGAGCCACTTAAGCCTATCGGAGGGCCGAGGGGCAGGGAAGATCTTCAGACTCCCATGACAATCCTCCATTTCATCCTCTGCACCCAGGAGGCTCCTTGTAAGGGTGCCAGACAGTTCAGCTCTAGAGTTACTATACTTTAGAACTATAAAATGTAAACATTTGACTAGTCTCAGCCTCCTCAGTAGAAAGAATTAAAGGCAAGTCTCACCCTGCCTACTACTGCCTATTTCTCAACACATTTGGTTTGCTTTGCAATGCCATTTATTTTATGCGTTAAAAAACATTACAAATAGGCCATAAGCTAACCAGACTGCTAAAGAAGTCCTCAATATAAAAAAAAGGTTTAAACTCCTGCTATAGGTGAGGTTCTCTAGATGCTTATATTTTCAGAAAACATTATACTGATTATATTAAGTACTGTTCTCATTGTTGACTTTTTTCAGTCACGTCTGACTCTTCATGACCTCATTTAGGGTTTTCTTGACAAAGGTACTGGAATGGTTTCCTTCTCCAGCTCACTTTAAATATGAGGAAACAAAAGCAAAGACGGTTAAGTGACTTGCCCAGGGTCACACATCTAGTAAGTCTCTAAGGTTGGATTTGAACTTGTTTTCTGATTCCAGGATTGGTGTCACCTAATTGTCACTGTGTCACCTAATTGCCCCATAATAAGCCCTAGAGCACTGTAAAGTCTCCTAAATGAAACTGATAATGACTCAAAACTGTTTGGCCTAACTATTCATAGAAAACCCCAAATGAATGAAAAATGCCTGCTGTCTGGTTCATAAGTGCCAAACTCTTGGCCTTTGGGCTACTGCAGCCTCCAAAACTCCAAAATTTCAGAGCCTAGCCAAATCAGATTAAAATGCAAAATTTGGAAGTGTTTAACAAAATAAATGAAAATGTAGTACAGCTTAGATGATTTTAATTTGTAGTTTTCTAAGTCAACACAAAGTCCACAGGGAATCTGTTTCTATTTGAGTTTGACACCACTGGTCTAGACCATCACGTGCCATTGTATGAATGGCTCACAGTATCAGCATTACATATATATTGGGTAGACACTGGACAATAATAGGACTGGAAAAGGAGAGCAGGTTGATTTGCCTTTCAGAAATTGTGCCATGTTTTCATATGACCCTAAGTTTCTCCATGAAACGAGAGTCCATGTTTTTAACAAGGATATTATTCTAGTGATGTAGTATGGCTGCAAGTCATGGAACACCACAATCTCTGAGGAATCCAATAACCCAAAGGATGATGAAGAGGCACCAGTAGTAGGTGGTCATACATTGCTTACCAAATATTTTGTCAAAGAAGTAGCAGGAAGAATGCTTGAAATAGAAGGCGAGTAAATCATGCAGTAAGAGTGGAGATGACCAATACACAGCTATGTGTTCGCAATATCCACATAATGTTCAACTAATATCCACGTGATGTTAATATAATTAAAGAATGACTCCATCACATTGCATGAACTCCTTGTATGGGAAGACATAGGTAAGTATCACCCAGAATGAGAGGGCAGGCAAGAATGAGTTGTGATCTTCATCTTTGGAAAGATTAGCCATATTGATCTAAGCTCCTGGAGGGCAGGGAGTGTTTCATTTTGGGTTTTGTATCCCCTTTTAACTTAATAAATGTTTGCTGCACTAAATCAGGGAAATCACAGATCTGTCAAAGTAATGAAGAAGGAGGGAAAAGCAATAAAAGAACTTGTTTAATTGGGACTAAATCTGATCAATAAGGAAAAAAACTATTTGGGAAAGTGTAATAAGGTAATAGGTAAGATTGGCTTCTCTCTATGGCTCAATTACATTTACAAAGTCAAATGTAATTCCTTGCAATAGGATCTCTACCTCATTTACTTTTCATGTCCATATATACACAACTGAGATGAGTTTAGTTACTACCTGCTTCTTGGATATTGACTTATAGACTACTCAACCTTTGATACCTACTTACTCAATAGTACCCAATTTGTAATATTAATAAACAGGTTTCTCTTCCTTTACATTTTCAGTTGAAAGTTTTTTTGATCAGATAAACAAAAATCTTCTTCTCAGATAAAAAATGTGTGTTTCTTTTCTAAAGCCCCTGTCTTTAATTTCTAGATAATTTAACTTTCTTCTATGCTCTTTAATTTAACTTCTCAGGGCCTGAGTCAACCTTCTGAGATAACGAATTATAGAAGAGTTGCTGATCTGCACTGGCAGAGGGAATTTCCATACCAGGAGTTCCTAACTTTGATGAAATCACAGGTCCGAAACAAACTGAACAAGCAAACAAAAATAAGCAGAAATCATTGGTGTTGTGGGAGCTACAGTTCTTTCTGTACACTAAACTGGTCCTTTAAGGGTGTGGGGAGACCACTGGGCTTTGCTGTTGCCTAAAACATAAAAGTCTTAAACTCAGGGGGAGTTGATGTCAGAGGGAATTATTTGCCCTACTGGGAATAGCCTCCTTAACTAGTTAGTTGGTTGCCATGGTAACTGTGGACATGAAGAAGAATATATTTTATTTTAGTTAGCATTCTTTTTCATTGATTTTTTTAGTTCTTTATTATTAAATTTGTCTTTATTTTATATTATGGTCCAAAAGTTCGCCCATTGCATTTTATCCTATGAGCCCAAACCATGGGATGCCCTCAAGGAGCTTGATTTCTATTGGAGAGATACAACAGATATACAGAAAAAAATGCAAAGTACGTGAGAAGTTGAACAAAATAATTTTGAGGAGGAGTTAAAACTAACACCCAAGTGGAAAGTGCACCTGAACTGTCTTGTGATGGAAAAGAGGGATTCTAAGAGGCAGAGATGAAGGAGTTAGTTCCAGACAGTGGGAACCACATGTGCTAAGGTGTGAAGATAGAAAATGGCATTCTGTGTACAGAGCAATAGTTTGCAGATCAGTTTGCCTGAAATGTAAGTAATAAATTTGATATGAGACTGGAAAGGAAGTGGTAACTTTCTGAGAGCATTAATCAAATGCCAGGCTGAATATTTTGCATTTTATCCTAGAGGCAACAGGGAACCAATGAAGGTTTTTGAGTTGGGGGAAGTAAAATGATCAAATCTGCCACTCATTAGCCAGGTGAGTTTGATCTGTAATTAAAACTATTAGCCTAGGCCTATGCACAGAAGGGCAGCTCACACTTCCCATAGTAGGGGCTAGTTTTTTCTGGGT
Source organism: Pseudochirops cupreus (assembly GCA_028627135.1). Classification (NCBI taxonomy): domain Eukaryota; kingdom Metazoa; phylum Chordata; class Mammalia; order Diprotodontia; family Pseudocheiridae; genus Pseudochirops; species Pseudochirops cupreus. The sequence continues at coordinate 134,109,802 of CM053582.1, read as the reverse complement.
ATTGTCATTGGGCTGCTCTTGCCAGGCTTGACTCCCCATTGGTCCAATGTGGTGTACAGTCTCTGAAGGGCATGTAGTGTTTCCTGCAATAATAGCGTCTACTGAAAACAATTGGCCATTGCTTCTTGGCTATGACTTGACGGTACTCCAAAAGCCCTGTGGTTGCTATTGGTACCTGCCAAGGTCACACAGTTCTCAGATTCCACATTCTGACAAGCTGTTCCTTAGCTAAAATGCTAATTTTTTCCTCATAGAAGTAGCAGTTGCCTCTGCCATTGCTCTTTTAACTTAAAACCCTCCATTTTTTTTTCTACTATATATTTTCTAAACTAGGAGAAAATGCTCTGTGACTCTCTCCCATGAGAAAATTCTGTTTTTATAAGACTTGGTTGGAAAGGGTGATTCCTCACCCTAGGTATGAAGTGCTTTGGAATACAGAGCAGGACTACTCCAGCTAGCTAGTATCTGTAAGGCTTAAAACCCCTTTTTGGAACCTATCTTTCCTAATCACCAAAACTCTCCACAGAAATCAATGCTCTCTTAATTGTCAAATTTATGGCCATTTCTCAGTCCTCAGTCTTCTTTTTTTATTTTTTTTTTTTTTGCTTTTTGGAGGGCAATTAAAATTAAGTGACTTGCCCAAGGTCACATGACTAGTTTTTGTGTTAAGTGTCTGAGGCGGGATTTATACTCAGGTGCTCCTGACTCCAAGGCCAGTGCTCCATTCACTTCGCCACCTAACTGCCCCAGTCCTCAGTTTTCTTGATCTCTCTGAAGACTTTGACATGATTGAGCACAGTCTCTTCCTGGATACTCTTCTCCTTTCTGTGTTTTCATTTCAGTTCCCTCTCTTGGTTAACCTATTATTTGTCTGACTACTCCTCCATCTCCTTTCCTAGGTATTCAGTAAGATCATTTCTACTAACTGTGGGTATCCCTCAAGGCCCTGTCCTAGTGATACTGGTTTGTTGTCATCAGATGGATTGTCTTCTCTATGCAGATCATTCCCAGATCCACAAATCCATCTTTAGTTCACCCATCTTCAACTGCCTTGGACATCTCCAAATAGATGTTCCATAGGCATCTCAAGCTCAACAGAACTGTCCAAATGTCCAGAACAGAACTCATTAACTTTTCCAAACTGTAAAGGTCACCATCATCTTCCCAGTCACCCAGTCTCTCCACCTCAGAGTCATTCTTGACTCCTCTCTCACACTAATTCCACATACTCAGTCTGTTGTCAAATCCTGTCTTTTCTTTCTTCACAACATATCTTTTATATGTCCCCTGTTGTCCACTCAGAGTGACCCCAGCCTAATTTAGGCTCTTATAACCTCGCATCTGGACTATTACAATAACCTCTGGTTGGTCTTCTTAACTCAAGTTTCTCTCCACTGCAATCTATCCTCCACTCAGTTGCCAAAGTGATTTTCCTAAGTTCAGATGTTATTATATCCACCCCCAACACACACACACACACACACACACACACACACACACACACACACACTCACTCACTCACTCAATAAATTCTAGTGGCTCCTTATTACCTTCAGTATCAAATATTAAATCCTCTATTTGGAATTTATACCCCTTCATAAATTTGCCCTCCAAATCTTTCCAGTCTTATACTTTAGTTTTTAACATTCACTTCCATAAGATTTTGAGTTTTAAATTTTCTCTCCCTTTCTCTCCTTCCCCCTCCCCAAGATGTTGTGCAGTCTAATATAGGCTCTACTTATGCATTCATATTAAGCATATTTTCACATCAGTCATGATGTAAAGAAGAATTAGAACTAATGGGAGGAACCGCAAGAAAGAAGAAGCAAAGCAAAACAACAACAACAAAAAAGGGAGCAAATAGTCTGCTTCCCTCTGCATTTGGACTCCAGAGTTCTTTCTCTGTATGTGAATAGCACTTTCAATTGTGAGTCTTTTGGATTTGTCTTGGATCCTTGCATTGCTGAGAAGAGCTAAGTCTGTCAAAGTCAGTCATTGCACAATGTGACTGTTACTGTGTATGATATTTTCCCGGTTCTGCTCATTTCACACAGCATCAGTTCATATAAGTCTTTCCACATTTTTAAACAACATGTTGTAGGATTATCGTTCTTAATCCACTCTGCTATCCACTTCCATTTTATGGGAGAGTTCATCCCATTCACATTCACAGTTATGATTACTATCTGTGTCTTTCTCTCCATCTTATTTTCTCCCTTGTTTACGCTTTTCTCTCTCCTTTCTCACTTTCCCTCCTCAATAGAGTTTTGCTTTGGACCACTGACTCCCTCAGTCTACCCTTCCTTCTGTCAGCCCCCTCCCTTTTCTTCCTCTTAACCCTTACTACTTCTTCCTTCCCTTCTATCCAGCCCCTCCCTTTTCTTTCCCCTTTCCCCTCCTACTTCCAATAGGGTAAATTAGATTTCTATACATAACTACACCTAATAATTGTTATTCCCCCTTATTGATGACAGTAATGTTCAAACAATGCTTATCTCTCTCCTTTCCTTCCTTCTACTGTAATACGTTTTTGTGCCTTGATCTTCCCTATCTCCATAATAGCAATCGATGTTCATTGTCCTTTTCTGCTTTCTGTTCATGGTGTTTGACTATTTCCTGGCTTTTAAAGTTGAGTTCTCCTGCTGGAGCACAGGGGACACTGACACAAGTTTCTTGTGCTGGCAGCCCAGAACCTGGTAACTAACTTTGTGTGCTAGGGTCTTAAGTACTAGTAGTTGGAGGCTGTAGGATTCTAGTAGTTTACCTGGTGCTGAGCTGTGGCCAGCAGCTCTAGAGCTGGAGTTGGGGGGAGGGGGTGTCACAGTGAGTGTGGGCAGTCTGGCCCCTGAAGGATGCCTATTCACCCAGGCTTCTTTAAAGTACTTGAATGCTTGACTGCTGGAGGATGTCTACCAGCCTGGAGTTGTGCTGAAGCACCAGGAGATTTGACTGCTGGAGAACACCAACACATGTGGTGGTTTTCCAAGCTGGTGTTTACCTGGCTCCCTTGCCTGTGCAGAGGCACTGGGAGGGAGGTGGGAAGGAGGTTCCTAATGTTGGCACTTGCCTGCTCCACCACCCTGGGCCTCAGGATCTCCCCCTGGTTTGCTCAGGTGGGGTTTGCTGGGATGCCTCCCATACTGCTCCCCCTCCATCAGAGCAAGAGGGGTCTTTCTCATTAATCTCCCAAACTTCCTGGGTTATAAAACTGTTTGTGCCCCATCTTTCTGCTGGATCAGCTGTTCCAGGTTTTTTCCCGGAGTGATATTTTCTGGACTTTTAGAGGTCAATAAGGGAAGGTAAGAGTGACTTACTTCTTACTCTGCCATCTTGGCTCCCAGAAGTCCCTCCAGTCTTATATGTTACTCCTAGGGGGGTACTATACTGGGACTGGACTCAGGAAGACTCACCTCCCTGTGTTCAAATCTGGCCTCAGATACTTACTAGCAGTGTAACTCTGGGCAAGTCACTTAAACTTGCCTCAGTTTTCTCATCTGTAAAGTGAGCTGGAGAAGGAAATGGCAAACCACTCCAGTATCTTTGCCAAGAAAACCCCAGTGGGGTCATGAAGAGTCAGACACGACTGAAAACAATTGAACAACCATAAAACATATTCGAAAATCCAGCTATCCCAGCTTTCTCACTGTTCTTCACACTCCTAACTCCATCCCTTTACATTCACTATCCCCCATTCCTAGAATGCTTTATCCTCCTCACCCCAGTCTACTCCATTCCCTGGCTTCCTTTAACACTGAGCTTAGTTCCCACCTTCTGCAAGAGGCCTTTCCAAGTATCTCCTTTCCATCCTCCACATTGTTAGTTCCTTTCCTCCTAAATTAACTTCCATCTACTCTATATCTATAATTATACATACACAGTTGTCTGTGTGCTGACTCCCTATCAGAATGTGAGTTCTTTGTGGATAAGGACCATGTGTTTGCTTTTCATTAGGAGGCCTCATTCCAGTTTAGAATTTGAAAGTCTATGTAATTCATTGCTTAGTTCCTCAGGGAGATTCTATGTTCTCAAATAATTTCAAGAAGGCACTGCCAAAATCCAACACAGAATTGTGTGGGTCTGATCCCCAGTACTTGATTCATTGGTCCCTAAAGATTTAGCTTGTTCATCAAATGAATGGAAGGGAGAAAGGCAGAGATACAAATGGCAAACCCAAAGGACAAGGTCATTGTCTCCCCCATCTAGCTTTTTTGCCTTTATTATATATACCCTGGTAGAATGACCAGATCCAGAGAACCATGAGAGAATTCTCTTTTACAGCATCTTTGGCTCTGTTATGTGCAACATTTTTCATAATTTTTGTTAAGATAGACCTACCATGCTTATCAAATTTCTGAAAGATACACATCCATGGCACACACACACTTACAAGTACAGAAATAAGTTCCTGTCAGAAACCTTATCTAGTTGATTCAGAATTAGAAAAAATGGCCACAGCAATAAAATTCAAAGATCTGGATGATTTCATAATCAATCAGCCACTAAAGTTTAGGGTGACAGGTCTGCCCAAGTAATTTGTATTTCTTCAAAGGAACCTCCATCAAGGACCTCCATCAATTAACTCTGACATGTCATCAGTCATCAACCACTAGTCTCCCTTTTTTCATAAAGCAAAATGTCAAAAGCAAACTCACAGGGTGAAAAGTTTATTCAGTGGGATCCTGACTGTCATCCAAACCAATTCAATTCAACAAGCCTTTTTCACCAGGTGTCTGTGAGTAGTGTTGCTAGACATTAGGGATACAAAGACCAAAGAAAAAAGTCTCTTCCCTCAAGGAATATATTCTTTCTCCCAAAAGGGTGCCCACTCCAGCTTTTAGAAAAATTAAGGGTCTTCTTCTCCCAAAATGATGTTTTTGTAATGGAAAATTAGGCCTTCTTTTGTCTCAATTCTTCCCTAGCCCTTAGTCACTGAATGGAAGTTGCCTCAGACAAACTGAGGCCTGGGAAAAATCTTAATTTAGAAAGGCCAAGGTCATGCACTACATCCTGCATCATTTTTGCTCATCTTGACTTTTGTCTTGCCACTGGACTTTGATGACTCTGGAGGAGAGAAGTGAGGCTGATGACTTTGGACATCTGTGTCTTACTTAAATCCAATTCACATGCAGCTCAAGATATCACTATCATAATGTCATTGGTCTTCTTCAAGAGTGAAAGACATACAACAACAACACTGTCCATGTTCACCACTTCCAGAGACAGAACTGAGTTCATAATTCAGAACATTTCTATTTGGGTACCCTCTTCCTACTGAGTAGGAGTACTTTTTGAGTAGTGTGATTTATGGAAACATTAAGGTGGAGGAAAAAGTGGTTCCCCTGGGTAGTAATTAAATTAAAAAGACATAAGGATAATATTCAATTAAATTCCATCAATTTAACTCATATTTATTAAAGGCCTATTATATGCAAGCACTGCTTTAGGCACTGACTGTATATAATTAACCCTAACTACCACCAGTGGTCACTGAGTTTCCTTTCTCCTTTTTATTGGCACTTTTCAGAATCTTCTTTATTGACTTTTTTCCCTCTTTTAACTATATAAAAATGTTCAGTTGCAAACAAGCATAGAGAAGAGTTTTTCACAGCCTACATAGACTGTAGAGACAACCCTGCCCCACAATGAAACCAGACAGGGATGACCCTGACTGTAGCATAAATTAGATCCATCTTGTTGAACCTATAATGGCATTTGAACATACTTTATTCTGCTATTAAAATACCTCAAGGCAGCATGAAGATTTAAATATTTGGAGGAAAATAACGAGTATAATTCAGAGTAAGTCATAAATTTCTAAGAAGTAAATGATTTATTTGAAGTTACAACCTGACTCCCTCTTTTATTCTCCAAGTAAATATTCATTTTGTAATTATCAGTGTTGACTGATTTATACTCCTATTAGTTGGTGCCACTAAACTAAATTTATCAGGTCTACAGCTGCTGTCTGAAGTATCCAGCTGCCCACTTAGCATTAGCCTAACTTGGAATATCAGTGTATCTTCAGGACTGTAAAAGAAAGAGAAGATGCCAGTTCATTTCTTGTTAACATCATCCAGCTGTTGCCAATAGAACTATAAGGCTATGATGATAAATGTAGATTCCTTGGCTTCAAGGAAATGGAAGTCCAGTAATTTCCTTTGATCAGTTTCAGACATTCATCATCATTAGTGCCAAATGTTTCAGGTTTGTTTTTTTTTCCTTGAGATACATACACTTAGACACATGCACTGTACAAAAGCCATCTGCAAAACAGAACTATTCCTCAATTATAAAGTATCTACTTTGGTAGCTTTTTCTTCTAAGAGCGAGTTTTCAAGTTTTCTCAGGTTCGGAAATACCTCAAAGGCCATCTGGTCTGACCAGCTCTTGAAAAAGAATTTCCACCATACATCCACCAAGTAATCATGCAGCTTTTACTTGAAGATGTCCAGTGACAGAGAATCAACAGTGTGCTAGTGAAACCAGGACTCTGGCAGGGCGGTAGAGGGGGAGGAGGGGAAGGAATGTAGGCGTGACATAACTTTACATTTGATTATTACTATTTTACATCACTTTCTTAAGCCTAGACAATAAAAAATAATAAATCAAACCCTAATTTGTAGTGTTTGACTATTTCTGAAGTGTAAACGTTAACAATGAAAGTTTAACAATTTGTTCACGAGCTGGTTCAAGACGGCTCCAGCACACCTTAAAGTGAAACCCACATGCTGACCACGTAGATGTTCGTGTTCATGTGCCTTGCCTAAATGTAACTTGCAGGAAGCATTCATACATAACTTTGGAATCATGTTCACCCCTATCCAAGGGGAACTGGGATTTGATTCTTGTACAGACAGGAGCAAGAGAAGAGGGCAAAAGGTGGGGTGCTCTATTCTTCAGTATCTGAGAAGGGGGTGCCAAACTAAAATTATGACTATCTTCTCCTCTAAACATTGCAGGTCTTCAGAACAAAGGCTACTATCCATTAAAGGGAGAAGGGCAACCCCAATCTTATATCTACTAAATTGGCTCCTTTCCCAACAAACACTGGTTTCTTTCTGCTATTTGCTCTGATAAATGACTTTATTTGCTATTTACTTTGTACAACCAGTGTTAGAAATTAAACATATTATAATATATCAAAAAATATACAGTAGATTAATTTTTTTAGAGTGGGAGTGAGGTGAGATCTCAGTTTAGCACCCTGCACCTCAAAAAAATTATTGCAAACTCATCCAAGGAGAAATTTCCTAAAGTCTCCAGGGAAACATGTTAGAAATTCAGAACATGTAGAGAAGCTGATCTCTTCTACATGAGGTTTCCAAGGTCCCTCCTCCCCCCTCTCTGTCCCTTCCTCTCTCCCCTCTCTCAACAAAATGCCCCAGGCTTAGCTAGAGAACTGGGTTACATTTACACAACTCTTAATTGTTATAAAGCTGTCCCTAACGTTAAACTTAAATTTAACTGTTATTTTTCACCCATTGTCCCCTCCTCCAAGCCAAGCAGAAGTCTGATCTCTATCTCATGCGACATTGTTTCAAATACATATATATGCTTATAGGCAGCAATCAGATCCCTTTTAGTCTTCTTTTTCCAGGCTAATTATCTCCATACCTTTTAACATTTTTACTTATTTTACTCTGAATTTAAGAAATAAAACAAGTATTTCCATATCAGTAGAATAGAAAAGATGATTATACATGAAACTGCAAATCTATTATGCACTACTTGCTATTCCTTTTAAATTTACAATAAAGTTATCATATAACTTTTTCCTTTTTTCTTTTTTCTTCCCTCCCTCCTTTCCCCCACCCTAGAGATGGCTACCATTAGACACAAATGATATATCTGTGTGTAGATCTATCTGTGTGCATGTGTGCATATATATACGTATAAATGTATATATACATACATACATATATATACATTATATATACATATGTGTGTGTATATGTATGTGTGTGTGTGTATATATATATATACACACATATACACAAACACACACACACCATTCTATACATACTTCAATTTCTCAGTTCATTCTCTGGAGGCAGAGAGCATCTTCCTGTATAGGTCCTTTATAGTTAATTTGCATAATTATGATAGTCCAAATGACTTAGTCACTCAAAACTGTTATTAAAACAATATTGTTGTTACTGTATACAGCATTCTCTTGGCTCTGCTCACTTTACTGTTCGTTAGTCTGTGCAAGTCTATTCATGTTTTTCTAAGATCACCAAGCTCATCATTTCTTATAGCACAGTAGTAGTATCCTATCACAGTCATATACCACAATTTGTTCAGACATTCCCAATTGATGGGGATCCCTACAATTTCCAGTTCTTTGTCACCACAAAGAGAGCTGCTATAAATATTTTAGAATGTGTGGGTTCTTTTCCCTTTCCCCTACTCATCTTGGGAAACAGATCTAGTAGCGACATTGCTGAGTCAAAGAGTTTAGGCAGTTTAATAACTTTTTGGGCATAATTCCAGATTGTTCTCCAAAATGGTTGGATCAGTTCGGTTACACCAACAGTGAATTACTGTCCCAATTTTCCCACCTCCACTTCAACATTTGTCAATTTCCCCTCCAATCATCTTAGCCAATCTGATAGGTATAAATTGATAGCAATTGATAGCTCACGGTTATCTCCATAGATTTTTTTGGGGGGGGGGAAGGGGGTAGTGAAGCAATTGGGGTTAAGTGACTTGCCCAGGGTCACACAGGTAGTAAGTGTCAAGTGCCTGAGGCTGGATTTGAACTCAGGTCCTCCTGACTCCTGGGCTGGTGCCCCATCTACTGTGCCACCTAGTTGCCCATATCTCCATATCTTTTAATCAATCCTCGTATGATATGATCTTAGGGCATTTCACCATCCTGCTCAACATCTTCTGATTAATCTTCAGATTATCTATATCCTTCCTAAAGTGAGGCACTCAAAAGTGAACAAAGTACACCATAGGTAGCCTGGGTAGAGAAAAGTGTAGTAGAACTACCAACCCCTTAGTCCTGCACACAATGATTCTTTTAATGCAGCTTAAAATTACATTAGCTTTTTTCAGCTGACTTATCAAACTGGGAGCTCAAATTGAGCTTGCAGACCACTCAAAAGATCCTCCTGTCTTTTTCTCCTACCATGTATCTATAAAGCTGATTTTTCAAACCTAAGTGTAAGATTTACATTTATTCCTGTTACTCCTACATTTATTCCTGTTATTCCTATTTTCTTTCAGATTCAGGCCAGTGGTTTTTGACTCTGTTCTGCATTATGTGAAATATTCCTCTTAAAAACTACAAACTTTGTATTGTTTGATTATAGTTTGTCATATTATAATGTTAGGACTGTGATGTGGAGTCACTTAGACTAAGCAGTCCTAATGCCTATTGAAATATATGAGCAAAACAGACAACTAAACTTTTCCACTATTAACTCTATGTGAGTCAGATAAGTCTTGCAGCTTTTTTGATGCAACAAACTCTTGACCTGCTTCAGGGACCTTGTGTCATTCTCTTCTGCTACCCTAGTTAAGGTTAGATCCTCCCACCACTTTGTGGTCCCAATAAACTCCCTCTACCAGAGCTTTGCTCAAGCCTTGCATTGATAAAGGACGCTGAGAACTCTCCAACACATGTGTGACTGATTAGCTCCCTCCTACAACTGGCACTGATTACCTGTTCTCAACCAAGTTCATTTTTAGGGTATTTAATCTTGCCATTTGAACCCTAACTTTGAGTATGTTCCCTCCCTAACATATCTCTCTCAGATTCAGGTTGGGGTGAGGTGCTTGTATGTGGGGACAAACCTCTGTCTATTTATATTGCCATATAGTATATACGTGCATTATAGATGCTTTGTCTTCCTGATTGCTGCACTGCATAACAATAAAATTCATGAACATATCATTTCCCCAAGTACCAGTTTTCTAGAAATTCTCCAACCTGGGCATTTGTTAAGATTATATATTCCCTGAGTTCAAGGACTGTCTTTTGCTTCTTTTTGTATCACTAGCACTTAACACAGTGCCTGGCACATAGTAGGTACTTAATAAATATTGATTGATTGATTGACTACCTTAACCTGAGCCTTTAGAGACCAAATAGAGCATCTTCCCAGCTTGTGCCATCTGCAGTTGGCATTGGGATACAACATGTTCATCCAAATTGTTGATAAAATTGTAAAACATCATGTATCCAAGTATAGATCCCTGGGGAATATCACTGGGGATTTACAACTAAGTTGACATCAAGTCATTTAGTAGCCTTTTGGTCTGGCCATTTAATGAGTTTCATCCAGGAAGATCACATGACCAAGCAACCTCCTCACCTTAGAAAATCATTCCACTCCTGAGGCTCCTTCCTCTGACTAATCAGCCCCTTCAGGAACCTCCAATTTAAGGAAAGTAACTAATCCAGTCAGTTTTGCTTGTTCTTGACTGTCTGGGCTCCACTCCTGATTCTCCCCACCACACTGCCCCTTTGCTTTCTCCTTCCCATCCTCTTTGCAGTTTCCTTGTATGTGTTGTCTTCCCCTACTAGAATGTAAGGGCTCTCTCTCTCTCTCTCTCTCTCTCTCTCTCTCTCTCCGTCTCTATCTATCTCTGTCTCTCTCTCTCTATCTCTGTCTCTGTCTGTCTCTCTCTGTCTCTCTCTCTCTCTATATGTGTGTGTGTGTGTGTGTGTGTGTGTGTATATATATACATATATATATGTGTGTGTGTATACATATATATATATATACGGGGGTGGGGTGGGGGTGTGTAAAACAGAAAATATTACAAATCCTGAATTGATTAACTGTTTTACTGTTTTGCTGATTGTCTAGACTTGAGAAAGTGATGGAGAAAAAGTTAATAATACATATTAAGCTTAAAAAGTGTGTTGTACATGAAAAAAAGAATAGGCTCTGTGAGGTATTTTCTTTCTTGTTGTTTGTATTTCAATTCCTAGCACTACAGAACTCATATATAGTGTTTAATAAATACTTTTTTAAAAAATACTTTAGGCTTGTTGAGTCAAGATGGCAGTGTAGAAGCAGCAAAACTCCACAGCTCTCCCCATAACCACCTCAAATACCTATAAAATATGACTCTAAACAAATTTTAAAGCTCCAGAACTCACAAAATGAGAGAGTAACAAAGCTCCTGCTGAAGGCAGCCTGGCAGGCAGATGGGAAGGGGTTCATCCCAGTGTGCTGGGAGCCCAGAACAGCACCACATGAACCCTTGGCTGTATCCCTGGGGCTGCCAGAACAAGCTGTGGCTGGAGTGTGAATCACCAGCAGCTGTGGCATTTTCCAAAATTACCAACCCATAAGAAACGAGGACTAAGTGAAAGGTCAGTGGAACTCGGATAAATTCGGGGGAGAGGGTCTGGCCAATTGTGCCAGGGCTAGAAGCAACTGAAGTGGCAGCCCTGCAGCCACCTCCACATGGCTG
>CM053582.1:134085063-134097866 GCA_028627135.1 Pseudochirops cupreus | reverse complement strand
AGAGAGAGAGAGGGAGGGAGGAGAACAGGAGACAAAAGATGTATTGTTGGAGACAACATCTATCTTGCTATTTTGGAGGGAAGATAAACCAATGAAAGAAACAGAGAAGAAGCAGGAAAATGGCTTGTTTCCAAAGTCAAAGAAAAATATATCCAAAAGGTGACAAGTGATTTGTAGTGTGAAATGATGCTGCAGGGCAAGGAAGGTTTGGGTTAAAATAAAATTACTAGATTTGGTGATGAGAAAATCACTGGGGACCTTTAAGAGGACAATTCCAGTGAATGATGAGAGTAGAAGCCCAGGTACAAAGAGTTGAGGGGAAAGATAACAGTGATGAAACAGAAGCACTATAGGCAGCTTTTTCCAAAACAAACTTTTCCTATAATTTTTCAACTTTTTTTAGGCTCACCATTTCCCTGTGACTTAGGATTTATCCAAATAGTATATCAAAAAAATTTGACAAAATACCAGCTTCACCTATTTTTAAAACTAATTATGAAGATAATAAAGAGAAAAAAGGACATCACTTGTTCTCTCTCAATGTCTCAGAGGTCTGCTCAGCTTCTGTGAAGTGGTACTGATATTAGCTACCAAGTTATGCCCACTCTACTCCCTTTTACTCCCTTGTACCATTAGTTATCCATTTTCTTTTTTCCTTAATGTATTTCTAGGAGCAATTTTTCAAGCTCTCAATATAGAAATCTACATATAAGTCATATATTACTTCATGAATTTTTTTTCTCTTTCCTTCTCTTAAACCCTTTGTTTCATCTGGAACTGTCTCTTGACTTTTGTTCTGGCTTTAAAAATAATTTCCAAATATTTCTCTCTCCCATGTAGAGAGTCTTCTCTTGTAACAAGGACTCAAAGAAAGGAAAAATCAAAAGCAGTTCAGCAAAACTAATTCATGTATCAGGTCAGTCTGATAGCTTGTGCAGTGATACATATCCATAGTTCTCATTCACTACAAAGAAGGAAGGGAAATCCTTTCTCATTTCTCTTTTTTGGGGGTGAAACTTGTTCATTATATTTACAGAACATATGGTTTCAATGTGTGCATCACACGTGTGTATCACATGTGTGTATATCACGTGTGTGCATCACGTGTGTGTCACGTGTGTGTATCACGTGTGTGTATCACACGTGTATCACGCATGTGTGTGTATCACGTGTGTGTGTGTGTGTGTGCAGTGTTGATGTTATTTCCATTTCCATTGCTGTAATATGTCTCTTGACTTTTGAAATTTTTCTATTTTAATATTTTCTTGTCATTTATCTTTCAATACATCTATCTAATTACATACATCTCCAAACTATTTGCATCTGACTCATTTCTCAGTATCACATAGTAACATATGTACTTTAATTCTCCCCAGTATTCCTTAAGCCCAATTTCTATGTTTTCCAATACTTAGTCTCTATTGTTATCTTCCCCTTGAGTATCTCCTGGCTTTCAACCTCATAGTTCTACTGAAGTTGTGTTCTCCAAAGTTACTTAATTGTCAAATCCAAAGCTCTTTTCTAAATTCTCTTCGCTCTTGACCTTGCTGTAGCCTTTGACACTGTGATCTCCTCATGAATATTCTCTCCCTTCCAGTTTTTTGTAACATGGTTCTTTCCTGCTTCTCCTCCTATCTGACACCTCAATTTCCTTTGCTGGACGCTACTGGTACTGGCATTAGTATTACTAGTACTACTACTATTACTACTAGTACTGATGGTGATGATGATGATAACTAGCATTTATATAGTGCCTATTATGTGCCAGGCACTGTGGTAAAGCAGGGCAAGATATTTTTCTCATTTGATCTTCATAACAGCTCTAGGAGCTAGGTGGTGTTATTATCCCTGTTTTACAGATGGGGAAATTGAAGCAAACAGTTAAGTCACTTGTTCAAGACCACACAACTATTAAGCAAGCGTCAGAGGCCAAATTTGAATTCTTCTTGACTCTAGACTAAGAGTTCTATCCACTGCATCACCTAGCTACCTAGCTCTTTGTCTACTAGGTCTTGTCCATTAACTATGTTTGTCCCCCAAGACTGTCCTGGGTCCTTTTCTCTTCTTGTATATGATCTGACTTGGTGATCTCATTGGTTCTCATGTATTCATCTTGATGAAGATGATTACCTAATCTACTTATCCCACCCTAGTCTGTCTTCTGATCTTCAGTCCTGTATCACCAGCTGCCTTTTGGACATCTCAAGATGGATGCCCAGGAGGCATTTCAAATGCAACATGGCAAAAAAGAGCTACCCATTACATTTTGCCCCAAACCTTCCCTTCTTCCTAGATTTCCTGTTACTCTCAATGACACCATAATCTTCCCAGGCACCCAGACTTGCTAACTTGATGTCCTCTTCACTTACTCACTTTCACTCCACAGATCCAACCCGCTGCCAACTCTTGTCACCTTGACTTTATAATATATTTTGTGCATATACATTTTTCTCTACTCACACAGCTGTCACCCTAGTATAAACCTTCTTCACTTCTTTCCCAGACCATTGTAATAGTCCTCCAATTGGGCTCCTTTCCTAAAATCTCTTCTCACTCCAATCCATCTTCCACTCAGTTGCCAAAGTGATTTTCCTATTTTTTTTCAAATCTTGAACCCTCACTCTCAATAAATTCCAGTGGCTCCCTATTATCACCATAATCAAATATAAAGTCTTTCATCTGACATTCAATGCCTTTCACAATTTGGCACTTTCCTACCTTTCCAGTCTTCTTTGACTTTGCTCCCTTTGATTCATTCTGTGATCTAGCTAAACTGGCCTACTTGTAGTTCTTGAATGAATAAAAAACGGACTTATTAAGTGATGACTGTGTGTGGGCACTCTGCTAAGTACTGGGGATTCAAATAGAAAAGCAAGACAATTCCTTTTCTCCAGGAGTTCATTTTTGAATGGGGGACACCAAATATATGGAAGAGTTCGGCTGTAAGTCAGATGGAAAAGTTCCATGGCCCTTAGGCAATAGTGGCAAAGTAGATATTGTTAATACCTCTTTAATGTAATTTCTGTTGTTAAATTCATATCTTTGTGTGTGTGATGCTGGACTATTTACCAGTGCCAAGGACTTTGGAAGTCAGAACTTTCTGTCCTGGGACTTCAGTAACAGCATAACCATATCTTCATAGCTAACACTTCATCTCCAAACTCAGTGACTTTACACAGGCTGTCCTCTATGCCTACAATGCTCTCATTCCTCACCTCTTATTGCTTGTTTCACTGATTGCTCCAAGACTCAGACTTTACTCTTCCCCATCTGCCAGTGCCTTCTCTCTGAGATTACCTTTATTACCATCTCTAACAATCCCTGGTTTCTGTGTATGGCAATAATTTGAACCAATGGCAAATAGGAATGTTCAGAATCCAGTTTGAAAATTATTATTCTTGCCCAATCCATATTTTCTCATCGAGTGGAGAACTTGTTATTGGGTACTAATGGTTATTTACACTAAATTCATGCTACTCTGGGTATTTTGAAATTTAGGGATATGAAGAATTTTTGTCCTCTGAAAGATAGACTGTCCTTTTCTTCTAGCATTCCAAAAAGAACTGATCATTTCCTGCAAGTCTTTGCATACATAAAATTTCTCAAACTATTAACATCTATTTATGTGAGAATTTTTACATTTGTCCAAAGCATTAGCATTAAAGACATAAACATCACAACTAGAATTCTTAACTTGGTCATACCGTTTAGATGAAAAGTATTCTTTCCACTGCCCCATGCTACCCATGGAGGTTAAACAACTTAGCCAAGATCACACAGGGAGTAGGTGTCAGAAGAAGGATTTAAACCCAAGTCCTCCCATGCCCAAATCTATAGCTTTCAGTTGAGTTCCCAGGTACCTATTCTTGGTTCTGTATTGTTTCACATATTGTCAATGATTTGGACAAAGGCATAGTTGGCATCTTTGTTAAATTTTCAGATGACACTAAGCTGGGGTGGGGATAGTGAGTATACTGAATGACAGAATTGGGATCCCAATTGATTTCAGCAGGTTAAAATATTGGGTTGAATCTAAAACAAGCAAATTTATAAGATAAATGCAAAGAATTAAACTTGAGTTGAAAAATCATCTTCGCAAATACAAGTCAGGGGAGGCATGGCTAGACAGCTGATCATCTAAAAAGTAGCTAAAGGCAGATATGTTAAAGGCTTGCAGGCTACACGTGGCCCACAACACTTTCAAGTATGGCTGGAACTAGTTTAAAACACAGTTCCTATTTGATTTTAATGCGATGATGTTTTAATAAAAAAGAAAAATAAAAACGTGTAATTTCTAAGTCAATATGTAGCCCACAGTGGCCCCCATTTCTATGAGTTGGACACGTTTGATATAGGGGTTTTAGTAGATTGCAGCAGAGAATTGAATTGAAAATTGATCCATACTTTGTTGCATCTCAGCTTCAGAGGCTGCACTGAGTGCACAACACCAAGAAAACACAGGTGCTCCATCACCTACCACCACACCTTCCACACTTGGAACCATAGGTTACAGCAAATGGAGAAGTAAATTGGCAGCTTCCTATGAGTCAGTGATGTGAAACAGCAAGAAAGTGAATTGCAACCTTAAACTACATGAAAGAGAATAATAGTGTCTAGGATTAGAGAGGTAATTGTACCTCTTCCTAGCTGTGTGATGTTGGACAAGTCATTTAACCCTGTTTACCTCAGTTTCCTTATCTGTAAAATGAGCTGGAGAGGGAAATGGCAAATCACTCCAGTATCTTTGCTAAGAAAACCCCTAATGGGGTCATGGAGAGTCAGATACAACTGAAAAATGACTGAAAAAATCCCCCCAAAGTGGAATTTGGAGAATTCTGTTCATTTCATTCCTAATCCCCCTTAATTCTAGTGCCTTCCCTCTGCTGATTATTTCCTATGTATCTTGTCTATAGCTCCTTTAAAGGTAGTTGTTTACATGTTTTTTTTCCCTATTAGGATGTGACTTACAGGGTGGCTAGGTGGCACAGTGAATAGAGCACTGGCCCTGGAGTCAGGGGGACCTGAGTTCAAATCCTGCCTCATATACTTAACACGCACACACACACACACACACACACACACACACCCACACACCCCTAGCCATGTGACCTTGGGCAAGGCACAACTCCAATTGCCCTACCTTCACCCCTCAAAAAACCCAAAAAAATTAAAAAAAAAAGAATGTGAGTTCCTTGATGACAGGGATTGTCTTTTGCTTTTCTTTGTATCTCCAGTGTTTAGCACAATGTTTGGCATCTGACAGTTCTTGACCCCACTTTTTAGGAGGAACACTGATAAGTTCCAAAGCATCCAGAAGAGGACTACCGGAAGGCAAAGGGCCCTGAGTTCATGTTATATGAGGATCATTTGAAGGAAATGGAGTTGGGTGGAAATCATAAAAAGCCATATTTAAGCATAATATCAGGAAACAAAAATAAACAAATACATTCCTAACATTTAAGGCAATTTAAAACTGGAATGGGCTGCTTTGGGGAGTTCTTCCTTTTACTTTAGAAATCTTCAGACTAGATGACCACTTATTAGATTGGATGGAGAGGAGCCTCTTGTCTAGGTATGCATTGAATTATATCACCATTGAGGTTGCTTCCAACGCTGAGAATTTTGATTCATTGTCTCCAGTTGTTACTGCTCCTTTAAGTTCCAGATCTGTACCTCCAGCTGCTGTTGGCACTTTACCTGAAGATCACGTTAACATTTCAAACTTAACATGTTCCAAACTGAATTTATTTTGTTTCACTCTAAACCTGTGCTTGCTTCTGACCTTGTCATTTTTCCTTAGTGATACCACTATTCTTCTGGTCTCCTGTGTTTGAGATCTTATGGTTCTTATTTTTGACTCTTCCCTGTGTCACTTCTCTTATCCACTAAGTTAACAAATCTCATTGATCTTAACTGCAAGATACTTCAAAGCTTTAGTAGTTTAAAACTTTAAATAAGACTTTTGGGACACAGTCTATGTCTCTACTGTCTCCCCTGTCAGATTGTAAGTCACTTGAAATTGGGGATTATTTTATTAATTATATTTGTACTCTCAGTGCCTGCCACATAGCAGGAACTTAATAAATGCATGTTAATTGATTAAATGACTGATTGAGTCTATATTTTTGTCAAGTGACCTGCCCAGGATCACAAAATCAGTAGTGTCAGAAGAATTTAAAGTCATATCTTCCTCACCTCAAGGCCAGCTCTGTAGCTATAAATTTTCATTGCTCTTCATGATAGAGCAAAGCTCTTTGCCAAAATTTCACTAAACCAATAAAATCACGGGTTTGGACCAGAAACAACAACAAAAAACTCTATAATGTTATTATGTATTTAAAAATAACTATCTGTATTTGTGTCTTATTCACTCATTCAACCATATATTCCTTGACGGCAGATTCTCTTCTATATAAATTTTGTATCTCCCCAAGTATGTAGCATACATTAGGCACTTAATAAATGTTTATTAAGTGATGAATCAGGAATGAATATACAAATGTCTATTTTTCTGCAGATGAGTAGCCAAGCAGTAAATTTCAAGCCTTATTTATTAATCTGGACACTAAATCCTTCAGCAAGGCTAGACAAGACACGATTAAGTTCGTGGTGTTGTTGTTTAGACATTTCAATTCATGTCTGAAAATCCCATTTGGGATTTTCTTGGCAAAGATACTAAAGTTGTTTGTAATTTCTTTTTCCAGTTCATTTTGCAGATGAGGAAACTGAGGCAAGCAGGATTAAGTGACTTGCCTAGGATCACACAGCTAGTAAGTGTCTGAGGCCAGCTTTGAACTCAGAAAGATGAGTCTTCCTGACTTCAGGCCTGGCACTCTATTTACAATGCCACATAATTACCCCTATTAAGTTCACACATAGTGATGACTCAGTTAGAGTTTGTTGTTAGTTATAGACTGATATTCTTAAAGGTGGCTAAGGTTCTATATGTATCCAGAATAGCTAGAAAGAGTGCTTGAAATAAAACTGCTTGCTTGTATGAGAAGTAAAAGGTCATGTTAAATTGTCAAAGCCCTAGAAACACTGACTTCCAGGGTCCTGTGAATTCTGCCATTGGTACTGCTGGGACAATAGGGAAACAGTAGGAATTTGTTTTCAAGGATGTAGCTATCACTAATGTGATGACACATAATTGTTGCTTAAGTTTTTTGGGGTATATTCAGTGCTTGAGATTACAGGCAGTTTTACTCATGTTCTAATTCACAGTACTTTCCCAGGGGCAGCTATTGAATATAGAGCACTAAAACTGATAGGAGCTAGCCCAACTTCTTTATTTTATGAATGATGAAAACTGAAGGTAAGCAACCTGTCCAAAGTTACCCAGTGAAGCAAGAGAAGAATCAAGACATGACACAGGGTAAGAAGGGCAGACATACATGTGGAAAGTCACTCAGATAACTAGATTCCCCAGAGCTTCCCCTCTTACATGGAGTCTCAAGAGGGTCACTTGCTCTCCCTTTTGTCAACTTTCTTAGCTCTAGAGTCACAATAAAAGAATCAGTTTAAGAAACACAGGCTCTCCTTGCATTTTTATGTAGATTCAGAGTTTTAGGGAGAGGTAGCTACGTAATGACTATATTAGAGCTATTGGTATCAGTTTCTCTGTCTTTCTATCCTTACACTGTCCTGCTTCCCCACTAATGGTGACAAATGTGCTCTGGTGGCTCTTAAAAGTCTTCAGCAAGTATTCATAAATTTAGGATATTTAATAGTAAAAGTTGCAGTAATAAATAGTATTATAGTAATAATGTAGCATAGCAATATAGTATGATATAGTAATATAATAATAATAATATAGTATAGCAATAAGTATTAAATGTATGATATTTACAGATTAATATGTTTATTCTTTTCAAATAAACTGAGATTATTGGGATAAATGCTGTGTGAGCTTTTTGCATCCACCCAAAACTGGATGTTCAAGAGTTGCTGAACTGAATATGAACTTTTGTGACATTAGTCTGGCACAGAAGAAGCCTGTCAGATTATATAAATTAATTCACCAGGGTAGATGAGTATGGGATTTACATTTTTGCCAAGAATGACCATAGATGAAAAGTATTAAGAACAAAAGTTTAGTTGCTGTGAAATCTATGGCTTCAGGATAGTGCAACATTTATAAGTCAGTAAGACCACTTAATTAGGCCAGGAACAGAAATGAAATAGGAATCCCAGGTCTTTTTGTTTATGTGTGTGTATCTATTCATGTATGTGCGTATGCATATGTGTGTGTACATCAACTTCTTTGTCCTATCTTTCACTTGCTCTTAACATTCTACTAATCCTTTGTCTTTCAGAGGCAATGTAGAGGAAAGAATGTCTTGGGATCAGGAGATATATACCTGTCACTCATTAGTTGTGTTATTATAGGCAATTTACTTAACTTCTGAGAGACTCAGTTTTCTCATCTGTAAAATGGAGATAATAGTACTTACCTCATAGGGTTGTTTGAAGCTCAAGTGAGATAATGTATATAAATCACATTTGCACAATCCAAAGCAGTGTATAAGCATAATTTTTTCTTGAATGATTAGTAAGTATATACTTTTGTAGAGCTATAGCCAAGAAAATTTACATTTATGTAGTATTTAAGGTTTATAAAATGTTTTACATAATTATATCATTTATTCCTTACAATAGGCTTATAACATTATTAGCATCTTCATTAACTTAGGCTAAATTAATGATCAGAAAGTCATGAAATTAGGAAGTGGTGGAGCTGGGATTTGAACACAGGTCTTTTGTCTCCAAGTCAAAGGCTCTTTCCACATTATATAGCACCACTCCCCTGGTTAGTATAGGAGAGAGTTTTAGGAAATTGACTAAGACAGTATCCACCCAAATTGGATGTTAGAGAATTACTTTCTAAGGTCTCTCATTTGATCTCATCTCTGGTTTTCTCATCGAAAAAAAAGAAACATGTCCTACCTACTTCACAAAGGTGTGGTAGGAATTTCACTAATGTTTGTAATGTGGGATTTTGTGATGGTGATGGACAAAATGAATCAAGACACTCAAAGGGTCGGAAATATCTTTGAAGATCACGTAGTCTTGTCTATATAGGGCTGTGAATCAGTCAATCAAAAAAAAAAAACTCAGCCAAGTTAACTATCCCAATTATTATGATAAGATTTTACATTATTAAAATATATTTCCATTGAATATGATTTTTCAGTAGGCCATTTAAAAATTAAACAACTTTTTCTATCAGGACATAATTTATTATAGTTAACCTTATCCCACAGCTTAAGCCCATCTTGCCCTAGTTAGTGTTTTGAAGAGTTTATAAATTCCTATCATACCCTTAGAGATACTTCTTCCTAGCTTGCTCCACATCATTCCTCCTAGGTTGGGAAATCACCTTCACCTCCTCTCCAGTGGTAATCTGGGCTGTTCTACCCCTGGGTCCTTTGACTCTGAGAAGAGAGTTTTTGCATTGTCTTGGTCAATGCCCAAATTTCTGCTCCCTTTCTAGTTTTTCTTTCTGTGTAATTGTCCTCTATTAGAATTAGGATGACTGCTCTATCTTCTTATTTTTGTTGCTCCACATTCATTTCAGGGACATTTTCTGTCTGTTTGTGGAGGAAATCTGGAGAGCCTGGAAATCTGACCTACTCTGCCATATCTTCCCAGAATACCTCTGTCTAGACTGTAAGCTCTTTGAAAAGAGATACTGAGTTGCTTGCTTGCATTTATATTACCAACATGGTACCCAAGACATAGTAAGTGTTTAGAAAATGCCTTTATCCCTGTCTGTCTGTCTGTCTATGTATGTATGTATGTATGTATGTATTATGTATGTATATATGTATGTATGTATCTATCTATCTATCTCAATCATCTATCTAACTACCATTTATCTACTTTTATCCATCTTGAGTACTTACAGTTTCTTAATAATTTCTTCATAGATCTTATCTTCCTAGATTTTGCAACTTTCTTTTAAGAAATCCTTCTAAGTGTTTTATCTTCTTGAAGAATAGAATTCACAACTGGGTGCAGTATTCTAGGAAAGATTTAGCATCATAAGATTAGAAAATTTAGAGATAGAGGAGATCTCAGAGTTCACCTAGTCCAACCACTTCATTTTGAAACTAAGACGCAGAATGGTTAGGTGACTTACCAAAGATTAAACAACTGTCCTGGAGTAGTAAGATCAGAATTGAACCCAGGTTCTCTGGTCCCAAAATATCAGGCCTTTCCTCATCATATAATGTTAAGTATAATGTCACATGGAATCACAGCATCTCAGAGTTGAAAGTCATTTCAGGGACCATTTCAGCAAACCTATACCTGGGCAAAAACTCCCTCTACAACAGCCTTGGCATGTGGTTATCCAAGCTTTGCTTAAAATCCTTTAGTGAAGAAGATCTCACTATCTCCCAGGGAAGCCCATTTCACTTTTGGACAGCTCTAATTTGGCAGTGAGGTGGTCACAGCAGATAGAGAATTTGTGAGGACCTGAATTCAAATCCAGCTTCAAACATTTACTTGTTGTGTGACTTTGGGCAAATCACTTAACTGTGTTTGCCTTAGTTTCCTCATCTGTAAAATGAGCTGGAGAAGGAAATGGCCAACCATTAAAGTGTCTTTGCAAGAAAATCCCAAAAGGGGTCATGAAGAGTCAGACACAACTGAAACCACTCAACAGCAACAATTATACTTACAATAATAACCACACCTTTTAAAATCACATCCTTTTAGTTTTCTTGCTTAATAATGATAAACAAAGTAATCAGTTCTTAAGCCAATACTTTATGAAATAAAATATACTTAATGAAGGAGAAAAAAAAAACAAGGTTAATGGCTACTGAAGGCATATTTAACTAGATTTAGCCTTGCAAATAGCTATTGATCCAATTGCCCAGAGCGAGTTATGATTTATGATAATGAAGTAGCCAAGAGTTTGAATTCTTCTTATTCTCCATATCCCTCCTGAATGGTGGATAGTGAAATATTTTTTGCAGACTGGTAATTTTTTGCTTCTTATTGACAGAACTGGCTGATTCCCAATTTCTGTTCATAATGTAGTAAAGTTCTACAATGCTTTGATCGTCTCTCAGATTTTCCACATTTGCTAAGCCCCTGAATAATATTATTTCCAAATTCATACTGGTTTTTTTTTTGTAATTTCTATCTTCCAGGTCTTCAGAGAATGATCCTTATTCCATAAATTTTCTCATGTTCAGACAATATTGGTTTTGAATCAGCAAAGACTCATCTTAATTGAATTTCAGGTCTGCTAATCAAAAGGACACTTTGTCAGAATTGAACTGCAGGCCAGATAAGACTCCTTTGGAATCATTGGAGTTTTATAAGATTTTGGAATCAAGTTTTACTGTTGTCCTGAAGTATTTCAAATGTCCAACTAAATTCTGCTAAGTTGATGAAAACATTCCTTCCAATGCAGTGTGTATGTTAGGTAGTCACAATTATCTATCAGTAGGAATAGCTTTGTAGCCATTGGTAAGATGGCAGATTCTGAGTTGCCTGTTGGGATTTTGTAGATTGATAATGGTACCCTTTCCAGCCTTATTACATATGACTCCCCACCGTACATATGGCAGTCTAGCCAGTGTAACATATAGGGTTTTCTACTTCCCTTCTGTGTGCCTTTGCACAGGCATGTGCCTATGTCTGAAATACACCACCTCAGAATCTCTGGTTTCTTTCAAGGATCAGGTCAAGTTCCATTTCCTACATGAGGCCTTGCCTGATCCCTGAAGCTGCTAGTACCTTCCTCTCACAATCACCTCATATCAATATTATATCTATTTTGCTTATATCTATATATGTACATGTGTCTTCCCAGGCTACATTGTAAGCTCCTTCAAGGGCAGGAATCTTTGCATTTACTAGCACCTATTTATTACATGGCCTTTTATAAGACAAGTCAGCAAGCTTTTATTAAGCACCTACTATGTACCAGGCACTCTGCTAAGTGCCAGGTTTGCAGAGAAAGGCAGTAACATTCTCTGCCTTCAGTTAGGTGAGACAATACAAACAAGCTATATATAGGAAAAATTTGAGAAGGAAGATATGTGTGTGTGTGTGTATGTGTGTGTGTGACATATATATATCTATGTCTATGTCTATGTCTATGTCTATGTCTATGTCTAGGTAGGATAAATCTTAGAAGGAAGACATTCTCATTAAGAGGGCCAGACAAGGCTTCTTGAAGAAGGTGGGATTTTAGTTGAGATGTGAAGGAAGCACAAAGTAGACATTTGACAAATGCTCATTATTTGATTGGAACTTTCAATGTTTTACTGGTCTAGAAATGTTCTAAGTTAGTTGTATCTAAAAAAGTGACACTTTCCATTTGCAATGAATTAGTTATCTAATTGTTAACAGTTTATAGTGACATGCCTTGCTGTTGTCTTTGGGCTCATAAGTCAGTCTTATCAAATCCTATATCAAATGGCATAAGATGTGTTCATTAAAGTAATAGCCAATGATAAACATAGCATTTAGAATTAGAGTCTGAGCATTAGGATTAGGGTTAGAATCTAGGCAGACTCTAACTCTAAACAAGCACTTTAAGGAGCTTTTCATATGTTAACTCTTAAAATTCAGTATTGTTATATCTTATTTTACTCCTGGTTTTCCCAGACTTTCTAGTTCTTAATCCTCTGTACAGCAAGAAACAAAAAAGCAAGAAAAAAAGAACTCCCCTGAGTTTGGCTAGTTTTCATAACAAATACATTCTAGTAAGTGCATTATTTACAGATTGAAATATTAAAGAGAATCTTCAAAGTTGTGCTTATTCTTGTAATGCAGCCAAT
>CM053582.1:134056599-134078216 GCA_028627135.1 Pseudochirops cupreus | reverse complement strand
CCTACTGAAAAGTGACATAGGAGAGAACAGACTGGGGGAGGGGGGACACACTGGGATGGCTGTTCTGGGGTGGTGGGCGGGGGAAAGACGGGGAGAAAATATGTAACTCAAAATCTTGTGGAAATAAATGATGCAAACAAAAAATAAAATAAAATAAAAACAAAAAAACCAAAAAAACAATAAAAAAAATAAAAAAAATTCTACAAAACTATATACTACAAGGATAAGAAGTATATGGATGGGGAGTCTGATCACAGATTTGGTCCTGAGACATGATATAGAGTTAATGGAGAATATCAACAATGTGGATATCTTCTAGACCTTTCTTTCTTTGTCAGAAATAGAGCCACTGATAACTCTTTGATTTGTGTTGTGATAATTTCATATTTATAAGCCTGCAGAAGTGACAATGGGAACTGTTCATCTGTACCTGATTCTCATTAACAAAAATATAATGGTTATCACACTGGTCTCTACTTCCTGAGAGCCAGGAGTGTTATATTTCTACCCCTCTTGCAGGGTTCTCTGGTAACCTATAGGAAATTGGGGGTGTCTAGTCTTTGCTATTGGCTCAATCCCCCACTGATTGTGTTCCTTCAAATTTAAGGGCCCAACCACCTCTATTTGATTTAACCACTTAATAGTGAGATTAGCCTTTATAAAGAAATATTTCCTTCAAAAATACAATAAAAGCAAATATACAAACCTTTCCTTCAACACCTTGGGGACATAAATACCACCTATATTGCCTTGGTTTCTGGAGAGGGGAATTAGGGTTTCAGCTTAACTGAGTTCCTAAATAGCACCAGTTCCACCAAATTCCAAGTTCAAAGCCCCTCTGGGCTTGTGTCCCAGGACCCTGTACTCTCTGGGCTTCCCTGACGGGATGTTTGCTCTATAGGACCTGGATACTGGGATCCAGGGACCCTCTGACTCAAGATCCCATGCAGAAATTGCCCTCCCTACACCTAGAACTGAAAAGAGCAAAAAAGGAAACAAGAGCGAAACCCAAAATTAGTTTCTTTAGGCCATAGGGCATGTGGGGAGGAACAAGTTCCCTTAGGCCCTTCCTCAATTACTATTTCTATTTGGTGCCTGAATAAAGCAGAAAGAAAATGTAACCTACACAATTTTAGACCAAAATCCTGAGAAGCCAAATGCACCTGGCAGAGGACTTGCCCTCAGTCACTTGGGCTCTTTGGCTTCTTGTATAGGGAACAATATGCTTCCTTTTTTGGTCAACACTTTGTTTAGCTCAGGCAGCCACAAAGTTCCTGCTGTACATTTATCCCTATACTGTCCTCCCAGGCAACATGTGTCTAAAGGAAGAGATTCCACCATTCATAGCCTGAAATGAGACTTCACTGGATCAGACTTTCCTGTGGAAAAATTAGCACAAATGCAGAACACAATCAGTAGAAAATGAAAAACACAGTCCTTGTTCTTGTTGAAGGGTTCTACCGCTTTCTTTCAGGCCTGTTTTTAGGTGAATTGATTAATATTTGCTGGAAAAAAAAACCAAAAAATAAAAACACCTACAGTATGAAATATATTTGTCAACCCAAATATATTTATCAGTGTCATAGGGTGTTTTTGCTGGTGCAGGTCTTTGAGAATCCAGGTTCTTATTATTGAAACAACTTCCTCATTCCACCCTAACCCTCATTTCTCATGTTAGGTGAAAAAAAAATTAAACAATAAAATTCAACATTTATTAAACACCTTCTCTCTGATAGGCACTATGCTAGAACCAGGGAGAAGGAGACAAAAATAGAATTCTCGCTCTCCAAGAGCTTGCACCCTACTGATGGGATTTTCCATGTATGTAGATAAGTATAATACAAGGTAGGGAACGATAGGACCAGGAAAGAAAACAGACAATATATTTCAAGGAATATTTAAGGATGGAGAGAACCCAGATGGAAGGGAGAATTGGGAAGGCTTCATGGAGGAGGTGTGACCTGTTTCATTAAAGGCAGACAATTTGTAAAAATTTGTAAAAAAAATTCAATCTTGCTTATATTGGAATCCAATGGAGAGAATTTAATGAATAATCCAGTCTTTAATATGCAAATAGGGATATTATCAATAACTCTAAGGCAGGGGAAACATTTTGATATCAGAAAGAAATTAAGTTGCAGAATAATTTATATTATACATATAGAATATATAATATGCCCAGTAGTACATTATAAATTGTTTCCTCTCTAAGTAAATGGAAATCCCTGTAGTTCTATAGCCTCATGTCTCCTAAATCCAATTCAAATATATAGGTCTATGTCACTTTGTATGGTTGTGTAATGATAAGTAATTATAAAAACATTTGGTCCAATCAACATGAGTCTAATGAAAACCAGGCCAAAAGTCTGGGGAAAACCAGGCAGCGGGCTTCTTCCTTTGATTTTCCCTTTTATTCCAAACATTTTTAAGATTTGAGTCATCATCTCTTTTTATTTATTTATTTTTGTACTAGACCTATGATTTCTTTGGAAAAAGGAACATGTGATAAGGAAACTTCTTATACCTGAGCATATTGGAATGTGCTTTGTAACTTTTAGTTTTAGAGTTGCTCAGGGCACTGAGATATCAAGTGACTTACTCAGGGCCTTACAGTCTGTATTTGTCAGTCAAGAATTGAATGTAGATCTTGATATTGAGATTTATGCAGAGGACAGAGAGTTGGTCCTAGAGTGAGAAAGAGCTGAGTTCAAATATGAGTACTGATCCTTAGCTAGTTGTTTGACCATGGACAAGTTACTTAATGTCGCCTCAGTTTCTTCAAATGTCAAATGAAAACAGCATCTACCTCACAGGATTGTTGTGAGAGTCAAATGAGATAATGTTTGTAAAGCACTCAGCTCACTGTGTGTGTCATGTAGTAGCTGCTTATTAGATGTTTGTTCCCCTCTCCTTCTGCCTCATTCCATGATGCCTCTCATAGGATCATAGGATGAGCAATAAAGATCTGGAAGGGATCTCCATGGTTATCTAGTCTACCCTTATCACTTTTAGCCAGGAGAAATTAAACAACTTCCCTAAAGAAATGCAGGTTCTAAGTAGCAAAAGTAGAATTTGAACCCACATCCTCTGACTGTAGCTTCAGCCTATAAATTCCACTGAACCACATTGATTCAATTTTATTGAATTTAGCAAACATTTACTAAATATCTTCTACATGTGTAGTGCCAATGTGATATTTACAGCATCCACGATCATGATAAAGACTGTGAATATAAAAGTTCTTGCATGGAGCTCGATCATAAAATATAACAAACTCTCCATATAGAGGACAGAAGCAAAGCACTTCTTAAGACACCAGAAAACTGAATCCCCAAACTAGGAAGCTGATTCCATCATCATAGGAAAGAACTTAACAAGTCATAACATTTACTCACAAACCTCTCTATCTCCTTGCCTGAGCATCCTCTGTCTCCCATGGTCTCTCTAGCTCTGATTCCCAGCTTCCTGTGAGCTCTGCTTCCCTTCAGCAAACTCCTTCCACCACAGGCTCCATGTGATTACATTCAGCCTATTAGGGGGCAGAGTTTACTTTCAAAGCAGGGAAGGTCTTCAAACTCCCCCCAGGTCTATTAAGGGGCAGGGAAGATTTTCAAATTTCCATTCCCATTACAACATGCTAGATAGCATTCAAGGTGCTGATAAAGACACAAAGATTTAAAAATGACAGAACTCCTAGCCTCACATTCTATTAAAAAAGGAAATGTGATATGTGCAAGAATAAATATAATATATGGTAGTATGTAATGGATTCTATGATCATAGATTTAGATCCAAAAATGACCTTAGAGATACAAAACTCTGTTTTTATGATCAGAAAACTGAGGCCCAAAGAAATTAAATTACTTTCTCAGTCATACAGATGATAAATGGCAGAGAAATTAACGTTTCAGCCCAGGTCATCTGGCTCTAAATTTAGTGCTCTTTCCATTTTGCCACATATAGAAAAAGGGAATACATAGAAATTCAATTTCATTCCTCCAATTCAATTTTAAAAAAATTCCTAGGTTATTTCAATGTTCAGTTAGCTTAACTGTGCTAGAAATGAGAGAACATAAAGATTAAAAATAAAACAGATCCTGATCTTAATTTGCTTATATTCTGCTTAGGGAGAAGAACATATTCACAGGTAAGTAAATACATATACATTCATATATACAATTGGATTCAAATGGACTGATCCATGAGAAGCCCATTATCTCAAGTACCACTTTAAACCATTTTAGGAGATAAAGAGATTCAAGTAGACTGAGAATGAAATACCAAAACTAACTGGGAACTCTTTGCCATGCCACCCCAACTCTAATCCTAACTCTAACCCTTGCTTACCTGTCCCTGATTACCTCACCTTTCTGTCCACCTTTCTGTCCCTGATTACCTCATCTCCCCCCACAGCTGGTTTTCCTCTATAAGAATCCTTAGCTTCTCCTGGCTAGTGAGCATCTCCCTTAAGGAGACATGTCCCTATAACCCTATGAGGTAGGTGCTGGGGGTATAAAGATATGTTGATTCTGAAGCCACACAAGGAATAAAATGGAAAACCGTAGGACTGTGATATAAATGAGGAATTTCCCACTTTTTTTTTGGAGCTGCAGTATCCCAAAATTGTTTGACTTTATAGCTCCCACATCCTTTCTTAAAATAATATCTGGAATATTCTCACCAAAATATTAAAGTTAATGGAAATTAATTTTGCAGTGAACTTTTTATACAAAATGCAAGTATCGAGTAGGACCATGCCAAAACTAAACCCAAACTCTTATGACAGAAAACAGGACGCATGAATACAATGCATGGATATCTGTCTCCTAATTGATCTAAATGGTTTCGAAGTTGACTTGGTGGTCACATGTGTGCACAGATGGCAAAATATGGTAGTGATGACGTGGATTGACTGGATTTACTTCTGTTCCCTGTTTCCTTTGGATGGGCAAGACAATGGCCATAGGCAAAAACATATTTGCTAACAGTCGATGTTTATAACCCCTTAACCTTGTGTAGCTGGGGGAACAGTGATAAATGAATCCTGGCCTAGAGCAGATTTGCTGGTAGCACAGGGCATTAGCGAACCAAATGGTTATTGAAAATGATTTATACGGCTATTGTAACACATTTCCTCCAGATAATTTTTGATGGGGGATGAGTGTCTGGATCTCTGTCAGTGTGGAAACTCCCTATATTGTTAAATATTGTCAAGTAACATTAATGGGGGAGCTGAGAGATTAAGTGAATAATTTAGGTAAGATCACACAGCTAATACATGTCAGAGGCAGTACATGAACCCAAGTCCTAATTCCAAGACTAGCCCATTAAGGTGATTATTGTTGAATTTCATTTTCTTTGTCCAGGAGGACACTAACACCCAATATAGGATGGGGGAGAAAGTATGATGCCTCCCCCTATCATTTTTTCTTCTCATTTCTCTTTTTGTGAAGTTTAGTTATCCAGATCAGTGAATAACCTTTCAGATAACATTAAACAGGTCACATAGCATTTGAAAATTGTGCTTACCCTGGAAGAACAAGAAAATATTAGAGCTACACCCTTCCTCTCTAAGGAGCACATATGGAGGGATTCCCAGCTGATATTTATGACTGCAGGGGGAGAAGCACATCATAAAAAGAGTTCTAGGTGAATGAATTGTGGCCAGGATCTGCTTTTACAATAGTCTCAGAAACTCAAGGAACATAGCAGAGTCAATTCATCAAGTTCTGAAGTCAAGCTTTAGTTTTCTGAAGATGTTCTTTAACTCTAGCTTTGGCAGATTTCCTTGTTGAAAAATAGAAAATATGAGACCTGGTGAGCAACAGGGGAACTAAGTGGAATAATTCTTTGATTCTCCTAAGGCTTTTTAAAGTTGTTGGTTTTTTTGAAAATATGATTCTTTTGGCTGACGAGCATGTTTTGGTAGTTGATCTTGTGTTTGAGAGAGAGTTTAGAAACTATTGTTTTTCTAGATTGATTCCTATTAATTCATGAATTGACATGCCAGTGTATTATTTACATTTTAGTAGCAACTGCTGGGTGTTGGTGGAGTTGGATGAGATCCATGAATGGAAGGCAGTCTTTAAAGCATTTGAACCATGTATATGCTGAAAGTTTTAAGGAACAAATATAGCAATATAATTCAAGAACACCTGTTTTGTCATTTCTGTCTGAAAAACCTTTCCTATTTTGTGGGTTGAAAAAATGATCTGTAATTGTTTTACTAAAATATTCTTTGCATTTTCAAATCTCCTGCCATGAATTGTGTAGCTACTAAGAGAACTTTGCTTGTTTTATTCCAAAAGACAACATGGCATTGGGTTTTAAATAAACCAGAGGAATTATATTGCAGATTTTTTTTACAGGAGTTACCCAGATTCTCTTATGTGCATTCATATGCATGTTTCTATGTAGAGACGTTAGACATTTAGTAAAAGCATTACCTGGCAGGAACATTGCTTTTTAAAACTATGTATTCTTATTATTTTTCATTGCTTCATTTGTTCAGATTTCCAGAGGTAAGTTCTCTTGCTAAAATATTCATTATAAAGTTAGATAGATTATGTAAACTCCTCAGATGTGTTAGTATTGGAAAGCACTAGTCCAAATCTCAGAATGCCCCAAAGATTGACTTAGTTTCTGATACACTTAAAATTGTGAAAGGTCCCAGAGCCCTTTAAGTGTGGGTCAATTGCTTTTAAAAGCAGGCATAAGTCCAAGATGTTGGCCACCATGCAAAATTTCCAAGGATTACATGTTACTACTGTTCCTTTCCCTCTCTCCCTAGGGAAGTGTAAAAGATATAGGTTACTCTACTGGCCACTGGGGCAAATGGCTGACTGCTTTCTGAGAGAGTCTAACCCTGAGAAAGGTAGAGAAATGGTATTTATAGGATGTGAAGAAATTACTGATTTAAATAACATCTGTCTATAACAAGCTGTGTGGTCAGTAAAAATTCTGCTGGGTTGCTGTTCTTTTCCCAAACACCTAGGGGAGATTTACCAGATTATGCAGACTGTTATTTTAAGTCAGAGACCTTCTGAATGTACCATAAAAACTGATCTTATCTGAGACTTAATTTTTCTACTATTTCCCATCCCATCTAGCCAAAGGGGATGGGGTGGGTGGGGAAATAAAGCTCAATTTGAACAAATTTCAGTTTTGTATCACTTTGATGTGCTTTTTTGTAGTAAAGTCAAATGAAATATTTCAAAAGGCTATGCTATCATGTTGACAGTGTCTTATTAGACCCTGAAAAATAATAGTGTTAATCAACATGTATTTATTGCATTCTAATCAGTCAGTGAGTAGAACCCACACAAAAAGATTGTTCTAATAAATGTTATCAAAATATTTGTAGGCAGTATGCACCAAGGAATTCTTGTTATTAATGGCAGACTTTTGAAAAGAAAGTATTATTTCTTATTTTTAAAAATAAATTTCCCATTTTCTCTGATGCAGTGTTCCTTTTGGTGATTTTCATCTTTTCTCACTCCCCATGGATTCTTCTTTCTTATAACAAGAATGTAGTCTGTTAATGACCAGGGATGGAACACTCTGAGATCCATGTACAGATGAGAAAGTTTCATATAGTCAAAATAACATCAGTAATTACAGAGATCTCTCTCTTTCTCATTGTGTGTGTGTGTGTTGAGGAGTAAGAGGTTAGGAGAGGAGGAAGGAGGCTGGTTGAATTGACAGATGATGAGCAACTAAACTGTGGTTATAAAAATATTATCATATTATCAACTGGCACGACTACAGCCTTTCTATTGTCAGAATGGCCTGACTGGAAGCTGTTGTTTCCTGACTAGGGAGCTATGGTGATGATTTTCTTTCCCTCTTTAATCAAGTACCTACTTGTAGATAACAGCATTTTTAGTTCCTGATGGATTGTCTGGCTTGCAAAGATGGGAACATTGTCAATGGTGTCATTTGCTTTTATTTCCTCTCACTTTCTCAAAACTTTTCCTGTCCATTTGCCGTAACTTTCTCTCATTATCCTGTTTCTGTCTAGTCAAGGTTGGTTTGGAGTGAACTAGGGACAAAATATATTCTTGATTCCCTATCAAATAGAATTATAGACTGGCAAGCAGAAATATGGAGATAATGCCATGATTTTTTTGCGCCTGCTCCTTCTTCATTGGTTACATAGTTCTTCTATTGGTATCTTCTGGTTACTCAATGGGCCATTATGGTTCTGAAAACCACTTCTTTCCTTGCAAACTAACCTCAACCACTAGTCTAATATTCTTATGGAAGGAATTGCATTGCAGAGATTTTCCCATTGTCATTACCACAATTAGTCCTGAACAAGGAGTCCAAAGTTGCAACAATGAAGTTGTCCTCTGATGTAGATGATTTTTTTCCAGTAATCAAATCTGAGGTCCAGTTCTTAGCTGCCTATGTGATTTGGGGCAATTCACTTAACCTCCCTGAGCCTCAGTCTCCTTATCTGTGAAACGGAGGGGTTCCAAACACATGAAGGATTGGTTAAATGTATCCGCATAAAGAATTCCTGGTAGGGAAAGACTCTTTATCAAATCAGATCACCTCTTGTCTCTTACTTGGTAGATCCATACTCACAAAATGCTAGAGGAACACAGAGGATAAGTTGTATAGCTAGGACATATCTCAGGTATAATCTGAAACTAGGTCACTCTTGTTTTAAGCCTACCACTATGGACCCTGACTATTCTACCATTTTCTAATGAAATTGAGTAAAAAAAAAAAGGTAGAAAAATTCATTGTCTTCTAGGAATTTATACAAATTGTTTTTTAAAAGTAGCAACAGATCATTTCACCAAACGCAGTTATCACACTACTTGATCATTTTGCTATCGATTAATCAATATTTATTAAGTGCCTAAGATGTACCAGGCACTGTGTTAAGTGCTCAGGAGACAAGAAGAGGCAAAAGACAGTTTCTGTCTTCAAGAAACTTCCAATCTAATAAAGGAGACAACATGCCAAGAAATATACAAAACAAGCAATATATAGAGTAAGTAGGAAATAACAAAGGGAAGACATATGAATTAAGGGGTGTTGAAGGCTCCTAGTAAAAATATGGGATTTTATTGGGATTTAAAGGAAGTCAAAGAGGTCAAGGGACAAAGTAAGGAAGGAGAGCATTCTGGGCATGGGGGACAGCTAGAGAAAGTACCCAGAGCTGAGAGAAGGAATATTTTGTTTGTGGGACAGCCAGGAGGCCAGTGTCACTGGATCAAAGAGATATGAAGGGGAGATAAGTGTACGAAGACTGGAAAGGTAGGAGGGTACTAGGTAACAAAGGGCCTTGAAAGTCGAACCGAGCATTTTGTATTTGATCCTAGAAGTGATAGGGAACTACTGAAGCTTAAGGAGATGGTGGAAGGGGGTTATGGACAGAACTGTGCTTTAGGAAAATCACTTTGGTGGCTAAATAGAGGATGGATTAGAACAGAGACAGACTTGAGGCAGGCAGACCCACCAGCATGCTATTGCAATAATCCAGGCATTAGGTGATGAGGGCCCGTACCAGAGTGGTGGCAGTGTCAGAGAAGAGAAGGGGGTGTATCGGAGAGATGTTGCAAAGGTGAAATTAGCAGGCCTTGGCAACAGATTAGATATAAAGGGAGAGAGAAAATGAGGAATCCTGAAGGACTTTCAGGTTGTGAGTCTGAGGGACTGGGAGGATGGTGTTACTCTCCATAGTAATGTGGAAGGTAAGAGTGAGGGAGGATTTGGGGGGAAAGATGAGTTTCATTTTGGATATAATGCATTTAAGATGTCTTCTGGACATCCAGTTCAAGATGTTTGAAAAGCAGTTGGAGACGAGAGATTGGGGGTCAGCAAGAGTTTGGGACAAGATAAGTGAATTTGAGAATCCTCAGCATGGTGATAAGTAATTAAATCTATGGAAGCTGATGAGATCACCAAGGGACTTAGTAGAGAGGGAGAAGTGATGAGCACTGAGGACAAATTCCTGGGAAACACCTAAGTTTAGAGAGTATGATCTGGAAGAAAATCCAGCAAAGGAGACAGAGAAAGGGTGGTCAGATAAGTAGGAGGAAAACCAGAAGTGAATGGTGTCCTAAAAACCTAGAGAGAAGAGAGCAGGACAAAATCAGGACAAAAGGGGCCAACCAGTGATTTTATTTCATTCCCCTTTGAACTGTGTTCTATTCTCTGTAAAAAGAAAAGGAGTTCAGGGGAACTTCAGGCCAGTTTAGCTTTGCAACTAACTTTATAGAAAATGAAAGCTGAGGCCAAAGTCAGTCTATTTAAAATCTAAGTAGATATGCAGAAAGAATATTGTAGCACAAGTGGTACATCTAACGTCTTAATGGTTATAATTCATCAGAAAACCAGGCTCAGCATTGTTTAAGACTCTAGAGTCTTGTAAAGGCTCTTACAGCCTAAAGCCAGAGTAGCAGACTTATGGCTCCTGGGTTGGGTAAATGAGGCTGCATGACTAAGGCAGCTTCCATGAGGTCGGAGGTGGCCTGGGTAGGGATTAAAATCTGAAGCTTGGCCTTTTGTTAGAATTAGCC
The DNA here is from genome assembly GCA_028627135.1 of Pseudochirops cupreus. Classification (NCBI taxonomy): domain Eukaryota; kingdom Metazoa; phylum Chordata; class Mammalia; order Diprotodontia; family Pseudocheiridae; genus Pseudochirops; species Pseudochirops cupreus. The sequence continues at coordinate 134,067,681 of CM053582.1, read as the reverse complement.
AAGAGACCAGTGAATGAGCCTAGGGGGAACAGAAACTGATGCCTGTTCCCAGCTCATTAAAATCTCTAGAAAAGGATCAGAAAATATCCTTCCTGGCAAATTCTTAGTGGTTTTCACTTTATTATCATTAAAAAGAGTTAGCCTAAGTTAAGGTAACGAGCAATTGACCTTGTTAGGTAATAAAAAGATTTTGGTTAAAAATTGGCCCATGATTCACACATTACTCAGAAGCCTAAGGCTTCCTGAAATGCTTAATAAAACTCCAGATCTCTTGATAACATCCAAAACACCAGTTGTTTTTTTTTTCTTTCTGATAAAGATGTGGCAGTACTGCATTCCTAAAATATGATAATTTCCTGGACAACTCCTATAGACTCCTTTCTGAACTGGGAAGGTCGATATCAGTCAGGGACAGCCCTACTTTTAGTCTACTTCTAGTATCTATTACATTTTACAAACTGATCTTTTATCTATTAAAAAAAGTCCTGCTTGCTCTGGGTGCATTATAATGATTTTATAGTACCTAGTAAAATGCCTTGTACTCAAGGGCTTGTTGGCAAATGTTTTATAACTGGCTCTCTGGAGTAAAAATGCATTCATACACACTTTTAAGTTTAATCTATATTATTAACATTTTCTCTATCACATTCTTAAATCTAAACAATCAACCAAACAACAGAGCAAGCCCTGATTTATATATAGCATTTGCTGATTTTGGAGGTATATGTGCATGTTTATTTTGAGAACCTAAGAATTGCTTCCAGGCAGTCTGAGCTGCTTCAGTATGCTCCAGCTTGTCTTAGTGCAAAGGATCTGTCAGTTGTTGGTGTTGCCAGCATGGGGACTGTCTACTAAAACAGATCACGAGCTGCCTGAGGCACACAAAGATTAAATGATTTGCTTAGCACCACATATCTTGTGTCAGAAGCATTATTTCTAGTTTACTTGTTTCTCCTCTAACTTTCAAAATTGTTTCTTTTGTGCTTCTTTTTGGGTTTGATGATCTTCTAGTTTTTACCCCCCAAATCATAGGTTTAGTTCACTAATTTTTTCTTTTTGCATTCTGTTAATGTCTCCCAGAAATATAATTTTCCTTGGAGTATTGCTTTAGACGCATCTTCAGAATTTTGATATTTTGTCTCATTGTGATTCATCTTTCACTTAATTGTTAGTTGTCATTACTTGATTTATTCTTTGGCCCACCTGTTATCAATACGTCATTAGTAACTCTCCAGTTAAATATTTGTCTTTTGTTTTCCCTTCACCGTATTGATTAGTGCTTGTACTGTTATGCTCTGAGTCATATTTAATTGTTTGCTTTTTTATATTTATCTACAAATTCTCTGCACTTGTATGTGTTCTCTTTTTGTAGAGATAGCTCGTGGTTTTGGAGGAATAGGTACGTTTTTTACGTTCCCACTTCAGAGGCACCAGAAATCTTGCAAATTAACCTTTCACACAGTTTGATCAGTTCGAAATTTCCTGTTCTAACAGGATAACATTAAAATCTCTTGAAATCATTTTGTTACTATTTCTTTTTACAATTAAATTAATTTATCCTTTATGCATATAGAAACTATGCCATTTGGTATACATATGTTAAATAAATATATTATCTCATTTTCTATATTACCTTTACTGTAATTTTTCTATCTTTCTTGGTATTGTAATTTTTTATTTTTTCCTCTGATAACATTATTGCCATGTTTGATTTTTGAAAATCACACATATATAGTATTTTCCGTCTTCTCATCTTCATTCTGTATATGTTTTTATTTTCATATGTGTTTCTTATATGTAGCAAATTGATGGATTTTGGTTTCTTATCCATTCTGTCATCTTATTTTGTTTTGTTGAATTGTTAATACAGTTGCATTTAAGGTTATAATTCTTAGGTTTGTGTTTTCCTTTGTTTATTTCTTTTTTATTGATTTTACTCTATTGATTTGTCATAACTTAGTCTTCATTATTAGTTTTACTTCTATTTATCTGATACTCTCCTGTTCCCATGACTTCTCCCTCTCTTTCCTTTCTTCCTTGCTTCCTTTCTTGCTTCCTTCTTTCCTTCCTTCCTTCCTTCCTTCCTTCCTTCCTTCCTTCCTTCCTTTCTTCCTTCCTTCCTTCCTTCTTTCCTTCCTTCCTTCTTTCCTTCCATGTCCTACAACATACAAGGCAGGGCTTCTGGAGCACAAAAGTTGAGATCTCTCCTCTGTCCCGTTTCTCTGTGGGTATCCACATTTGTGGATATCATTTTAACTTTACTTCCCCTATTTTATTTATTTTTTAAATTTGGGTGTGGACAGGGACCTCTATTATGCCTCTCCTATCAATTAATTAAGGAGTCAGTGAAGTGTGAAGAGAATTGTACTGTTTCCTGAGGCTCCTTGCCCCCTACTTTTACCATGACTACTTCTGAGACTACTACCTCTGTATCTGTGTTTCCCTAACCACTGTAGGTACTGGCTGTTCTCAGGGACTGACAAACATAATTTTCAAGATGTGATGCTATATCCTAGGAAACACAACCCTTGCTTAAGGAGCTGGTTTTCTATGATTCCCATTCCTTTCAGAGAAAACATCTTAGGAGACCCCTATCTATCCCTTCTTCCACCATGAAAATATGTTTTAGTGCTACCATTTTGTCTTCCCTCCCCCCATCCCAGTGTCTCCCCAACCACTCTTTTTATTCTGTTATCCACAGCCTCAGAAACATGTCAAGTGAATGAAGAATGTATTATCCCCTTTCTGTTTACATCCAGGCCAGAAGGGAGTGAGGACATCTCCAACTCCCCTTGGTCTGTTGTTTCCCCTATCCTTACTTGAGCAGTCAACTACAAAGAAGCATGCAGTTCAGTTCACAGACTATTAATTCAGTTTTTTCTTCCCTTCTCCCAGCACTATAAGATGCCCTTCAGTTTTTAGCTCATAGATCCTTTTGGTCCATTTTATTCTTTCTCTTATTTCTCTATCCACTTTCTTTTTTTATAAGCTAATTTATTTATTTTTATTTTCAACATTTACTTCCATAAGTTTAAAATTTTCTCCTTCTCCCTCCTCGCTAAGATGAAATGCAATCTAATATAGGTTTTACGTATGCATTCCTATTAAACATATTTCACATTAGTCATTACCCACTTTCTTAAAAATAATAAAACCCACACCAAAATCCAATAGTACTGTGTCCCTTCTTTCCAGCAGACTCAGATGCTATCGCTTTGGAGCATACATAGATATTCTCTGTCTGCTCTTCATTGACCATGTGGAAACTTTAAGGGCTGTACTCCAGTCATGTCTGTTTTGTCGCTGAGTATCCTCTCTTGGACTGCTGAGCCAGAAGAGATGAGGATTCAGATGAGGACTGAATCAGGCTGGTGATTGTTTTGTGTGTGGCTCCCTAGGAAACAAGGTTTGACACCAGTAAATTGTAGGCACATGACAGGGCTCTTTCTTAACCCCAGGAACGTGGTGATCCTACCCAAAGGCAGCTAGTTCTGGAGGACTTAACCAGTCTAGCCAGGTTAACTGAATTTTTTTCTGTTCTGGACCAGTTCATTCTTCCTTAGGTGTCTTAGTGTCTCCACCCTATCCCCCCAGCCCTCCCCCACTCCCTGAGGATCACTATGTTAGTGCTGGACTTATTGTGGCCTCCAGATTGCATTTGGCCCTATTGCAGCTCAGAACTCCTAGGCTCAAATTACAGTCTCAGCCTCCCTTAGTAACAGAGATGATAGGTGTGCACCATTGCACAGAACTTGACTTTTGTTTTGCGTGATGCCTCAAATGCCTCTCTTGTGGAAAGCCCATTTAAAAAACAAAACAAAACAACATGTGATAATTCAGGATGTAATATTTTATTCTCTTTTTCCTCTCTCAGAGCTACCACCTAGTTCAAGTTCACATTTTTTCTTGCCAGTACTATTACAATACCTTTATAATTGATCTCTCTGCTTCAAGCCTCTCCCCACTCCAATCCATCCTTCACAAAAAGCTGCCTAAGAGACTTTCCTAAATTGTAGATCTTACTATGTCACCCCTCTCCTCAGTAATTTCCAGTCATCTTCTATTTCTTCCAGGATCATATATAAAACCCTAATTTGGGCATTTAAATTCTTCACAACCTATGTCTTTCCTATGTTTTCAGTCTTCTTACACTTTATTCTCTTCTGTGTAATCTAAAATATAGCAATTACTGGCTTACTTGCTGTTTCTCACACACTACTCCATCTCTACTCTCTGTGCCTTTGAAATGACTTTCACTTAATCCTCTCCCTCCCTACTTTCTATTCTGAGACTCCCTGGCTTCCTTTAAGACTCAGCTTAAGAATCTTCTCCTCTAGAAGGTTTTTCCCCAGTCACTCCACTTGCCAGTACCATCCTGGGTAAGGTTATCTTCCATATACTCAGTATTTATCTTTCACAGAAGAATTTATACATTTTTTTCTACACTATTAGAATGTGAGCTCTTTGAGAGCAAGATAAATTTTTACTTTTTCTTTGCATTCCCCAGCATGGATCCCTGTGCTTGGTATTACCCCAGCATAGTGCCCCGCATGAAGTATGTGTTTAATAAATGTTTTTTGATTGATTGGCCAATCTGTATTGCTTTTTGGAATATCCTATTCCAGTCTTTCTTATGATTTCCTGTTTATATAAAATAATTTTTGGTTATACAAGTAGACATTCTTTCATAGATAGACTTTTATCCTGGCTGCTTACAACATTTATTGTTTGTTACTGAAATTCTAGAATTTAATCACTATCTGCCATGAAGCTCTAAGTGCAGGGTCTTCCTTAAGCAGTGCTCTGTGGATTCACATAATACGTATTTTTTTCACTTTTAGCTAAATTTTCTGCAAACTTTTCCCATGTTATTTCATGCAGTGTGGTATTCAGTCGCTACATTCTCCTTTTTCCCCTTCCTGGACAGAATCAATATTTGTTGTCTTATATGGGACATAGAGGGATTCAGCTCATTCCACTTCGCATCTGTTACCTTCCCAGTTTCAACTCCATGGAACAAACAGCCTCTCCCAGGATAAGCTTATGACTTTTAAACTCACCACCATGCTGTTACCTCCAGCCCTGATTGATACTATCTCCCTCAGCCTCCTCTATCCTCTGATTGGAAGATTGGAGGGTGGAGTACTAAAACTCTTTCCAATGCCTTCCTTTATGGAATGAGATGCTCCTTCCCTGGGTACTCCTTGGTCTATTCCCCTCTCCCATTTCTCCCCTCCTTTTGTATGCCTCCTCTATTAGATTGTAAGCTCTTTGAAGGAAAGGACTGGCTTTTTATTAATTGTGTCCCTAGTGTTTAGGATATTGCCTGGCATATAGTAGGCATTAAATAAATGTTGTCTGGATTGGATTGGATTGGATATTGGATATTTCATGACTAGACTAGATGGGAAGCCACTATAGTCAAACCCTATAACTCAAGCCTTTTGCTTTTCTTACACTAACAGTGCTCAGGCCATGAAATAAATTGAGGAAAGGTAGAGTGAAGGGAAAAGTTAAACATTTCCACTTTCTGATGTTGTTTCAAGTAATGTTTTTACCTTATGTAGTGTTTTTGTCTTCTTATCTTGTTGTTTCCACCTTACTATTGATTTCGGGTATATTTCTTTCCTTTTTTTGAGACTGTCAGTTTTTGAGATACGGTTATCATTTTTTTGCCAAATTACTCTTCCCAAGGAGATGTTAAAATCAATGAACCATTCTGAAAAAACTATGTGACTTTCCTTTTAATATCTCCCCTACCCCTTAGTGTTTTTCCCCCCTCACAATTATAACAAGCTGTCTATCTTTCCTTTCCTCTGGCAAATGATTTTGTTCCATCTGTTTTTTATTGAACAACATAAGGGAAAGCCAAATTTTCCTAGCTAGGAATAGTTGGGTGAGTCCTTTGCTATGTCTGCTATGGATTCTGTTTAACTGTTTAACATAGTCCCATTTTTAGATTTTTGAGGAAAGATTTGCTTTCGCGATCAGTATCTAAGCTCTATACAAAGTTTGCTCTCAGACCTCTCTTTTCAGTACTTCAGACTCTCTTTCATGCCAGAGCTTCTTTCCAGGGCAATATAGGATGCTGTCTTAATTATCTGAAATATCAAGAAACATTAACATCCATAGCATTACTTTATACTTATGGGATCTTGGTCCTTAAATTTTCATCCAACTGATATAGTTTATCTTTATTTGTTATGCTGCCAATGTGAGATGATCACAGCTTAAGAAAACAAAAAGTATGTTGTTTCTCTGGAAAATGCAAAAAAATCAGTAAGTAAACAATTCCAAGAATTTTGATGAAACAGTTCAACTAAGTAAAAGGTTTCAATTTGTTTTGACTTTTAAATATCGTAGAGGAGATTAGTTTGCCCTTTGCTTTTCCATGATAGGGCTGAAGAGCTATATCTCTGACCATTAGAAAGCCTTTACTCAAGTTTGACCTCCACCTCCCCTGCCTCCAGTGAGATGATTTTCAGTGGAAGATTAATTGACCTGAAACATTTTTCTCATGGTCCATTTTCAAGTCCCTAGAACTTTTAGTTTCTTTTGTTGGATGGCTCTGAGCTTTCCTTCTGGGTCTCATGCAAGAGTCTACCTCTCTCCAGGAAGATCACTCCCTGGATTAAATAAATGTTTGTTGAATGAAACTATTAAGCTATTATTATTTTTTCAGATTCTGATGAATGTGTAAATGTTTTGAATGAATTAATCTTTTTATCTCTATTTACTTATATGAACACTTGTATGTAGTCACTTCAGCATAGGTAGGAATTTTTAAAAAGTTGCACCCTTAACATCAGTTGGTGACTGAATAATTAATTTTTTTGCAGAGGTTGATTATCTAGGCCCCTTGATTTTTTTCTCTTTCCTTTCCATTACTAACGTTTTTGAGTACAGAGTGAACAATTAATCATTGCTGTCAGTTTACCTATGTGTTAGTGCTGGTTAAAAATTAAGAAGAGAAAAATATGGAACATCCATACTTCTCTCTGTGTAAATATAAAAATTTTCTGTTTTGTTTTCAATGTACTACCACAGTATGTTCTTGACTAGAATAAATTGTCACTGCTTGTTTATTGTATTTCAATGTTATTGGTTTTGCTTCATAACTCAACTTGGTGTTTGTTTCATTGGTGGCACCAATAAGTGAGGAACTTGTCTTTTTAATTCATTCCATATGGAGTCTAGCAAGCTATAGCCTTTGGATGGACATTTAACAAATACTTTTAGATTCACAATGATAATAGCCAACATAACCCTAAATGAATTTGGACTACCAAATTGTTCCATCTCTCTGAACAATGATTAAAGGAGAGAAGTCAAGGACCATTAGCAATTTCCCAAGCACTTTGGAGGGAGAAATTGGATTTCATGAACCAATCTTTTCTCTATGACCAAACACTATTTGGATTTTATTAATGGTATTATTCCAATGATACCCTAAAATGATGCTTTGGTGTTTATATGTTCTGATAAAGTGTACTTATTTATTATGAAATTAAATCTTTAATTATGTCTGAATGATTTTGAGTAGATTAAAAAAATCTAAATAATGACGGTTGCATATTGTTGCAGTATGATGCTGTGTATTAGAAAATGACAGGCAAGTTTCACAAAATCCATTTCGGGCACATACCACCATTTCTGGAGACCATTGTGAATATGGGAGGCTGAGTTTGTAGTAAAAGCATTATTTTCTGGTGTAATAATCTTATTCCTCAATGCATTATTACTGAGAGACTGAGGGGTTGTTATTCTTCTTATATCTCACCATGACTACTTTCCTACTCAAGGATCCTTAGTGTTTCTTATTACTTTTAGGATAAAATATAAACTCTTTAGCTTGGCATTTAAAGCCTTTCACAGTATGGTGTCTGGTCTTCTTTTCCAGGATTATTTCACTTTATTCCCTTTTACTGGATCTATTGCAGCCAAACTGGCCTACTTAATCTCAGAGCGGGGCCCTTTAATTTCCAACTTCTCATAGACTATCTCCATACCATGAAGGTCCTCTTTCCTCACCCCCATCTGTTAGAATCTGTATCTTCTTTCAAAATTGAGCCCATGTATAATTTCTTTCTATGGGAAGCTTTTCCTGATCTTCTCAGCTTTAAATTATTACATACATTCCTATTTGTTAATGTGTTGTATCTCCCTCCCTCACCAACAGAATGTAAGCATATGGATGACAGATTTTTTTTTTTATTGTTTTTGTATTTTCAGCTACTAGAATACATTGGATTGTATAGGATTCAATGATTACTGTAGACAAAAAGAGAATGATAAAAGAGGAAAGTACTGCTTATCTTTCTGAATTTGGGTAAGGGATAGAAAATGTTAGAATCTTACTTTTGGGTGATAGAAGGAATTTATTTTAATGAGAAAAATAATCTTTTGAAATAATTGATTATATTTATTCTTTCTCTTTTTAGAAAAAATCCACTGTATTCAAGTTTGTGAAAATTCTGTGATTGCCATTAAACTATTAGAAATTGTCTTCATGATTTAAAACATGCCTTGCAAGTGATCGTCTATTGATGACATGGATACATTAACATCTGTTTAAAAAGTGCTTGTGGTTTGTAACATCAGCTGCAGAATTTCTTAGTTAAATTATGACTTTTTAATGCTGGCATCTCTCCACTGAAGTCTCATCATGGCTTGGAGGTAACCTTGGGTTGTGGTAGATCATGCCACAGAAGCACAGATTCTGACAGGTTTTGCTAGACTAGAAATGCTTAAAATATGGGCCTGTTCGTGAAGGGAATATCTGTGTTCAGAGTTGTGCTAGAACTACCCTATGTCTTGGGAGAACTGATTATAAAGTTTTCAGTGTGGGCATTTATACTTTGGAAATTGGTAAATGCTAGAATAATTTGATTTATTGTTTTATTGAGCGTCTAGACTTAAGAAAGTGATGTAAATATAATAATCATGTAGATTAAACAAAAATGTGCTTTGCATACATTTTTAAGAGAGCTGGCTGTTTAACGTTACCAACACTCCCCTGTCTATTCTAGACAAATTATAGCAACTCAAAGTATGACAAAATGCTATGATAAGAATGCATATGGATCTCCTCTAAGCACCTTTAAAATTCAGTGTTTTCATAATAATAGTAATGTTAGCAATAGGTAACATTTATGTAGTGCCTGTTATTTTGCAATTGATTGCTGTCCTTAGTCCTTGAAGATGTACAAAATGACATCAGTATGCCAGAGGCAAGTTTCAGTGTGTCTGACTGTGGCCGATCAGACCAATACAAGCTCAGAATGTTCTCTGACAGGTCAAGCACAGATAGTCCATGTGAACCTTTGGGGGTGAATTTTCTAAAGTGGTACATCCTGTGTTTCTTTGGAGCTGTTTCAATTCTGCTTTGCTCATAGAGCACAGCACCTTCTCTGATGCAGGCACACCATGCTGAACAGTCCTCTGCCAGAGTCTCCTACGTCACACAATCAATTCCAAAGTTCTTATGAAAGACCTTGAGAGTTTTCTTGTATTGCTTCTTCTGTGCACCATGCGAGTGTTTGCCCTGTGTGAGTTCTCTTTAAAATAGTCTTTTTGGCAAGCCTACATTTTGTACTCGAACAATGTGACAAGCTTTATAATTATAATCTTGTTTGATCCTCAAAAAACCCTGGGAGATAAGTGCTATTGTTATCTCCATTTTACAGATGAGGAAACTGAGGCAAAGGGGGTTAAATTAATCAACAAAGGTCACATAGCTAGCAAATGTCTAAGTTTGGATTTGAATTCAGGTTTCCTGAACACAGGCCCAGCACTCTATCTACTATATTACCTCGCTGCCTGTTTTTAAATGTTTCTTACCACAATTCTCAGAATGAAAGATCACAAAGAACCCACCTCCCTAATAATTTGGACATAAATCAATTAAATGCCCCTAAATAATTATACTGAAGGTTGGGGCAGCTAGGTGGCACGGTGAATAGCGCACCAGTCCTGGAGTCAGGAGGACCTGAGTTCAAATTCGACCTCAGACACTTAATACTTACTAGCCATGTGACCTCGGGCAAGTCACTTAACTCCAGTTGCCCTGCCTTCCTCCCCCCCCACAAAGCAAAAAAAAAAATTACACTGAAGGAAAGAAGGAAAAAGAAGGGCAACAGCCAACGCACACAAAAGAGCATATCTTTTCAGATAAGGAAAATTAAAGGACAAAGAAATGATCAGAGAACATACAAAAATGCTCACCATGATGAACAAAAACTGTAAATTAGAAGATTCTGAAGGGAAGGTGTCCGAAGGAAAATGACAGCAAATTAACTTCAGCAAATGCCTGAGAAATGAAGCTGAACTAGACATGTTATGTTGCATCAAATGTGGATCACAAACCCTTTAAAAAATAAACAAGGAACTGATCTCATTAGATAGGTAAAATATAAGATAATCATCACTAATAGAAACTGAACACAGAAAACTGAAATGTCAACAAGGAGAAAGTAGTGGAAAATGTTAATAAAGGAATGGAGTCAACGGGAGTAAAATTCTTATGCTGGAAGGGAAAAGGCAGAAAGCTGAAGGAGTAGAAAACTCAGTGAAAAAAGAAATAAAGCTAGTGCCACTTGGAATAGTTTCAGACTTTATAAGCAAAGATGACTGGAAGGTTGGGAAATCTACGGATTGGCTGTTGTATTGACCACAGGCAGCCAGTCATGAGAACCTATAATAGGACGATGGCAGTGGGAACCGTAGGAACAGTTAGATATGAAAGGTGTAAAGACCGAGACTGCAGCCCTCACCCTCCCTCTGCCCATGCCCTGCCCCCTCCGACAAATTGGACATGGAAAGTTCACCAGTATTTTAAATATGAGAGCCTGACTGAGAGATACTAACACTAAGAGACTTTTGTTAGAACAGATTTATGGGGAAAGACGATACGTTTGGTTTTGGAACTATTGAATTTGGGGCTCTGGTATAACATTCGAGTGGAGATGCAGAGGGAGGGTCAGGGCTGGAGATGAAAGTAATGAGGCCAAACTTGCATTTATGCAGCACGTTCAGGTTGCTAAAGTACTTTTCTCATAAAAACCCTGTGAAGTAGGTAAGTAC
>CM053582.1:134039914-134056099 GCA_028627135.1 Pseudochirops cupreus | reverse complement strand
GCTCTGGAGGCCTTTTGGCCAGCCGGACTGCTCCCCTCCCAACTTCTCAAGTCCCACTGACCTAGTACTGAACGCTGCTCGCAGCTGCCGCTAATCCGCTCACCACTCCTCCCATCTAGCCGCCCCCAGGGCACAGCTGTGGCTTTAGGCCGGGCTGGTTTCGGTTCGCAGTGGTGATATGGTTCCTCGTAGCTGAGCTAACTTTAGTGGGAAGTATCTTTGTGTGCGTTTTGGAGTTCTAGGATTGGTTTAGAGTCCTATTTTATGGGTATTTTGGGGTGGCTATGTGAGAGCTGCGATATGTTGCTGCCGCTACACCATCATCTTGGCTCCGCCCCCCGAGTTTTGTAGAATTTTACAATTACAACAATATCCCTTTTGTTTTTCCCTTCATTTATCCTTATCCGAATATTCTCAACCATGCCTTTTCCTGCTGAGCTTCTTAATATATAACACGATTTCAACATTACTTTCATCTATTTTGTTCTTTTTGAATAAGGCATAACCTTCCAAGGTCATAGTCCAGTGATGAATCTCACCGCACCAAATCATCATAATATCTATAAGGTTAAGTTTGCCTCTTTGCTTGAAGCCGTCTAGCTACATCGTGTTACAGAGGAAAATCTATTGACTCTAGAGTTCAAGGACCTAGTTTCAGAGTTTACCTCTGATGTTTACTATCCATGTGGCTAGGTCACTTAACCTTCCTGAACCTCAGTTTCTTCACCTATAAAATGAAGATTTTTGACTAGATTGGTGGTTTCTGTTAGTGGTTGGCAAATCTCTTGAGTTTTATATTGATGGTCCTAGAGGTTTATGCTAAAAAACAAATAAATAAATGACAGTTAGTAAATAACTACCTAATTAAGTTACAAATATATTTTTCATCTGGGATAACAAGTATGTGAGTGTCTTAAACATTATAGGTTTGTTTTTGCAGTGATTCAAAACTTTTATTACCATGCACACAATTTTAGTGCTTGTGCAGCATTTATATAAAACTCTGGCTACTCAATAAACAAAACATATGTTTGCAATTTCTCGATCTATCATCAAATTGTTTACAAAATGACACAAGCTTCAACATTTGTTCACAATTGATTCCCAATGGATGATCAGATGCATGATCATATATATATCATTTTCATTCTGTGCAGTGCACCAGAAGAGTTCTCTTGTTTCCCTCTTTCACCCAGTAATTGTACCTTATCAACTATGTAATCACAGATGTTACAAATATTTGCATTCTTTCAACATAAATGACAGGCTGTTTGAAAACCATGATGACTGGACATGCACAATATAAATCATCTTGAGACCATCACAGACCATCACAAGTGTTCTGTAGAAACAACTTTTACTGCCTTTCATTGGAGGATTAAGGCTGTTAGCCTTCTTTTATATTCTTTATATATTCTTCTATACAGTGGATTTTCAAATGAACTGGTTGGCAACATTGATCAGTCGTTTAGTAGTAGGGGTACCAGTGGTTGAAAAGAAGAAGGCCACATTTGAAGATGTTTCTTTTTTCCTTACAAAGGTTAGTTTATATGTAAATGTTGTTAAAAACTAAGCAATTTCACTTTAAGTACAGTCATCATCTAATGCAGTATTTGACATTAGTCCAGAGAAAAAAATTTTTTATTGTTACTAGCCACTCATTTTTGCCAGCTGACTAAAAGTGAAAAATGAATTATCATTTCTCAGCAGGATAAATTATAAAATTCCACCATTCTTCACCACATATTTTTTGAGTAAGCATTTTCACTTTATTCTTATTTTAAATAAAATACAGAAATAAACTCAACACAGAATCAGATTAAAGATGGTGTTTATCCAATGTTGAGTCAAATATTGTAAACCTCTGTTAAATAAAGAAATAAAAATTGTATTTACATATGATAATTATATTATTAAATATTTTCCAAGTTGTGACTTATTTTTACTAAAAATGACATTTATAAGGGGCAGCTAGGTGGTGCAGTGAATAGAGCACCAGCGCTGGAGTCAGGAGGACCTGGGTTCAAATCTGGCCTCAGACACTTGACACACTTACTAGACATGTGACTTTGCGCAAGTCACTTAACCCCAATTGCCCTCCAAAAAACAGCAAATAAAAAAAAATTAAAATGACATTTATATTCAACAAAACATAAAATAAGGATGTTTAATATGAAGGTTTGTATATAATAGTAAGCAAAGGAGGTCTTGTTGGATTATTTCTTTTAACTCTTACATAATATCCCATATAATATATTTGTAATTATTTTATAATTAGAATTTTATATTTATAATTTTCATAATAATAGGTAAAATATGTTTTGATGTTATAATTATATAATCTAAATTTAGTGGCGAGGTTTGGGGCAAAAGTTATCATTGTACCTATTGTAAGAACTTAATGAATAATTCTAAAAGAATGAGTCACATATTAAATTACTCTGGAGGTTCACAACACATTTTTTTGTTGTTGAAAGGTGTTCTTGGGACAAAAAACATTGGGAAACACTGGGCTAGTTGATTTCTGAGATCCCTTCCAAGGGAACTTGTTATCCCTTGTTTATTATTACCAATACTTCAAACATTTCAGTGTAGACATCTGACCCATAAATTTTACAGCTCTCTCTCTCTCTCTCTATCTTGCATATTGTTTCCTCAGATTTACTCTTTCTTTCTTTTGCTATTCTTTTTCTGTGTTGTACCTATACTGACTAGAGTATCTGGGTTACAGAATTTTTCTCCACAACCATACTTTCATTTTCAGGTTAAAACCCTCATGATCATACTTATAAGACTCCAGGTCAATACATTTCTACTAGAACTCATTAGATGTACTTTATCCCTGATCAAGTGCTAAGAGTATTTTAAGTCATTTACCCATTTAAAATCCACATTTCAATATCAGACTACATTTTCTTTGACAGCTGCCTGCTTCCTAAATCTTACTTTTTGTTCTGAAACTCTTACTTTCAAAAGATAGTAGTACTGGAAGAAAAATAAACCCTCCAACTCTAGGAGCTTCAATTTCTTAACCAGGAATCTTTAGGAGTACTCTATAATTTTCTTCCTACAGTATTATTTATCATATCATGAATCATTAGAAGTGGGTAGTTGTCATCAAACATGACAAATATCATGAGGTCCTCTATCACACGTGAAATAGACCTCATGAATAGCACCACCTGACATCTCCCTTAATGTCTCCTGTAGTCTGTATCATCATTACTTGGATTATGAGAAACTACTCCTTCATAGAATTATCCAGTATCATTACCACTATCATACACACACACACACACACACACACACACACACACACACACACACACACAGACACACACCCTACAAAAGAGCTATTATCTCTAATATAATCGCCTTTCTACTTGCCTGACACTGAATAGGCTTCCCCACTGTCTTGTTAAATCCTTTTTTTTTCTTATTTCATCTTTTAATTTCTCCTTTCACAATTTCAAGAAAAGTCTTCTTCTCCCTGGTAACCTGAAGAAGAGAGAAACATTCCTTCAACCTCATTATCTTTTTCCTAAAAGAGACATCAAAGTACATTTTGTGCTTTCAGAATTGTTAACTCTGAAGTACAAGTTGGGAGGCAATGTGAATGGAAATGAGAGGCTATATAGATGAGATATTAATGACATTAAATTTGATGAGACTTGAGAACTGAATAGATGGACAGGGATGAGGGACTGAAAAGTCAAAGATGATTCCAAGGTTTCAAACTTGGTTGACTTGCAGAATAGTGTTGCCATCAGCAGAAATGGGTAAACTAAGCACAGAGAAGTCTGGTAGGAAGGGAGGTGGTTTGCTTTTGGATGAGTTGAGTCTGCAGAGCCAATGGAGTATAATGATGGAGATACAAATGTGGATGACAAATCGGTGCAATTACACAAATATGCACTAAGTGTCTATTATGTTTAAGGATTTTTGCTAAGTGCTAGAGATGTAAAGACAAAATAAAACAGTCTCTGCTGTCATTGAGTTTATTTTTCACCTACATACCAATGCTAGATGAAGTCACAAGTGTGTCCAAGATAGCTAAAAGAGAGTTTTAGAAGACAATCACACTTAGGGAGTAGTACAGAGAAAATGAACCAACAAGTGAAACAAAGGAAAGTTTAGAAAGGTCAGAGGAGAGAAAGAAGAACAAGAAAACAGAATCCAAAACTCCACTTTTCAGGTGAGAATATTATCCATCATCTGCCAATTAACATGATTCTTCCCTGAAGAAAATTCAAGACACAAAGGAAACATTTCACTGTGCTCTCTGATCCCAGTGCAAAGGACAAAAGATAGCTTCTAGATTTACTTCTGTCTCCTGGACAAAATACCCTGACATTGATAGGTATGGCTAGGTTCATGACTGGCAAATACAACCCTTATCTTTCTGATTCACTTAATATGATAAAGATGTAGACAAAAGAAAGCTTAAAAGTATTTGAATGTAGCCAAGAGGTCAAGTCCACTTTTACAAATGTCTCCTAATTGATGATTGATTCTTTAATATTCCATGCCTATGAGAGGGAGAGTTACTGAGAATTTGGGAAAATAGAAATCATCTTTTGGCTTCCAGATTTGAGAAAGAAGACATGAAGTTCTAGACTCTCTTCAGAGACAAGTCCCTGAAAAAGATTCAGTTATGTCCCTATCACAATTTACAATGCTAGAAAGTGGAAAATGTACCCTAGGAACATTTTCTCTCTCTCTCTCTCTCTCTCTCTCTCTCTCTCTCTCTCTCTCTCTCTCTCTCTCTCTCTCTCTCTCTGTCCCTCCCTCCCTCCCTTTCCCCCCCTCCA
Source organism: Pseudochirops cupreus (assembly GCA_028627135.1). Lineage (NCBI taxonomy): Eukaryota > Metazoa > Chordata > Mammalia > Diprotodontia > Pseudocheiridae > Pseudochirops > Pseudochirops cupreus. Next base: position 134,051,288 of record CM053582.1, on the reverse strand, counting down.
TCCCTCTTCCCTCCAAGTCCCAAGCCCCAAAGAGTTTCTATTGTCGGTATATATATTTTTTTGTCTTTCTATTGTCTCATCTATATAGCTTCTCTGATTTCTCTTTGCTATCAGCTTGGATAAATTAGTTGATTTGCTATTTGTTATGTCTGGTCTTTGACTAAATTGGCATTTGGTGGGAAAGGAGTTAGGCTTGTATATATGACTTGTAGCACCCCCTTCTCCATTATTGGACAGCAACCAGGAACACAGCTTGAACCTGTAAATTACTTCCTGTAGACAGACATATATAATTCTAACCTCATACTCCTTGAATGTTCCTCTCAAGTCTGTACGGTTATATTTAGATTTTACATATTTTTTTTAAATTTTAAACATGGAGTAGATAGAACCTTTAACCAAAGTTTATATTCATTTTTATCTATTTGTATGCCTATCTTTGGCATCTAATTGGTGCTTAATAAGTACTTTTCCATTCATTTCATCTAGTGAATAATAAGTTTTAGTTGGATCTGCTCTCTTGGTCAAGTAATAATGTTTGCCATGGAAAGAATAACATTAGGCAAGGTAAGAAAAATTACTTTTCATTCACAACAGTTCTCACCAATCATATACTTCCTGTTGTGAAACACTTATATGACTGTTAGTCTTTGAGGTTCCCCTATGAAGTCATACCTAGAAGAAAACCCAAAGTATATTACAGCTATTGCACCATTTGAAATTTCAAGCTATATGAGAACTTAAACAGATGACTACCTCATGTCATCTCCTGGATGACAAAACTTTATCTTGATTTCTTTGTACAAGTACCAAATAGCTCCTGGTAGAATGTATTTTAGTATGATGAGATTATGAATCATTTGGCTAGCAAAGCACGTGGAAGGAATTAGTTGAAAAGCAGAAGGAAGTTAAATGCTACATGGCAACAAATTTTTTAAAAGTCTTGAAGTTTCCGTTAACTATATAGATGTTTCTGTAGGTAATTATGCTTATGAATCATGAAAGGAAGAAGAATGAGGGACTGTGTTGGCTTGAGCAAACTTTCTGGTCAGCTCCCTTAAGGAGGCAACACGATGTATTTGAAAGAACATGGCTCTGGAGCTGGAGGATGCAGCTCAGTTCAGCTAGTCACTAATCTGCTATCCCATGACAATGTCCTGACTACTGTTCCCTGAACAAGACTCTATCTCCCGACTCTGGGTATTTTCACTGTCTGCTCTCCCATGCCTAGCATGTGCTTCCTCCTCATCTCCACCTTGGCTTCTCTGGCTTTCTTTAAGTCTCAACTAAAATGTGACCTTCTATTAGAAACTTTTTCTGACTCCCTTGAATTCTAGTGCCTTCCCTCTGTTGATTATTTCCAGTTTACCTTATAGCTTGTTTGTACATTGTCATCTGTATGCTGTCTTTCCCATTGGACTATGAGCTTCTTGAGAGCAGAAATTATATTTTGTCTTTACTTATACGCCCATGTTTAGCACAGTGCCAGCTATGAACTACACAGCACATCCAGGTGTTTTCTTAGGATACTAGAAATGGGGAAGGGCTACTAAAAGTCATGTTGCTATTCCTTTTAAATTTGGGGGTGTATCACTTTGCTTATACTTACACTGAAAAAAAATATTCATTTTGAAGAATAAACCATCTTCTGCTTGAATGTATCCAATTCTCAGAAGTTGTGTTCTATAGAAGCATAACTGAGTTGGTTTGAGACATTTAGGCAATCAGGTTCTCCAAGGTTGTTTTGTACTATAGCTTGAGAATATAATTGATCCCTTTGGAAGATTTAGGGTTGTAAGGGATCTTAAAGATCATCTAGTTCAGCCCTTTTGACAGCTCAGGAAACTGAGGCCAACCATAGATAAAGGACTTGCTCAAGGTCACAAAGATAGCAAGTAGAAGAACCAGCATCCAAACATAGGTATCCTGACTCCTTCCACTATCCTGCACTGCCTCCTCACCTCTTACTTCATCTCCTCACCTTACTCAGGTTATTATGATTAATCAGAAAGACTTTTTATTTCAACACTAGTTAAGTTCAGCCATAACAATGTAGTTATGATGTTGGGCTTTAGTTTAAATCAGAGGTTCTTAGCTTTTTTTATATCCTGGACTGCTTTGGCAGTCCAGTGAAGCCTACGTATCCCTTCTCAATCCCTTTTTATGTTAATAATGGAAAGAAATGATAAATTTTTGTTAAGAGCTAGTGTAAATAATGACGTCAATTTTTTTTCCATCCAAGTTCAAAGGACTCCTGAAATCTATCCTTGGACCCCTAAGGTCCATGCATCCCAGGTTAAGAAATACTGGTCTAAACAATTAATCAGTTAATCAACAAGCACTTTTATTAAATTCCTACTATGTTTGAGGCACTGTTTTAGACTCTGGGGATACAAAGAAAAAATTAAAAAACCTCAGCTCTTAAGGAGCTTAAATGAATTAGAGAACTGAATTAACTGCCAAGGAACAGTCACATCTCCCTTAACTAGCAGGATGCTTCAAGGTAAAGTTTATAGGCCTCCTTAAACCATCCAGATAATTGCCACAACATCTGCCAACGCGTGGACAAAGGGTTTGCTTCCATTAAATCTCCACAGTGAGTTGAATAATCACGTCTCAAGTCCCTATGACACATCAAAGTAATAGAGGGGTCACATTTAGTTTTCCTATAAACGTCAGAATCTCCATATGTACAAACCATTAAGAAAGTAGTTTCACAGTTGGCCATAGTCTTGTGAATTTTGTTTATTTATCATTTTTCACCAATCCTTTCTCTTATTTCCAAACTGGAAATAACTACTGAGAACACAGAGAGTGAAGATGGAGGTAGATACATTTAATTTACTCCTTGATACTATTCCTGAATCTGAACAGCAGAAAAGGAGAGAATAGGCAGCACTTTGACTTCTGAGGAATCCACTAAGACCGCTTCTAAAAAAATCTATTCTATTTCAGGCCATTACATTAAGAGCTCTCTGTGCTGGGCTCAAAACCCTTCTAGTATCAGTATCCAGATTTGGAGAAAGATGAAATAATAACTATGTCCTTACACAGGCTACACAGGAATATAAATAAATTCCTTTCACATATTTAGGGAGGCAGTACAATGTAAACCCAGGCCCTAGTCCTGTTTCTATACACTAACTCACTGTGGGATCTTAGATAAGTCATTCCTAACAACTCCTCAAGGCCTCATGATGGAAATTGGATTTTCCAGCTCTAAAATTTAGATGGGAGTTAAACAATTTTATTCAATTCAATAAACATGTATTTAGCCCTTGCTGGGCACTGCACTAAGAATTGGAGAAAGAAAGTCCCTGCCCTCAAAGAGCTTATAATCTAAAACACAAAAAGAAGGGTGGAGGGGGGTAGAATTACCACCAGGTGGCATAATGTGCCATTGAGTAGAAACCAAGTGGAGACACTGATAGAAAATGGATAGTTATCTGGAAAGTTCTGAGCTCTCTACAAAGGAAGGCTTTGGAAGAAATTTATTGTTCCTCCATAAAGCCCTTCCATCAGAGGAGAGAGGCAGGTGAGAGGGCTGCAAATGTTTTTAGTAGCAAAAGCAGAGTAAGTCTGCATGGTGATGAGATTTCAGATGATCAGTTTATCCTGGGGGGGAGGCATGAAGTTCTGTGGGGTGGAATTCAAGCAGAACTATTTGTAGAAAATGAAGAATTATTGAACAATAATACATCAAGTCTCCTAGTCTATTCTGCATTTCCTTTCCCTCACATTCACAAGATCATAGACTCAGAATCAGAAGGGTCATTAGATGTTACCTAGTCCAACTTCCTCATTTTATAGATGAAGAAACTAGGTCACATCAGCAGCAAATGGCAGAGCTGGCTTTAAAACAAAGGTTGTCTTAAAAGTTTGATGTCAAATTACATTCTTTCCTCTGTGCCCCACTCTCTGATACCACTGTATGCTGCTTAATAATAATGCTTTATTTTATATTATTTTTTCCATCTAGATGTGTGATTTAACTGTTATAGGTAACTCATAGTGAGGAAAATTTCCTCTTCCAATGCTTATGGACAACAGTAATGTTAAAAGTCTATAAATCTTTAAAGTAAATGCATCAGCAGTAAAAGTACATCAGAATCATTCAGTCCACTATCCAGAATCACATACACAATAGCATTTAAGGTACCCTTTTTAATAGGACCTATTGTATGAGTGAAAAAAAAATAATGATATTTTGATATTCATTTTCCTGCACTAAACTGTCACTACAAATGGTTAATAGGCAATATTATCCATGGTAATTGGCAGATAACACTTCCAAGTACAGCAACAAGTCCCTGCTGTCAGCAGCCTCATCTATTTGGTTCAGAATGAGAAAAAAATATAGCCACAGCAACAAAAATCCAAGGATCTGGATTGCTTCATAATCAATCAGCTACTAGAGTAACAGGTCTTCACAAGCAATTTGTATGAAAGGGACCTCTATCAAGGAGGTATAATCAATTAACTGTGACATGTCATCAGTCATCAACCACTAATCTCCTTTTTTTCATAAAGCAAAATGTCAAAAGTAAACTCATACAGTGAAAAGTTTCTAAAATGCTAAATGGAGTTTTCTAGATGGAGAGAACATGGCTAACTGTTAATGGGACATTTCCTCCCTATCCTGCTCCCTATAGAGGAATAACCTATCCTGCTCCCTATAGATAAGCGTTGGGATAGAAGTGGGGGTAACATAAACATTTTGGGCTAAGAAATACAATGTAATTTGGAAACATTTAGCTCATTTATTCTTAAAAACTCCAATGGAGCTATGATCTCACTAACATGGATACTTCCATTAGTAATGCAGATTACAACCCATATCTACTTATATATTCTATAGGACTCTCATCTATCTCTTTTAATCAGTTATATAAAAACAGATTCTACCAGTTATAGAAACAGCAATACTATAATAATTCAGTGGAATCCTGACTGTCATCCAAATCAATTCAATTTAACAAGCCTTTCTTTATCAAGTGTCCACTAGCACTGTTGTTAGGCACTAAGGATACAATGGGAAAAAAAAAAACCCTCTTCCCTCAAAGAGCATATCCTTTCCCCCAATAGAATATATGATCCTTGAGGATGGAGAATGTTATGGGATTTTTGCTCTGCAAATATTATAGAATGCTATCTCTTCCTTCATGCAACTCACTGATAAAAAAAAATGCTGCATGTGGAAGTGCCAAGGAGCAAAGTTTGAAACACTCCAGTAGACCTCAGTCTTAGGGGCCTTCAAAGACTTTTTAATCCAACCCCATTCTTTACAAATAAGAAAGTATATGCCCAAGGCAATTTAAGTGACTTGTTCTAAGTCAAACCCTGTACAAGAAAGATAGAATTTGAACACAGGTTTTCTAATTCTAGAGCTTTTTTTCTTTCCACCTTACCCCAGTGACAATAGGAAGCTAAATTCCAGAGGAATTAGATCAACTTAATCATACTAAGTAGCCTAAGAATATTAATAAAGTTTCACCAAAGGGGCCCACATGACTTGAAAAATTCAGTATAGCAAGTTTTGAGTAAGGAAGTTGTGTCTATGTTGGTAGAGTTATGAATAACTGGGAATCACGTAGTTCTTTAAGTTTTGAAAAGCACTTTATGTGCATTATCTTATATTACAGCCAGTATGGACCTTATAGGCCATTAAGTCCAACTCCCTAATTTACAGATGAGGAAACTGAGGCCCACAGAGCACAAGCAATTTGTCCAGCATCACAGAGAAGAGCTGAGATTCAAACCCAGGCTTTCTGACTTCAAATTCAGCTCCCTTTCCACTATACCAGATGGCCAATGAACACAATCCTATGAGATTGTGATCCCACAGACTTTACCTGAGAAGACTGAAGCTGAGCAACTTGCCTGTGGTCATACAATTAGTAAGTGACTGAGGTGGAACAAAAACGCATGTCTTCTTGACTCCAAGTCTAGGACTTCACAGGCCATACTAAGATCTGAACCAGGAGATGAAGCATATTAGAGAAGTACAAATGACTTCAGTAACAAGAAGAGTTTTTTCCCCTTGTGCCTGAAAGTGAGGCCATGCTAAGACCAGTCTACTGGACAGACCAGTGTCATATATTTGGGGTCACAGTCTATAGACTTGTATATGGTATTCGATAAAATGTCCTTTCATAACAGGTTCCTCCACACCACTTCCTCTTCTATAAAAAGCAAATGCCAAGCTCAATTAAGGCCATCTAATTCAATTCAACAAACATTTTTATGAATTATCTGCTATAAGAGTGGCACTATTATTTATAGCAGCTCTTTTTGTGGTGGCAAAGAACTGGAAATCAAGGAAATGCCCGTCGATTGGGAAACGGCCAAACAAGTTGTGGTATATGAATGTAATGGAATACTACTGTGCTATAAGAAGTAAGGAGCAGATGGACTTCATAATAACCTAGAGAGACATATATAAACTGATGCTGAGTGAGGGGAGCAGAACCGGGAGAACACTGTATACAATTACAGACACATTGTATTTGTGATGACTGACTTTGATAAACCGGGCTCATCTCAGCAATGCAAAGGTGTAAGACAACTCCAAAGGACTAATGGATGGAAATGGCTATCCACATCCAGAGGAAGATTTACAGAATCTGAATGCAGATTGAAACAAACTACTAGGTCTCTCTCTTTTTTGTTCTGTTTTGTTCCTTCTTTCTCATTGTTCATTCCATTGGTTATAATCCTTCTTTACAACTTAACTAATGTTTAATGTGAAGGTATTTGTAGAAGCTATATTAGATTGCATGCCACAATGGGGGGAAAGAGGGGAGAAGAGGAGGGGGAGGGGGGAAAAAGCTTGTGGAACTCAATGTTGTAAACTAAATGTAAATTAATTATTTTATTTTAAAAAGTGTCACTATTGCTTTGCACTATGGATGCAAAGACAAAACTAAAACAATCCTTGTCCTCCAGGAGCTTATATTCCATTGAGGGGTGGAGGACAAATACATCTAGCTTTAGACACTCTAAGTTCTGTGTCATCTGCAGATTTTATAAGTACGCCCTCTCTTCCTAGAAAGTTTTCCCATTGTTGCATCCTCTGGTTCCTTAGTGACAGAGTACCTTGCCTAAGTGGGGCTCTTTGCCTGATTTCATTTATATTAAAGTGCTCCATTTAGGTGTTATCTGCTCAGATATTTGACATTACTCCCCTGAGTTTAAAAAGAAAAAGTAACAAAGTGACCTGGAAAATAGTAACAACGAAATCAAAACACAAAGTAGACCTATGATGACAATGAATTTTTAAAACATTTTTGCCTCCAGACCTCCGGTCATGAGGAACATGGAACATGGAACATGCATTAAAACCAAACCCAAGTGAGAGACACTCAGTTTTGTTTACTTAAGCTTATTAGCAACATGCAAAGGAACAGGATCAATGGTCCTGGGCCCCATTAACCCACAGCATCACGTAGAAGGACTCTGGGGCACTGGAATTCCTGAACTGCCCGTGTCCAATTCTACTCACGGATACAGATAAGCCCTCATGACAGAATCACCACTCCTCCTGAGCTGTCTCACTGCATTCACAAGTTCTTATTCTTACCAATCAGAAACAACTGGAAGATGTCCTTAAAGACCCAAAGGAGTTATCCCTAGTGGAATGTAAGAACATTAGTAATTGCATAACCAATTGCCCAATTTAAATGCATTTACTAAGCCAAGTGCCTTTAAAACTCAGGCCCCCTGGTCAATTTAACTGTAATTGAAAAGTTGAAGGATACTACAAACTTAATTATGCAGGAACCACAACCATTTCTGTACATGGCTCTTGCTTATGGGAAGGTCTGAGAAATAAAACATTCAATTTTTTGCATCAAGAGAAAAGAAGCAGAACTGAATAGAAGAACCAATCCTAGATATTGCTTTCCTAGGTATCCTATAGACCAGTGGTTCTCAACCTGTGGGTTATGTTCAATTTAAATACATCCTGCATATCAGATATTTACATTAAGATTCATAACAGTAACAAAATTACAGTTATGAAGTAGCCATGAAAATAATTTTATGGTTGGGGGTCACCACAACATAAGGAACTATATTAAAAGGTCACAGCAATAGGAAGGCTGAGAACCACTGCTATAGACTATATATAGAGGAAGACCAAGGGAAAATGGCTCTCTTAAAGCATCTAGTCCAGCGGCAGAGATTCACACATTACTGACTAGCTGTTGTGTTTAGTTATCTCAGTTGTGTCCAACTCTTCTTTGTGACCTCATTTGGGATTTTCTTGGCAAAGATTATACAGTGGTTTGCCATTTCCTTCCCTAGCTCATTTTATAGATAAAGAAATGGAGGCAAGGGGGGCGGAGCCAAGATGGTGGCGTAGCAGCAGCAACATATCGCAGTTCTCACATAGCCACCCCAAAATACCCATAAAACAGGACTCTAAACCAATCCTAGAACTCCAAAACGCATACAAAGATACTTCCCACTAAAGTCAGTTCGGCTATGAGGAACCATATCAGCACTGCGACCCGAAACCAGCCTGCCTTGAAGCTGGGGCTGTGCTCTAGGGGTGGCTAGATGGGAGGAGCGGAGGAGCCTCTCAGGTGAGCAGATTAGCAGCAGCTGCGAGTGGGGATTTGTGAAAGGGGGAGATAAGCAGTCCAGCCAAAAGGCCTCCAGAGCAGAAAAGCGAAAGGCAGAGGCTTTGCACCCGCCTCCACGTTGTAGCTTCCCGCCCGTCGCCTGCAGACGCAGGGGGACTTAGCAATTGTTCTCAGGCCAGTGCTCTCGTGTTGAGCAGCCTGGATCCGGATCGCCATCTTGGGCCTCCATCTTGGAGTCCCTAGCATGCCACATCCCCACAAGCTTCTTCCCAACCCTTACTATACGTTCACCTTCCAAAGGGGATGTCTGGATTCTGCCCTCCTCAGCCACCCATTCTATTTATTTTCCCCCAACTCCTTCACTCTTCTCTCCCCAATGTGGTTTACTTTGATCTGTCCCCTTCTCCAGCTTGGACTCTACTTCCCTTTTCCTGTGGCCTCTAGGTTCCCCACAAAGATCCTGGGACTTGTCTTCATAATTCTTGGTATCTCCACCCCAGAAACATCTTGTGGAGGAGGGGGGAGGGCAAGGAGTTCTTGGCAGAAGCAACAGCATAGTTTTAAGTTCCACAGTACAGTTGTCTGATAGAGTATTTCTGCTTGCTTCCCAAACTAAGTTAGGAGAGAAGAAAGGAAGGAAGCAGAGGAGCTAGAACAGAGGAGAGTGCCTGTATAGCCAAGGAGGCCTCATGGTAAAGTAGAATACTTCTCTTAGTCCCAGTCCCCAACAAAGGGGATGCTTAGTAAGAGACAGGGTTGAAATTTGGTATCCGCTCAGCTTCTACACCGATCAAAACCAGGGGCCCCTCCACACTCCACATGTTCCCCCATTTCTGTCATTACAAGTGACAGTCAAGGCAGCAAATGGTAGGAAAGGAGAGGTGTTTGCCTCTACTATGTGCTTGAGTACTCCATCCTCCCTCTGCCTGAGGACAGGGGCTACTTTGATTGGGTTCCTGGGGAATAGGCTGTCTATGCCTTTTTTTTTTAAATCTTAAAAACGATGGCAAAAATATATGATGATTTTAAGAAAATATATTTTAAAAAAAAAAGAAGAAATGGAGGCAAACAGGGTTAAGTGATTTGCCAAGGGTCACACAGTTAATATCAGAGGCCAGATTTGAAACTCAGATCTTCCTGACTTCAAGCCTGGTGTTCTATCCACTGAACCACATAGCTACCCAACCAGCTGTCATTAGTGTTCTAGTCTATATTTTGTTCAACAGACCTTGTGAACATTAGAGTCAATTTATCAAACATAGGGGGGGGAAAACCTGATTCTCTTCCTTGTCATTGACACATGAAGTTACTTGTTTCCAAGAATTCTTCATTAAGATGTTCCAAAGGGGCATAGTGGATAGAGCAGTGGTCAGGAGTCAGAAAACCCAAGTTCTAATCCAGCCACTGATGCTTTCTAGCTATGTTACTTGAGCAAATCTCTTACAGGCGATGTGCCTCAATTTCCTCATCAGTAAATGGGGATGATGATATCATCTCCCAGAGCTGTTGTCAGGATATAAGGAGATAATGTTTGTAAAGCACTTTGAAAGCTTCTCAAAGATGTAGAAATGCTAGCTATTATTATAAACTCCACAAACATTTATTAAGCATCTACCATGCACAACTTGAAAAGTGGTGCCGCACAGTGCATAGAGAGGGCTGGCCCCAAAGCCAGGAAGATCAAGGTTCAAGTCTCTGCTTCAAACATACACAGGCCAAGTCACTTTGGGCAGATCACTTGATGTCTCAGGGCTTTAGGCAATACCCTAAGATTACAAGTGATGGAGAAGTTGCCAACCTACATTGGTGAAGGAAGTTTTCCCACATGGGAATTCTCTATACTGATGAAATCACAGGTCTAGTACCTATCCCTATCCTATGCATAAACCTGAGGCAATGGGGATACAAAGGTAAAACTAAGTACCTGAGTTCAAGGAGTTTACATCAATATTTTCTTCTTTTTTTAAAAATTTATTTTGGGGCAGAGCCAAAATGGAGTAAAAGAAGAAATTTGCATGAATTTGCCCCCAAATCCCTCCAAATTTCTGTAAAAAGGCAACTCTAAACAAATTCTAGAGCTGCAGAATCCACAAAATGACAGAGTGAAATAATCTCCAGCCCAACAGCCTGGAAGACTGATAGGAAGGGTACATCACACTGGGCTGGGAGTGGAGTACAGTTTGGCATGGGCTGTGCCCAGCACTACAAGGCCAGAGTAAGCCTCAGGGGACTAAATCATTAGAAGCTGTGGCATTTTCCAGACATCTCAATCCACAAATTCTGAAAACAGCATGGAAGGTCAGTAGGTGAACCCTATGGGAGCAAGAGGAGTGAAAGAGAAGCATGGCAAGTCCAACCCGAGCCCAGTGGCAGCAGAGGTAGTGGCAGTTGCTTCTGGAATTCAGTGGCTAATACACAATCCCAGAAGCATGGAACAGTACACTCACACACACCCCTACCCCAACCCCCACCCTCACTGGAAGCAGAGTCCTGCCTTGACAGGGAGTTACAAAGTAAAATACTTGTTGGGGAGATAAATAAAGAGTATAAAAAAAGCCAGACTACAGAATATTATTTTGGTGACAAAGCTCAAAACATACAACCAGAAGAAAACAACAAAGTCAAAGCTCCTACATCAAAAGCCTCCAAGAAAAATATGAATTGGTCAAAGGTCATGAAAGAGCTCAAAAAGGATTTCGAAAATCAAGTGAGAGAAGTTGAGGAAAAAATTGGGAAAAGAAATGAGAGTGATGCAAGAAAATCATGAAAAACAAATGAACAGCCTGCTA
>CM053582.1:134023490-134039414 GCA_028627135.1 Pseudochirops cupreus | reverse complement strand
TATATATATGCAATTATTATCATTATTATTATTAACTACATCCAACTGGAACTTGAGATACACAGGCACTGTGGTTGGGAGATCCATCCTGCCCTACCGAAAAGTCAGAGGGGTGAGGGGGGAAGACATAGGAGAGAATAGATTGGGGGAGGGGGGATATACTGGGATGGCTGTTTTGGGGTGGTGCGTAGGGGAAAGATGGGGAGAAAATATGTGACTCAAAATCTTGTGGAAATGAATGATGCAAACTAAAATATCTCATGGAAATGAATGATGTAAAATAAAATAAATAAATAAAAGAATGATTTTTTTCCATATTGATACTGGCAAAAAAAAAAAGAAATGCAAATTAAAACAACTTTGAGATATCTTATACTTACCAGATTGGCTAAAATGATAGAAAAGAAGAGAAACAGATGTTGGAGAGCATGTGGAAAAATTGGGACACTAATTCACTTTTGTGGACTGTGAACTGAACCATTTTGGAAAGCAATCTGGAATTATGCCCAAAGAGTTATAGAACTGTGTATACCCTTTGACCCAGCAATATCACTATTCTGTTTCCTAGGGCGATTAGAGGAAAAGGAAAATAACTTATATGTTCTTAAGTATTTATAGCAGCTCTCTTTGTGGTGTCAAGGAACTGGAAATTGCAGGGATGGTCATCAGTTGACTGAACAAGTTGTGGTATATGTATGTGATAAATACTACTGTTCTGTAAGAAATAATGAGCTGATTGATTTTAGAAAAACATGGAAGAACTTGCATGAAATAATGAGAGGTTAAATGAACAAAACCAAGAGAATATTGTACACAGTAACAATAATACTCTTCTAAGACCAGCTTTGAAGGAGTAAGTAATTTTGAGTATTATAAATAGTCATATCAACTACAAAGTACCTATGAAGGAAGATGCTATCCACGTCCAGTGAAGAACTGATAAATGGAAGCATTATAAATGGAATATAGTATAGTTTTATATACACACACAAACATACATATATACATATTTGTGTCTAATGGTAGCCTTCTATAGGTCAGGTTGGGGAAGGTGGGAGAAAAAAAGTGCATAGTAGAGAACAAAATAAAATTTAGAAGGTAGCACAGAAAAGCAGGGTAGCTTTGAAAATGATGTGTAGGGGCAGCAGAGTCAAGATGGTGGCATAGAAGCAGGAGAACTCCAGGAGCTCCCCCCATAACCACCTTAAATACCTATAAAATACGACTCTAAACAAATTTTAGAGCTCCAGAACTCATAAAATGACAGAGAAACAAAGCTCCTGTAGAAGGCAGCCCGTCAGGTGGACAGGAAGGGTTCATCCCAGCATGCTGTTGAGCGGAGACCATCTCAGCCTGAAACCATGGCTGTAGCCCCCAGAGGGGGGAGGATGGAGGATGGAGGGGAGAGCAGGTTGGGGGGGATGGTTGTTAGAAGCACACACTTCTATAAAGGGACAGGGACAAAGTAGAGAATACAACAAGTGCGGGATGGAATAGGAAGAAGGGAAATATAGTCAGTCTTTCACAATATGTCCATTGTGGAGATGTTCTGTGTAACTACACATGTACTGCCTGTATTGAATTGCTTGTCTTTCCAGTGGGGGTGGGAGACAAGGGAGGAAGGGAAAGAATCTAGAATTTAAAGTTCTAAAATAAAATGTTGAAAATATATATGTATATATATTATCATTATTATTATTTACATGCAACTGGGAAGTAAGATATATAGGCAGTGGGGTAGGAAGATCCATCTTGCCCTACTGGAAAGTCAAAGGGGTGATGGAAGAGGATATAGGAGAGAGCAGATTGGAAGAGGGGGTATACAGTGGGGTTGCTGTTTTGGAGTGGTGGGTAGGGGAAAGACGGGGAGAAAAATTGTAACTCAAAATCTTGTGGAAATGAATGATATAAACTAAAAATAAACAAAAGTTTAAAAAAAATAAAAATAAAAAAAGAATTCATACCCCCCAAAAAGAAAATGATGTATAGTATTTATTACACAGTTTTTTTAAAAAAAGTAAGCAGTACGAAATGGAAATTCATGGTTTTATATTGAATCCTCTTTTTATGTTGTGCTATGTGCATGGAAATGTTCTTTTTGTTATTTTGTATTTAAGTTCAAAATGAATAAAAATTTAAAAAGTAAAGGTTTCAGAAGAGCAAGGATAACTTGGGATGTAAGCATATGGTTTAAAATATAATTTCTGAAAAGATTCTTGGATTTTTGGATCATAGCTTAAAATGAAAGAACTGATAAATGTATATTTATATCTACTCTTGCTAGTCTAATTTAAAAAAAGGTTAAATTCAAAAGGAAGGAATAAGTAGGAAGCTGTCTGTGTATGCTTTCCAAAGCAGGATACCATAGACTGCACCTGCTGTGTATGAAGGAAAATAGCAGTAGATATCCAGAAATTCACATGAGACAAAAATGCAAGGAAGAATCAGATTTCTATAAACAAACAAACAGGGTTTGGATAACAATCAAAGTTAAGTAGCAAAGGGACAAATTTAGCTTTAATGAAATGGAAACTTCCTAGTAATTAGAGTTATCCCAAAGTAGCAAGGGCTGACCTGGTACGTAGTGGGTTTCCTTTCATTTGAGGTCTTTTAGCAAAGGCTGGATGGTTGCTCTTCAGATAAATTGTATTTGGGATCCTTTTTACACAGCGGTTGGACTGGATGCTCTTTGAGGTTCCTTCAAACTCTACAGTTCTGCCAACTAGAGAACTTTAAGCGGTGAAGCTAATTTGAATTCATGGGGCTGAAACTTGGTGGATTGGAATTCGTGGCTGGGATATAGTTCTGGAAAGTTTTACTTTATTCAAAAAGCACAAAATAGGTAAATGGGATGGGGTAGAATAGCAGTGCATATTTAGAAGATATATTCATGTGAAGACATAAACTAGAAAGGGAAGGTATGACAGACAGAGTTTGTTTGATGGGCAGATGGGGCAGAAAAAGAAGTGAGATTTTCTTTAACATACTACAAACCACTAGGATGGAAAGAGAAAATAGATAAGTGTTAGGATAGGAGTTTTTAGTGTTAAAATAGGATTAAGGTTGTGAGTTCTGAGGAGAATGGGGCAGAGATCTTGAAAGTGGGACAGATTGAATAAAGACAAGAGATTAGCAAACAGTATGTGTATACAGTTTGTCTTCCTTTGTCATTTATATGGAAACAAATTTAAGAATCATATAGCTATCTTTTCCCTTCTTTGCAGATGCTGGGGCTATGGATGGGGAACACTATGTATAAAGTTGAACTTGGTTGATATATTGATTAATTTAGCTAATTCGTTTGTTTTTTTCACCTCATTCTTTTTAAATAGAGAATTAACTGTACCCATTTCTTATAAGCCTCCCTAGAGTGCTTAGACCATTCAATCATTATGTCAACTTTGAAGCATGCGTAGAAATTCTATAATTGTCTCTGGACTACTGGGTGGTGAAGAGAAGTCTTATTGTTTCGTTGCATTGCTGGAACTGGGAGTGGATTCATAAGGCACTTCCCATCAGAACCAACACATGGCCCATGAATATGAGTCTTGATTTATTGTTTTCATCTTTGTTCTTTTGTTTTAGGTGGAGGAGATTGGATGTTGTGGACTCCTTGAGGTCAAGGAGCAAAGACCATGCTGAGTTTTAAAACCAACGTAGCATTGATACCTAAAGAAGTGAGAAACAACTTTTGGAAAATGCATCCAAGAGTTGAGACAAAGACTCATCCACTACTGAAGCTACATTTGGCTTGAACTTGGTGGGATCAGTGTTATGTAGAAACTATGTTAAAGCCTGAGCCCACTCTCCCTAGTGACTGATACAGTATAGGGGAGAACCTGTGACCTGGTGTTGAGTGAAAATATACCTTTGTTGTTATATTCAGAATTAAAATCCCTTTGTAAAAATTAATTGATGTTAACTGGTTAAATGGAACTGAGGCATTAGTGTCTCTGGTGTCTAATAGTAAAGGAAATACATTAGAATAGTGCCTCAGACTGATATCATTAGAGAAATATGTCCCAATACCTCAGGAGTCGTCAGTCAGTCAACTAATATTTAAAGTGACTACTATGTGCCGGGCACTGTGCTAAATGTTGGGAATAAAAAAAAAAGAAAGGAAAAAGACAATCGCTGCTCTCAAGGAGCTTGTAGTCTAATAATACAGTAAACAACTGTATACCCCTAGAACTCTGAGAGAAATCAGGTAGAGTGAGGCCAGAGTACTCCCTTTTCTACTCCCTTTTCTACTCCCTTTTCTCTTTGCTTTTTAAAATTTGTTATTAAGAGAAGTCTCTCTGTGTGTGATACATTGGAAAGTGAAACGTAAGCAAAATTAAAAGATCAATAAAACAATAGAAATCATATGGCTAGGTAGTGATCACTAATTAGGTGGTGACTGTATCCCTTTCAGCTCATCATTATAGATAATTTACTTACAAAGGAAGAGCCATCAAAGACGCTTTGACTCCACTGACTTATTTGTATTGGCCATCCCTCTTTGGTCTCCTCTGTATTTTCAGAGGTCTGTACTCTGGGGTTAAAGCAGAACTGCAGTAGCTTGAAGCTGGCTGGAACCATCTTACAATAGTCTACAATGGATTATCTTTCTCAAGGCAGGGAAGGTATTGCCTAGGCAGCTTCCTGGAGCCATTATTTTTGAACTATTTATTCCTCTGGCTACAAGAATGCTGGAGTCTATTGCTCCTTTTTTTCCACTGGCTGCAGATAACAGGTGTTTTTTTTTTTTAGCAGTTATTTTTATGGAATAAGTAAATAAAGAATGTAAGCTCCTTGAGTAAAAGGTTATTTTACTTTTGTATTTGTATCTTTAGCTCCTAGTACAGTGAGTGGAACATAAATGCACTTGGTAAAATCTTGTTGTATTGATTTGAATCTCTTGAAAGTTTAAATTATACTACCCTGATTAAAAAAAAGAAAAAAAAAGAAAAAAGATAATATTGGTATGTGGTATAGTAGAAAGAATGCTGGATTTGGAATGAAAGGACCTGGGTTCAAATCTTAACTATGACCTTTCTGCTGTGTGACGTTGGGCAAATTATTTAACTTCTCTGGGCCTCAGTTTCCTCATCTTGAATATAAGAGAGTTAGATTAGAGTCTATAAGGTCTGTTCCAATTCCATACTTATGATCCTATAAATTAATGAGTTAATGTATGTAAAGTGTCATATAAATGTTACCCTAGTGGACTAGCTTTGGAGTTAGGAAGTCCTGGGAAGAAGTCCTGTCTTTGGTCAGTTAATAAGCATTTATTAAGTATCTGATATATGCTAGGCATTGTCCTAGGGGTTGGGATACAAATACAAGGGAGGGGTGTAAAGCCAAGCACTAGCAGCTTTCCAGAAGAATGCTACTGTGAACAGCTTTTAAGGTTCTGATTACACAGTACAGTGAACACTCTATTTATTCCATAACAAATCAAAGCAAAATATTCACAGTAAATCAAAGTATAGTATTTGCAATGTTACAACTTGTCACAGAAAATCAAAATATAGCATTCCCAAAAACTTATCACAGAAAATGGCCACATAGTTTCCACTACAGTGGTCACAAAGTTTTGAACAAAGAACAATCATTTAGTAACTCCAGCATTCACAAAATCCTTAATTCAATCACAGAGTACAATAAGTCAAAGTTTTCCATTCATGGGGCATACTAGGTTACAAATCAATTACTTATTCAGTCATCAGTCATGAAGTACAACCATTTAGTCAATTCATCATCCTTCATTATTCACTATTCAATCATTAGAAACTACACAACCCTCCACCCCTAGGTCATTAGTAAATTTACAGTTTATCAGTCAGTACATAGTATCCAAGTACAGTCTTTTTTCAGCTTAATTCTGGGTGGTTTCTCGGATTCCCTGGATCCCCTTCCATGGTCCCAGATCCTACCTGGATTCACCAAACCGTCACCTGGGTTCAAAGAGAGACAGCTTCCAGGTCCTTTTCCAGCTCTGTGTGCAGTTTCTGCTCCACAGAGGAGCTTGCAGTGTCCAGTCCATCTCAAATCCTTCACAGTGTCTGTTCCCGGGGAGACAAGGCTTAACAAAGCCACAAACAGACACAGACAAAGTACCAGCATCATGCTCATGCTTCCTCAGTCTTTGGCAGCTCTGGCTGGTCCGCGGAAATCCTCTGCAACTCTTCAGCAACTCTGGCTGGCCCTTGAACTCATCAGAAGTTTCAGCTGGTTCCCAAAATCAAAATCACTCTATCCGGGTTTTCAAAATCAAAATCACCCCCTCAAAACTGGAAGGGGCTTTCCTCTTCAGCCTCCTCAGCTCCTTCTCAGCCTTCACGGAGCCTGCTCCAAGAAAATTTCCCTCTTCCTTTCTCGGGCTTTTCTTACATAAAAACAGCATTAGCTTCCTCTTTCAGTCAACCCCTTCTTGTTATGTCAGCAACAAGAGACAGTTCATACCTTCTGTTTCCCCAACAGAGGCTTGATCATTTACTAAGTGCTAAGTACCTGCTACCTTTGCCAACACAAAGGGATCCTCAAATTCAAATTATATTACCATTATAAGGGGTAGTTTCTGCCCTCAAGGTATTTACATTCCACTGAAGAGATACAACATGTTAACAAAGGTAAATATAGCATCTATATGAAATAAATACAACAGGATGAGTTGGGTTTACTAACAACAGGAAGAATCAGATAAGGCCTCTTGAAGCAGATAGCCTCTGAATTAAGCCTTGAAAGGAACTAGGGGTTCCAGGAGGTAGAGGGATGAATGGGAAGATTTCGGGAAGGGGGGCGGGGTGCAGCCTGAGCAAAAGGCCAAAGATTGGAGATGAAGTGTAGAGAATATGGAACAGCAAAGACTGGAGAAAAACTTTATTTAAAAAAATTTTTGTTATTATTTTTTGCTTTTTGGAGGGGGAAAGGCAGGGCAATTGGGGTTAAATGACTTGCCCAAGGTCACGTGGCTAGTAAGTATTAAGTGTCTGAGACTGGATTTGAACTCAGGTCCTCCTGACTCCAGGAGGACTCTATTCACTGTGCCACCTAGCTGCCCCAGGAGACAAACTTTAAATGTTAAGCAGAAGTTTTCATTTTGTCTGAGAGACAATAGAGAAGCATCTATGCTGCTTAAGTGGGGAAATGACAGATATTTGCTTTAGTATATGTTTGTCATCTGTATGGTGGATGGATCAGAGAGAGGTAGAGACTTGAAGCAGGAAGATCATTTAGGAAGCTACTGCTATAGTCCAGGAAAGAAGTGATGAGAACTTGGACTAAGGTGATTGTGTTTTGAGCAAAGAAACTGGCAGGAATGTGAGAAGAATTGAGAAAGTAGAATGGAAAAGATTTGGCAACTGAATGTATGTGGGGGTTGAAAATGAAGAGTTGGGGATTGTGTAGGGTTATGAAGCTATGTGACTGGAAGGTTGGTGCTGCCTTTGACAAAAATGAGAAAGGTAGAGAGGTATGTTTAGGAAGATAGATAATGATTATTTGGACATGTTCAGTTTGGAGGCAGTTGGAGATGTGAGACTGGAAATCAGGAGAAATAAGGGGACTGAAAATGTAGATTTAGGAGTTATCAGCAGAGAGATAGTATTGAATCCATATGAGCTGATGAGATCAACAAGAGAAAAACATAAAGAGAGCAGAAGAGAGGACCAAAGATAGAACACTAGGATACATACACACACACACACACACACACACACACACACGGGAGGCAAGACATAAATGTAGGAGAACCATGACTAAGCAGTGTCAAAAAAAAACATTATTACTTCTGTGGCTGTAGGCAAATCACTTAACCTCTCAATGCCCCAGACAACTCTCCAGGACTGCAATTTACAGATGGTGTTCTGACCTGCTGTGGAGGCAGTTACCAGCACTAATGGTACCACAGGCCCAGAAGCATTTAAAAAAGAAAAAGCAAGAAAGTAATTTAATTGTGAGAGGAAGATAAAACAGTAACAAAGGAAAACCTTCACCTAAACCTCAAAATGACCATGAATTTCATCTAACTTCCTCTGCATATTAATACTTCAATATTATTCAGTACTGGAAGCTAACACATTTTCCTAAGAAAAAGGTAATTATCTCAGTACTTCTGACTCAGTGGAAACAGGAAATACAGTACTAGGAATCTGGCAGAAAACCTTGTTCTTATGAATGTCCAATTTCCACAGCTTGTACATTTTGTATTTTTATCCTTTTTTTTTACTAAACCTTTTGAAAGCTTGATCATCATTCCATTTTATTTAACTTGTCGGGATTTCAGAATATTAACTCCAAACCACATGAGGAATGGATGGAGACCAAATGTTACAAGACTAAACAATGCTAGAATAAAGCACAGGAGTCAATTTTGTGGGATCTGGGACGTGATTGTTGGGGACAAGAAACAGAATTACTGAGGCCAAGCTACAATTCCGCAGAACTCCCACTCTCCCCTCACCCATTTCCCCCCAGCATCAGAAGTACATTTTGCTTATGTCCTAGGAAATGAGGGATATTTAGACAATATGTTGACTATCCAATGAAATTTTGTCTCATCTTTTCCTGCCAAGCTGATATAAGAGCAACCCTAATTAATCAATCAACAAGAATTTGTTAATCATCTACTATATCCTATGTATCTATGTTGTGCAGTGGATGGAGTGCCAGGCTTGGAGTCAGGAAGAAGAGTCTTCCTGAGTTCAAATCCAACCTCAAACATTTTACTAGCTGTGTTGATCCTGGACAAGTCACTTAACCCTGTTTGTCTCAGTTTATCTGTAACATGAACTGGAGAAGGAAATATGACAAAACACTCCAGTATCTTTGCCGAGAAAACCCCAAATGGGGTCCTGAAGAGTTGGACCTGATTGAAACAACTCAATAACAACAAAAGTGGGCTAAAGTTGTGGATTAACTCTGTTCTTCTCCCAAGCGTGGTGTCAGGATCTGCTGCTGTGGCCACATCCCTGAGATAAGATAGCGTAGGCTGGAGTTAATGGATTTGGCTGTAATGGGTACCTGGTGATAAGGATTGCAGTCACCCCAGGCAGAGTGGATGTTGTAGCCATCAATGACTCCTTCAGTGACCTCAACTACATTGATCTCATCATATGTTCCAATATGATTCCATCCATAGTAAGGCCATGAGCACTGTCAAGACTGAGAAAGGAATGCTGCTGATCAATGGACAAGTCATCATGATTTTCCCAGATAATCCCACCAATATTAAATGGGGAGATCCTATAGCTGAGTATGTATACTGTGTCTTATATAGTACCTGCTATGTGACAGAAAACATGCTCAGCATTTTGCAAATATTATCTCATTTGATCTTCACAACAACCCTGTGAGGTAGATGCTGTTATTGTCCCCATTTTATAGTTGAGGAAACTGAGGCAAACTTAGGCTAAATGACTTGCCCAGGGTCACATAGCTAGTAAGGGTCTAAGGTCATCCCAGGTCTTCCCGACTCTGGGCCCAGCACACTACCCTCTGCACCACCTAGCTGCCAGTAGAAAGGTAGTTTGGGAAGGAGAACACTAGCAATTCAGGGGATCAGAAAGGGTTTCATACAGATAATGATTCTTGTACTTTATCTTAAGAGAAACAATAGACCTATGAGGTATAGGTAAGGAGGAAGTACATTCTAAGAATGTAGGGCAGTCAGAGTAAAGGCCTCTTGTGTGTGAAGAACAGAGAAAAGGCCAGGTTGGCTGCATCACAGAATTCAAGGGAGGAAAAATGTCTAATGAGACTGACAGAAAATTGAGTACAAAGTCGAAGCTCATGATCTTCATCTCTAGCCAAAAGAGGTGTTCCACCTCTGGGAGCCCCCATCCCTGACCTATTTCCACATGCTGGTGCTCTCATGTGTCATATACAGTCTTTGCCTCAAGGTAACTCTGTGGTATGGAAGGAGGAGAAGCATAGAGACCTGTATTGTGTATCAATAAAATCAACATATTCAGTACAAATAAAACACATCTGAGGATACAAAGAAAGGCAAAAGGCAGTTCCTGCCCTCAAGGAGCTTATAGTCCAATAGAGGAGACACCACACAGACACTCATATAGAAACAAGATCTATATAGGATACATTGGAGATAATTTCAGAGGGAAGTCACTAAGATTAAGGAGGACTGAGAAAAGCTTATTGTAGAAAGTGGGATTTTAGCTGAAACAGGGAAGTTAGGAGATAGAGATGAGGAGGGAGAGCTTTTTAAGCATGGGGGACAGTAAGTGAAATCTTGGGGTCAGAAGATTGAAATATTCTGTTGGAGATAATATCTGTGAAAAGTACTTAGCACAGCACTTTGGCTGCATAGTGGGCCCTATAAAAAATGCTAGCTATTATTATCATCAGGAAACCCAATGTTTGAGCATAATTATAGTGAATGGCAGTAGCTGTAACCCTTTGTTGTCCCTTTCCTATTATAGGATCATAGATCTAGAGACCTCAGAGTACCTTGGAGTACCATGTAGTACCTCAGACACCATGTAGTCCATGCTCCTCATTTTGTATTTGTAAGGTCCTAGGAGGTTAAGTGATTTGCCTCAAATCACACAAGAAGTAAACAGAAAGCAGAGCTGAACCCAGATTGAATGTTTTTCTATGAGTTTAGTAACATTGATGCTTCAGTTTCCCAGTTTTTAAATGAGGGGATTGGATAAGATTATCTTGAAAGACCCTTCTAGCTCTAGGACCTATGATCCATTCAGAATATCTAGATTTAGGGGCCATGTGTCTCAAGTTTGAGATTAATTACATTATATCTTGTGGATTTTTTCCCCAAAGGACTAGCTCTTTAGACATCAAGTTTAAGAAACTGCAGATTGTTCTGTTAGTCAACAACCAATCTTAATATTTTTTTGAAAAGTTTTTATTAGCAAGATACTTTTATTTAGGTGATGATAATCTTTGGGACAAAATCTGTCGCGAGAAAGAATGCAAAGAAAACACAAATTTTGTGCAACAGGCAATTCTCTTTTATGTAATCCTTATTTCTGAAATATCTTGGTCTTTTTTTCACTCACATACCTTCTCTCCACATTCTGTTTGCCTCTGGACTTCAGTCCTGAGCCAATTTCAATTTAGATTAGTCCTAGTGGTTAATGAAATACTTTCTACTTTCAGAACCAAGACCCTAGCTCTTCATCGTTTTGGTAGAGGAAATTTTACTAATTTTAACTCTCTGAGTGTCTTCTGACTAACGGAGGGGGGGATGTCTGTTAGCCCTAGGATTCGTCTAAGACCCACTAAGAAAACTTGAAAAGAAAGTCAGAACATGATTTTACGTCTGCTGAAACAACCTCTTAGCTTCTATTCTGAAATAAGGTCATTACTAACCTCCACTCTGCAGTCATTGTAACTTTTTATTTCTCATAATCAAAACACATATAAACATAGAAGTGTAATTTGAAGAGATGAACAATTTAGTAGCCTTCACCAAAGACATTCAGCGTATAACTCAAGAATTAGGTTAATTAGCAATAAACAATCATTCCTTGAGAGATAGGAGTGGGTAGGGACAAGCCACACATACACATAAAGGCATAAATACCTTTGAGTCATTTGTCTCTATGAATATCAGACTGTAGCATGCTAAAGAATACGGTATTGTTTTTGTTTTTTGTCCTCTGTGCTAAGGGATGCAAAACACATTACACAAAGGGAAAGGGGACCAGAGCTTCTGTGGTCCATTACCAGTTTTGCTCTGGGATCAATGAAAGAGAAAACAACTCCTTATATTTGGGGTCTATGTATAGCAGCCAAAGTGCACAAAGCACTTGATTTTTCTCTATGCTGATTTGAGATGTTGTCATTGTTGATATGCTTTCCATAGAAGAAACATATAGGAAGGTGGTGGATGGATTTCCTTTTCCCTTCTGTACTTGAGGAATTTGCATATTCTAGTACAACAGGGAAAATTTAGCCAAATAGTGATAATGAACATTACATAGCATTTTATGAAGTGATTTCCTCACCGCAGACGTGTGAGGTAAGTAGCTTATGCAAGTGTAATCCTCCAATGAAGGAAACTGAGGAAGTGTAAGACGGAAAGAACACTGGACTTGAACTCAGGGGATTTGGTTTCAAATTCTTGTCCTGCTACTTGTGTGACTCTGGGCAAGTTACTTTTTTGGGTCTTAGTTTCTTTGTAAAATGGGGAGTTAGTTTAGATCACCTGTCAGGTTTTTTAGAACTGAAACTATGATCTTGTAAGATAAAGTCAGTCTGACACGATCTTAGTAAGACTATGTTGACTCATAGTTATCAGTGCTTTTCTATGTGCTCACAGAGAATTACTTTAAAAACTCATTTTAGCATTTTTACAAGAATCAAAGTCCAGCTCACTGGTCTCATGTTCCTTGATAAATGCAGTCATACACTGAAGTAGTGTTATTATCTGTCTTTTTTTGGGCAATCCAGCTAGATTTTCTAACCCCCAATTTCTGCAGGGAAAAGTTGTTAACTACCCTCTGCAGACCCCAAAACCACTGTGATTGAGAATGAGGATTCAAATTATCTAAAAAAAAATATAGAACAAAATAGAGAAGGAGGAAGAAATCCTTTCAAGTAAATCTCTACAGGAAAAACATAGCAGAAAACTATAGAAACCAGCAATAAAAAGCAATAAAGTATTTAATACAACAAAGAATATGTAAAATAATGTCAGGGAAAATTTCCAGAGGCAAATAATTTTGCAACTCTAAATAAAACTCCCCTAAAAGAATGGAATGACCACAAAAAACTGAGGATGTTTGAAAAGACATAATAAAATAATTGAAGGAAGAAAAGAGGATAAATTTGAGTTCTTAATGAAAAACTTCAATGGAGAATTGATGGTTCAGAAGAGAAAGTAGTAAATCTTAACAAAACAGGGGTCTCTGAAAAACAGAATTTAATAGACAGTACTCAAGAAATGCAATTGAAAAATAAGAATGATTAAAATAAAAAGAGAGAAAAAATGATTAAGAAAATTGATCCAGAAGACAGAATTCAAAGAGACATTATAAGAATTGTTGACCTTCCAGAAAACGTAATTAAATAACCCTTCTCCTTAATACCACATTTAGACTTATTGGTTGGTGAAGGGCTAATTGACTGACTTCAATCTATGTCTTGATTCATGCAAAAATAGTACATTCTGGATACAACCTTGGCATGGGGCTATAGGACCCATTCTCTCACAGGTCATTCCGTCTTCCCTCTGAAAGTTGATCACTGCAGAAGAAAATATTTGCAGAGAAAGCAGCATTTGGGTCATGTAGGTACTACCTACATAAAATCATGAATTTCAGACTTAGAAAGGAACTCGGTGCCCATTTAGTTCACCTTTTGACTGTATTGGTTTCAAAGTTTATTTTTAAATTAGGAACTAGGAAAAAATTAATAAACATGAATGTTTCCATAGGCAAAGAAAGTCAGAAAGTAGGGGTTGTACATGGAACTGCAGAGCTGCTATATTCAACTTATTCCTTTTACTATTATTAAATTTAATGTGAAACTACAGACGCTGACCTGTTTTTCTTTGTTCCTTCACTGAACAGTATTTTGGTTTTATCTTTGTATGTTAAAAATGTTTTATTGATATTCTTCCCCTCCTTTTCCCTTTTCTTTGCATCACTTGCTATATCCTCCCACTTTCCCCAAGAGTATTCTTTCTCCAGAAACAAAAAAAAACAAACAGAAAAAGATCTCTCTTTTAGAAAAAGTATGATAAAGTGAAACAAATTTGGGTTGTAATGATCATGTCTGGAAGGGTATATCTCATTCTATACCTAGTGTGCCTCCCTTTCTCCATCCCTTTCAACAGTTGTCATTTTATTTTTTTGTCATCTTTGTCAATCTCGAGGGTATTGTAGTAGAAACTCAGTTTCGAAAATTCAGATTAATTTTATTAGTAAAACCCCTAGGTGTCACCACAAAGCTCAAGATAAGTTGCTGTATTTTTCTTTAAAGTTCAAGGCAATTGGTCTCAGGAGTTTGCGTTGTCCTTTCCCCCTGCTATTTTGTGGAGCTTATATTGGTTATTATGGAAATCAAGAAACTTGGAGCCTCAAATTAGGGAAGATTTCTTTTCTTCCCTTAACCATTGAATCAAGACCTGTCTTCCTGCAGTATAGTAGACGCTGAAAAAGAGAACACTCGTGAAAGAAGTACAAACAACAAGTAAACAAGATGTAGAAGAGAAAGCAACTCTAAAATGTAAGTGATAATAGTTCACCAGGCAGTGGTATGGCAAGAGGGAAGATGATTCTAGATAATGGAAAAATTCTTTAGGTGCCAATAGTGTTGAGAGGTAGGCATAATCAGGAAAGCGAGTTCTGCCCAGGATGATCACTACCTAAGTGGGTCAGTGGGCACGGCAAAACTTGGCCACCACAGTTGTTAGCCTGGGGTAGCAATGTCCTTAACTTGAGATTGGGATCCATTGCGCGTGCCCTTCTGTACCCTATGCCCCTTCTCCACAGAACAGTTTCATGCTCTTTGATCTTGTTCTGACTTGCCCAGATCTACAGATGTTATTGCCCCCTTTTTGACTAGGAAAATTATACTTCTTGACAGACAGGTCACTCTTGGGCGTCTTCATTAATGATTTGCATCATATTTTTTATATGGTTGTTGATAGCTTGAATTTCTTCCACTGAACCTTGCCTGTTCATATCCCATGATCATTTTTCCATTGGAGAATGGTTCTTGTTCTTACATATTTATTTGTTGTTGTTCACTTGTTTCAGTCATATCTGATTCTTCATGACTCCATTTGGGGTTTTCTTGGCAAAGATATTGGAGCGGTTTGCCATTTCCTTCTCTAGTTTATTTTAGAGATGAGGAAACTGAGGCAAACAGGGTTAAGTGACTTGCTCAGGGTCACACAGCTAGTGTCTGAGGCCAGATTTGAACTGAGGAAGATGTTTTCCGGACTCCAGACCTGGCACCCTATCCACTATGCTACCTAGCTACCCAATTATATATTTGTACAAATTTCCTCTATGACTTAAATATCAGACTATTAGAAAAAGTGCTATAATTATTTTCCCATTTAACTGTTTCCCTTTCAATTCTAGTTCTTGCTTTTGTTTGTGCAAAACCTTATCAATTTTGTGCAATTAAAAAATGTTCATTTTATTTCCTGCAATCCTTCTCTCTGTTGTTTGGTCAGTGATTCTTCCTTTATTCATAGTTGTGAAAGCTATCTTCTTCCCTTTTCCTTGAATTCACTATAATATGACCTTGAATCATTTGGAGCTTATGTATGGTGTGAGATTATGTAAGCTTGATTTTGCCTAGATCACTTTCCAGTTTTCTGAGTAGTTTTTGTTGAATATTGAGTTCTTACACCTCTGTGACTTATCGCCTTCATTTTATGCTCCTGACTTCAATTGCATTCGTATTTTATGTACTTAATTTATTCAATTGATCAATTTTTAAATTTTTTTAAAAAACCAGTACCAAATTATTTTGATGCTCATTACTTTGTAGTTTAGCTAATTTTCAGCACAACTACATCTCTTTCTTTCCCACATTTTTCATTATTTCCTTTGAGATTTTGACCCTTTTTCTCCAGATGAAAGTTATAATTTCATCTAGCTTTGTCAAGTAATGTATTAGTAATTTGATTGATATGGGACTTAATATGTAAACTAATTTGGATAGCATTGTCATTTTATTATATTACCATGGCTTAATCAGGAGCAATGATTTCTCTCCAATCATTTGTCTTTCTTCATTTCTGTAAAATGTTTTATGATTGTACAATTTCTGTGTGTGTAATGGTATTGAATCTAACTCCCATCCTAAAGCCCATTGTTATGGGACTCTCTCCTCTTTGGTGGAGATGAATATCCTGCCCTGTGTGAGGATCAGGGTGCAGTTGGTGAGAGTAAGAGAGCTCTAGCCTTTTTTCAGTCTTCTTCATGACTTTTTAAGCTT
>CM053582.1:133991743-134022990 GCA_028627135.1 Pseudochirops cupreus | reverse complement strand
TAGCTTTAAGGCAATCTTCATGTTTATTGGAAGCCCCTGGTGGGGGAGCTCTGGCTGTGCTGTCTTGCAGCTCTCTGCCTTGGTCCTTCTTCTCTTCAAAGAAGGAATCTAGGGTTTGATTGCTGTTCTTACCCTGCTTCTTATGCTTATGAGCCCCCGGGGCTCAGCCAGGGCTTCAGGCCAGGCTGGTTTTGGTTTGCAGTGCTGATATGGTTCCTTGTAGCCAAGGTGACTTTAGTGGAAAGTATATTTGTGTGCGTTTTGGAGTTCTAGGATTAGTTTAGAGTCATATTTTATGGGTATTTTGGGGTGGCTATGTGAGAGCTGCGATATGTTGCTGCTGCTATGCCGCCATCTTGGCTGCACCCCCTGGAGATCCCTAATTTGCATTTCTAATCAATAATGATTTAGAGCATTTTTTCATGCAACTGTTTTTTCATGTAGTTTTGATTTTTTCATTGGAAAACTGCCTCTTCTTATCCTTTGACCAGTTGGGGAATGACTCATGTTCTTATAAATTGTAGCCTTTGCTTTCAATGATTATCAATGAGGATACCAGCTATGTGCTTACAATCTCCATTTTCTTGCCTGGGTCTTCATAATTTTTAGCAATGTTTTCTAATTTACTTGTGGAAGTTCCACAAGAAGTAAGTAATCATTATCCAGTATAATAAGCATTGTAAAATATTCTATCCCATCCTCAATACATGCTCCAGGAATTCAGCAATCTGGCCTATTAAATCTGGAATCAAATTTATATGATGGGGACAGAAGCAATATTAGGCAACAGCTTATATGAAAAAGTTCTCATGACATATGAGTAAACTGCAAAGTTCTTATTATTAACCAATAGTGGTAGTCACAAAAGTTAAGGCAAGCTTTATGCTTAATAGGAGCGATAGACTAGACAAAATTAAGGAAGTGATAGACTCAGTGTATTCTGCACTATTCAGACAATATCTGTAGTGCTGTATTGAATTCAATAAGCCACATTTTACAAAGAGTATTTTCAAACTAGAGCAGGTCTAGAGTAGGGCTACAAAGAAGGAAAGTATCCAGTGACAAAACAAAAAAATTCATACCAGTTGTAGCCACCACCACTTCTTTTGTCCTGTCCCTCATTATTTTCACATTTATATTTTCTGTATCCCAATGAACTTAACAATATCTATATTTCTAGCTAGCTAGCTCGTTATATGCATACATATTTATATATATATATGTATATGAAATTCTATGGACTGTGACTTTTTCCTCAGTACAGAAGATTGTGTCTGCTGTCCTATCAAACGCTTCAATATTCACTTTAAGGTTATGTTAGCAATACAACCTTGATAATAGGGTTTCAAGGAATATAGTTTGGAAAAGGCACTCCTGGTCACGCAACAGGAAACTATTTAGGTGGCTTTGTGTTCTCATTTGTATGGGTCCTCCCTTCAATAGTCAAGATTACAACTCATCCATAGCTTCCCATCCTATGCCTTGGATGTATCTCTGCCTATAAATTTTCCATAAAGGACCCAGCAAATCTCTCGACGTTGTAGAGATGCTAATGGAGCAGAGGCATTGTTCCACTGGTTATCCTTTGCTCTCTCCACAGACTCAGTCCACTTCCTTTTCCCATCATACATCTTTATTATGTATTTAATGCTACTTCTCCTGTATAATTCATCACATGTTACAATTCTTTATTTTTGGGGGGTGATCAACAAATTTAATTCTTCAGAGATTGTGAAATTCTATTACTCTTGATGTTAAAATATTGAGTTTTGGCTATACCCCAAGAAAGTCAAGTATATATGCTAAAATAATTATTGCAGTATATTGTGTCATGGCAAAAAAAAATTGGAAACAAAGTAGATGCCCATAAATTGAGGGATGGTTAATCAAATTGTAGTACATAAATGTAATAGAATATTATTGTGCTTTAAGGAATGATGAATATGAATAATACAGAGCAGAATGGGAAGACATATGATCAGAATCAAAATTAAGTAAATAAAAACAATAAAGAAAAATGCACAATGACTAAATTAGTTTAAACCAAAAGAATGAAAATGTTGAACAGAATAATGTGTAATGACCAAACTTTACCCTTAAAAGGAGATGAGAAAATAAAGAGTTCTAAACTATGGGTGTAGAATATTATCTACATCACCAGACTCAGTTGGTTGGTTAGTTTTGCTATACTGCTTTTTCCTTTTTTTATTTTTGTTTTTTATTCTTTTGTTTTTTAAATTTTTTATTCTTTTGTTTTTACAAGAACTGGTTTCCTGGAATGAGGAAGAAGGCAAGGTATATTTGTAAATAAAGAAACAAAGATATTAGCAAAAACATTAATTTTTTTTAATATATGTCTTTGTTTCTGGGGAAAATTTGTTATAATTAAAGTTTCCAAAGTGCAATCCAGGCTATTCTATTTAATTCCAAGAAAGATTCATTGTCTATCCACTTTATGTGTTCAAACCATATGGACCAGCTCTCTGGGCTATCCCCATTGCATGCCAAAGCCTAGATAGTAAGCATCCTTCATCCACCTTTTAGTTTTTGCTGAGTCAGTTATTAGACCAAACTCTTTTGAGTCATAGAGCTCATCTAGGTAACTCTTAAGTGCTTTGGAAATTTTATATATTCATTACAATTTCATCTACAAATAGAAGCAATTAGAGTACTTTACCGTCTATAGGAAATCCTCTTCCATTTGGACTCTGCACTGGACATTCTTAGTAAAAGGGATAAACACCTTTCACAAGCATATTTCTCTTCACTTTAGCCTCAAGCAATGTTAATAATTTTTAGTCATGCAAAATATATTTCCATATTAGTCATGTAAAAGAAAACACAAAAATACAAGAAAAATAAAGTTTTTTAAAAGTATACTTTGGGGCAGTTAGGTGGCACAGTGAACAGAGTACCAGCCCTGGAGTCAGGAGGACCTGAGTTCAAATCTAGCCTCAGACACTTGATACACTTACTAGCTGTGTGACTTTGGGCAAGTCACTTAACTCCAACTGCCCTCCAAAAAAAGCAAAACAAAAAAAACCATTTTTTAAAAAGTATGCTTTGATCTATATCAGTTCTTTCTCTGGGTGTGATAACATTTTTCATCATAAATCCTTCAGAGTTGTCTTGAATCATTGTACTACTGAAAACAGGTAGGTCAATCATAATTGGTTATCTTACAATATTGTTGTTATTATGTACAATGTTCTCCTAGTTCTACTCATTTCACTTTGCATCAGTTCATGTAAGACCTTCGAGGTTTTTTTGAGGGCATCCTGCTCATCATTTTTTTATAGCACAAGAGTGATGTTAATAATAAAAGAGATATGAAAGCTATTTTTTTCATCTACCAAATCAGATGTGTTGTGGGTTTTTTTCTTTTTAGTGAACAAACTGATCTCAATAGGACTTTGTATTCAACATATATTTTATCAACCATATGCTTGTAAATATGTGATCTGCTTGAGAATTTGTTTTTCTTTTTGGTCCATACTCATCTTTCCATTTTTAGCCTTAAACAGTTGCCTAAGGTATTAAGAAGTTAAATGACTTGCCCAAAGTAACATAGTCAATATGTGTAAGAGGCATGACTAAAAAACACATTTCTTCCAGAATCAAGGTAAGTTCTACATCATGCTAATATAGAATACCATTTGTGAAAGCCTGTCTCATTCTTGTACCTTTATCTGGAATGCCTTCAGTGAATATAGAAATTATCCTAAAAGCTTTTCTAGATAAGGAAAAAAGTATATAGTCATGAGATATTCATTTTTCTTGATAGATTTTGGTAATAATAATAATAATGTATCAGGTTTTTTTCAGATCTTCAGAATCCTCTTAATATATATTGGGAACTGGTCACTTATGGAATAACAAGGACAGAGAATTAACAAGAGAGAAATAAAGATTAACAAGCAGTTCTGATGGCCCAGAACTAAAATGTAAATTTGTAGCAAATTCAATCACTTTTTAATATCCTGGCAAATATCTTGTCTTCAAATCAATTTATATTCTTTATTCCATATTCCTGTTTCAATTTATTTTCCATTTTTTAAATTACTCTAGAAATAAGTAACAGTTCTTTAACGCTTATGAAGATCTTGCTACCACATTACAAGAGGAATTTTTTTCATATTTGATCCAAAGGTTTACTTCGTCTTACACATAACTAAGACATACATCAATAATTTATGTCTCTGGGCAAAGATATACTAGGAAAATGAGATGGAGAATTGAAATAATTGTCTCAATAAAACAAGAAATAAAATCCTACATTAACAGTTCTCAAATGTTACCACTTGGGATTTAAAGGAATAAATATTCTCTACCTCCAGTTTTTGGTTATGATCCATCATTATTCTAATTAAAATGTAATCTTACACAACATCCATTGTGGGATAGATATGTTTTCTGTTTTATTAGTACAATTACTATTGGAGGGACTGATCATTTTGGCCATCTCCTAGCACAGTGCCTGATGCATGGAAACTGTGTTGAATTTAGTCCAACTTAATAAAAAGGAAAATATTTTAACTAAATCCTAATATGATATCTAGTTTAAGACTTGGGTAGGCTGATGCAGAATTCTTTTTCACTAGGAGTGTATCCATTTGTTTATTTGGGGACTTTGAGCTGTTGAGATCAATTATTTCCAAATGAATACATTTACTCTGACTTAATGTAAAATGTAGAATTTGGAACTAGAGGAAACCATCACATATTCTGACACTCAGTCTTTTCTGTATCCTTAATGGGAAGGCTAACAGCTATTTTTTTAATTGCATATCATAATTATCCTATTTCTGAATGAAATTTTAAGCACCTATTTATAATCATTTGGAAAGACAGCTTTAGCATCTGTCACTATTTCCAATTTCTGCATTAACCATACTAGCCTTAATCTAGATGTTTGTGTCATGTTTTTGAGTGAAGGGGTCTGCAAAGTATCATAACCCAGCACCTTCCCACTCACTCCATTAGGATGAGTTTGATAAGAGTATATATAATTGAATTAAAAGGTTTTTTTTAACTATTATCAGATCAATGTAGAAAGTAGATAATGATTTTATAAACAAGATTTTGCCCAGTTCAAATGTCCCTTTGCTTCTATCTTATCTTCTTTCTTCTATAATCTCCATGACCTCATTTATATTATATCTAGGAGAATAGAGATTAAAAGACAAAAGGGATGGGTCATTTAGTCCAACCCCCTCACTTAAAAGATGAGGAAATCAAAGCCCAGAAATTTTAAATGACTTGCCCAAGTTTGTATAGGCAGCGATAGAGTCCAGAATTCAAACCTAGGTCCTCTAGATCTAAATTCAGCGGTTCTTCAAAAACACCATATTACTTCACCTTAACCACAGAGTCCTTATCCTAGCCAAGAGAAGTACTCATTCTTAGGAGATGGCTCCATTTTTTTTACTCTACATCACACTCTATGAAAAGATGTTGGAAGAAATATGACCTGAAGTAAGAGGGACAGTACACAGCATGGGTTGCGTCTGTTTCCATAATTATCAGCATCCAGAAGGACTAAAGACCAAATCATTTTAGGATCAAGAACTATCCCAGAAAAGATAAAGAGCTACAGAGCTAAGAACAAGGTCAGGTAACCTCCGGGCAAGTCAAAGTAAAATGGCTGGTGTTTACACACACACACACACACACACACACACACACACACACACACACACACACACACACACATACACCTTATCCATATACAATCCTACAAAACTGAATTCACCTGCTCTTCTTCATGTGAAATAAGGAAATAATAAATGTGCATTGTGTGCTTCCTATGGGCAAAGCATTGTATTGAGTTACACAAAGAAACGCAAACAAAATAAGCATTCCCTGACTTTTAATTCACAGTGAAGTTCAGGCTCAATCAGAAAAGAAACATTGGTGATACCATCTTAGTGCTCCATGAACTATCAATATATTCCAAGTCTATGTAATCATCTTTTCCTATATAATTAGATATTTACATTATTGTTTTAATTAGGAGGAGGTTTTTGTCTAGTACTTCAAAGTTCAGGAAATTACTTCACTATATTGCTAAAGTAAAATTTATTTGTAATAAATTTTATGACTGCTACAATAACTGAATTTCAATGACCACAACTGGAGCAATCCAGTTTACCTAATTTCTTTGGTCCACCATGATCCTTCTAATTTATGGTTCTTATTATCCATATCACTGATTTAAGAACCTTGAAAGATATAACAATGAAGATAACTTTGTTTGCTGGCACTGATTATTAATATTAAGTGAGGCATGAAAAGGGGATCAATGCATCACCAAAAGCAATTGTCACTCTCAAGGAGGACAGCCAGTGCAGAGTCCACATGGAAGGTGAATGATCAGTGGAGTGGTTCTCCAGATGTTTCTGATTATAAAATATGCAATAGTGGAAAAAGTCCTGAATTTAAAAGTTAGGAAGACCTGGATTCAAATTCCACTTCAGATACCTCATATCTGTGTAACCCTGACCAAGTCATATAACCTCTCTGTGTTGTCTGTTTGTTTGCTTTTTTCATCTATAAAACTATGTTATTGGACTTAATGACCTCTCCAATCCATTTTAGCCCTAAAGCTATGATCCTATGATAGTACTTATTTGCTCAAACCCCAGAATACTATTATGCCTTTTAGCAAGCTCTATAAATGATCCGAAAAGATTATGACCTAACAATAAATAAAGGAAAAATCAAGCAAATGAAGAATTTCTAATGTCCTGAGTATATTATGGCATTGAATGTATAGTCCACTGGGTTTGGTAATCAGTGCATCAAACTTTGACAAACAATTCAAATGAATAATGATCTCGACCTAAAACCAAATGGGGCAGTTAAGTGGCAAAGTAGATAGAGCACCAGGAGAGACTCCTCTTCCTGAGTTCAAATCCAGCTTTAAACACTTACTAGCTGTGGGACCCTGAGAAAGTCACTGAACTCTGTTTACCTTAGTTTCCTCATCTGTAAAATGAACTGGAGAAAGAAATGGCAAACCACTATAGTGTGTTTGCAAAGAAAACCCTAAATGTGGTCATGAAAAGTTAGACGACTGAAAGACTAAACAACAACAACTGAATAGAAGAAAGAAACTGCACAGCACTTTAGACAATCCTAAGCTTCTCCCTGAAACAAAAATATAACTTTTGTGGCACCAATATTCTTCCAATGATGCTATATGGCTGTGAATCACAAAATATCATAGTCTTCAAAAAAAAAATTACAGGTTATCTAAAAGGCAACAGAGAGACACATGGTGGGCATGAATAAGTTGCAGTATATTACCAGTGATTAATTGCAAGAAGTAACATAAAAGATAATAGATCTAGAGCTGGAAGGGACCTCAGAGGCTATCTAACCCAATTTAACCAACATAATGAGAAAACTGAGGACCTGGGCAGTTAAATGATTTGCCCAATATTGCACAAGTAGTAAGTTCCAGAAATGGGATATGAACCTACATCCTCTAACTCTAGATACAGTGCTCTCTCCACTCTATTACACCACTTTCAAAAAGGTATGTGACTGAAGGCGCAACTAGGCTGGGGACATAATAGACATTTTGGAGAGCAATACAGAATTATATCCAAAGAGTTACAAAACTGCTAACCTTTAACCTAGTAGTACCACTTCTGGGTCTATTTCCAAAGATGATTTAGGGAAAAAGGAAAAGTATCTATATATTCTAAAAAAATTATAGTAGCTTTCTTTGTGGTGCCAAGGGACTGAAAATTTCAGAGCTGCCCATCAACTGGGGAATGGCTGAACAAGTTGTGGTTTATGATTGTGATGGAGTACAACTGTGCTATAAGAAATGATGAGCTCGATGATCTTAGAAAAACATGGAAAGATCTGCACAAAATAATGAAGAGTGAAACAAGCAAGACCAAGAGTAAATGGCAATATTGTTTTAAAAACAATTTTGAGCAAATAAATCCTTTTGACTATTACAAATACCCAAATTAACTGCAAAGGATGTATGAAGAAAGATGCTATCTGCATCCAGAGAAACAACTGATAAATAGAAGTTATGTGTAGAATGGTTTTACAGATAGATAGACAGATAGATAGACAGACAGACAGACAGATAGATAGATAGATGATAGATAGATGATAGATAGATAGATAGATGATAGATGATAGATGATAGATAGATAGATAGATAGATAGATAGATAGATAGATAGATGCATATACATTTTTGTGTCTAATGGTAGCCATCTCTAGGATGAGGAGAGAGAAAAAAGGAGAAAAAAGAAGTTTCCATGATAACTTTATTATATATTCAAAGGAATAGTAAGTTGCAGATAATAGATTTGCAGTTTCACATGCAATCATCTTTTTTTATTATACTATGTTATGGAAATGTTTGTTTTATTTCATTAATTAAAAACAAAATAAAATGTAAAAGAAGAAGGGAGCTAAAAAGTAGGGAGTGGGGGAGGTTCAGAAAGTCAGAACCTGAGTCAGATTAGAAGTGAGCACAGATGAGACAGATACTTCCTCCAACATTCCAAGGAAGAAATTATCAAATAGAAAAAGAGGAGGAAAGTGCAAAGGCAGAGGCATTTCCACATTACACAAAGACAGGAGGGGCAGAAGTAAAAAAGGCTGGAGGATCAGAAATTGAGCCAACTTAAAAGTGAGCAATCCTGTCCCCTAAATTATCTCTTCTCTTGTCCAAACATCTCCAATTCAGTCAAGCAGCCCAAGTATGACATGGTCTCGTTTACCTCCGTAGTTCCCTTCTGGATGCTCTTCGTCTGATAAATATCCTTCTTAGACTAAGAAGCCCAGAACTGAATATGATAGTCCTATCCATACAAGAGGTTTGACCAAGGTACAGTGCAAGAAATAAAACAAGAAAACTTTCCAGAACTTCTGATCACATAAAAACAGCATCAATAAAAAGGATACATAGAATCTCCTCCAGAAGGAAAAAAAAAAACCTGCTACAATCTTCAAGACATATAGTGGCAAAATTTCACAATTATAATGGCAAACAACATATTCTGCAAGAGATCAATAGAAAGCCCTTTAAACATAAAGGAAAAGACATTTGAATAATATGTGACTATGCTGAATTCACCAGAAACTGCAGAAGAGAAGAGAATAATATATTCCAAAGAGCAAAGGTGCTACCCATAGTGACACACCATGCAAACTTATGACTAATCATCAACAAAAAAAGATGAGCATTCAACAAAAGAGAAAAATTTGAAACAATCCTATAAGATGTATCTTAAGCACCACCTTAAGCCTTTCCTAATCCTATCAATTACTAATACCCTCTTTTTACCTAGTTTATCTTTTGTCTGTTTATTATGTACATGCATGCACATAACACATAATTAACATGTCTCCTTATAGTCTCCCCTGTTAGAATGTAACCTCCTTCCAAAAAGGAATTATCTCTTACACTATAATTATATCCTCAGTCCCTATCATTGTGCTTAATAAATATTGCTAATTGGTTGATTTATCAAGGACAGCAAGGTACTCTCACTATATCCTTATTTGTCTTGGGTATCCAGCTGCCTGCTAGCCATTTTCCTCTGTCGTGAGGCAGCTGACAGTGCAGCACACAGAGCACCAGGTCTGGAGTCAGGAAGACATGAGTTCAAATCTGAACTCGGGCACGTATTAGCTGTGTGACTCTGGCCAAGTCACTTAATTTATTTGTGCCTCAATTTCTTCATCTGCAAAATGAGGATAATAATAACACCTAATTCCCAGGGTTGTTGTGAGGATTAAATGGGTTAATATTTGTAAAAAGTGCTTACTTAGCATAATTCTTGGCATATAGTAAGCATGAAATAAATGCTTATTCCCTTCCCCTTCCCTTTCCCCCTGTCATGTCCAGTGCAAAGGTCACTCTCCTTGACAGAAAAAAATGAAGTAAAGTTAAAAAAAATGAGAAGCTTTATTTTCTGTCATCAATTACCATCATCCCATTCACACCAATGTAAGATCCTACCACTTCTTTCATCTTCTTTCTTTTCCCATTGTAAACTTTTTTTTAAATTGCCCTTTTTTGTTATGTTAAGTTTCTCTGCTGCTGCCTGTATTTACACTATTTTTTTGTTTCTTTTTTAAAAACCAGGTTGTCTAATGAGTTGCCTGTGGGTTGGCATTGATTTCCAAACAAATTCTTATTTTTCTTCCCTAATGGAAGTTTTTTTTTCCTCCTAATTTTATTTTTGATCCCCTTTCATTCATTGTAGAAATATAGTTCATCAGTTGTACACGCCTTGATTAGAGTCCATTCAACAACTGAATTTAACAAATATTTATTAAATATTTCCTTAGTATGAGGCACCATGTGAGGCACTGAGAATACACCCAGAAAAACAAAATAATCCCTGTCCTCAAATAGATTACCATAGGGGAAGGGGGATATAATATACATAAAAATTAGTATAGTATAAGGAAGAAAATCAAGGAAGACTTCATGGAGGAGGTGGCACCTTAGCAGAGTCTTTAAGGAAGACAAAAATTTTGCAAGGCAGATAATGAGGCATGAATACCTTCCCAATATAGGAGACGGTTTATGAGAAAGCATGAAGTTGAGAGACTAATTGTCAAGTTTGGAGGATAGAGTTTAGACTGAGGATCAGGATCTCTTGATACAGTTTGGAGGAGTATGTCCAGAACACAGAACATATGAAGAAGAATATGAAATAATTCAGTAAAAGTAGCTTAGAGCTTATGGAGCTCTTATAGAGGACTTCAAATGCCAGGCTAATATATTTACATTTCACTGACTAGGCAACTGGAAGCCATTGAATTTTTTGAGGGAAAGTAATTTGGTCAAGTCCATGCCTGGGGAAGATTATTTTTTCAGTAGGGTTAATAGAAGGTAGTTTAGAGAGGGAAGACCTTGAAAGGAAGTAGAACAATTAATAGGTTATTATTATTTTGGTAGTTCAGGTAAGAGGTGATAAGAGCTTGAACTAAAGTTATGATTATAAGGGTAGAGGGAAGATACTGAGAGTGAGAAATGTGGTAGATCAAGAATCAATAAGACTTGGCAAATAATTGGATGGGGGAAGAATCAATGTGAAGGAGGGGAAATAGTCAAGGATGTTTCTGAGTTTATTCATTCAGATAGATGGTAGTACCTTAAACATAAGTAGAGAAGTTTGAAGAGGGTTAGATTTAACAAGAGGAAGTTAATGATTTTTTATTTTCAGCTTAACAGGTGTATAATACACAAAGGAAATTATGCAC
Organism: Pseudochirops cupreus; assembly: GCA_028627135.1. Taxonomy (NCBI): domain Eukaryota; kingdom Metazoa; phylum Chordata; class Mammalia; order Diprotodontia; family Pseudocheiridae; genus Pseudochirops; species Pseudochirops cupreus. The sequence goes on along the minus strand of CM053582.1, from coordinate 134,011,738 downwards.
AACAATCATGTGTGATTGGCATTCAAAAGAAAGGTTAGGATTAGATTTATAGCAATCATCTAGAGATGACCCCTAAATATGTAGCAATTAATATGACAGTACAATTTTCACCATGCTACTTTAATATCATCTTTAAACTTGCCTCAGTGGCAATTTTATTTTTATTTATGTAAGAAAGCAAGACTTTCTATAACATAAAAAAAGATGATTGTACATAAAACTGCAAATCCATTATGTGCAACTTGCTATTTCCTTCAAATATATAATACAATTAACACATAAATTTCCTTTTTTATTCCCTCTCCCCCCCGACATCAACATTAGAAATGACTACCATTAGACACAAATGAGTATAGGTATAGGTACACACACACACACACACACACACACACACACACACACACACACACACACAAACGTGTGCACATGCATTTAATTATGTGTATATATATATATGTGTGTGTCTATGTATATATGTATGTAAATTTATTCTATACAAGCTTCTATTTATCCCTTCGGATTAAGATAACATCTTTCTTCATATGTCCTTTATACTTAATTTGAATATTTATAATAGTCAAAATGATTCATTTCCTCAAAGTTGTCTTTAAAACAATATTGCTATTACTGTATACAACGTTCTCTTGGTTCTGTTCATTTCACTCTTCATTATTTCATGTAAGTCTGTCCATGTTTTTCTAAAATCATGAAGCTTATCATTTCTTATAGCACAGAGTATTCCATCACAATCATATTCCACAGTTTGTTCAGCCATTCCCCAACTGATGGGCAGCCCTGAAATTTCCTTTTCTTTGCCCACACAAAGATAGCTGCTATAAACATTTTAGAATATATAGGTTCTTTTCCTTTTTCCCTAATCATATTTGGAAATAGACCTAGTAGTGGTATTCCTGGGTTAAAAGGTACGTAGTTTTATAATTCTTTGGATATAATTCTATATTGCTCTCTAAAATGGTTCAATCCGTTGACAATTACACCAACAACAAATTAGCGTCCTAATTTTTCTCCATCCCCTCCAACATTTGTCACTTTCCCCTTCAACAATCTTAACCAATCTGATAGGTATAAAATGATATCTCAAGGTTGTTTTAATTTGCATTCCTCTAATCAATAATGATTTAGAGCATTTTAAATTTGACTATAAATTGTTTTGATTTCTTCATTGGAAAACTGCCTATTCATATTCTTTGACCATGGAAAGCAGTATAGCAGAAATGGGGTATAGACCAGTAATTTACACCATTCACCAAGATATGGTCAAAATGGATACATAACCTAAGTATAAAGAGTAATATCACAAGAAAATTAGAAGAACATGGAACATATTACGTATCAGACTTAGGGATAGGTAAACAGTTTATAAGCAAACAAGAGGTAAAGAGCAAAGTTAGGTGTAAAATGGATTATTTTGATTACATTAAATTAAAGAGGTTTTGTACAAATAAAACAAATGTAGACAAGACTGGCAGGAAAGCAGAAAATTGGGGAAAATTTTTTTGTAGTTTCTCAGATAAAGATTTCAACAGCAATTAAAAAGAGGAAAAGTAGATCAAATGAATTTTGAAAACTATTAATGGTTTAGCTCAAGGTCACACAATCAGTGACATAAGACTATTTTTATAAGTGAAATATTCATTGAATGCCCACACCTGGAAAGTACAGTGAACACTATATACATACATACATACATACATACATGAAATAGTTAATAGTTCCTGATTTCCAAAAACTGGCATTTTTGTAGCATATTACAATTTATAAATGCTCTGTATTTGCAAGAGGTGTATCCCATAACCTCTCCTCAAAAAATCAGAGACATTACAGAGATTGATAGAACTAATCAATCAAAGATATGAACTGGATGTGAATAACACCTTTAAAAAATCTGTTTAATCAATCCATCAATCAAAGTTTTATTCTAGATATTAAAAAAATCCTTATTATTATAGAAATCCTTGAAGCCCTTGGGTGAACTGGAATGAGTTTACACAGGAAATGTGTTTGGTCTGGTCAAGGAAACTTAATGAAACATTTCTGTCATCTGTAAAGGAGCAGACCAGCTCAGAATCTGGGAGATGTTAGCCTCTAAAAACTTAGAGGGGAAGCCTTTTAGCCGAGCCCCAAAGAAGAAATGATTGTGGTGGACAGGGAAGGAGGGAGAGAGTAAAAGAAGAGCCCAGAATCTCAGTCTTTGTTTCCCTCTTCCCCACCACTCCCTCCTTGGCAAGGGAAATCTCATGTACTGAAGGGTTTGTATTGTTTTAACAGTAACTCAGCAGAATCCCTGGAATTGCAATTGTTGACAGAAGTTTCTACTTCTGGAGCCAAGAACAAACTGGACTAGACGAGGAAAGGCAGATTCAAGGTTCTACAGAGAGCCCACCCAAAAAGTATATTATACCTGATGAGAACATCTTGAGAACTCCAGCAAAAAGACTCCCAGGGAGCTATGAGTTACCCATTTGCTACACATTTTTTGTAATAAGCTTGAGTCCACTTTCCCCTAGATTCTGTAAGTACTTATGGGAAAGAGCATCACAGATGTTTTTGGAGACCACCAGATAGCTGTCTTTATTGTACAGTCCTATTAAATACTTTTTTAAGCTAATTAAGTCTGATTGACTGATATCAATTTATAAGCATAGGAGGAAGCACACTGTCAGGACACAAGTTACAGCATTAGAAAAAAACATACAAACACTGGCCAACTTTCAGGGTCTTCTAGGGAAGAAGTAGAAACATTCTCTGGGAACTCAGCCTGCTAATGTGAGTTAAGATTAGTGAAGTAGCTCTAGAGTCTGTATCACATCCTTATAAAAACTATCTATAGATTTTCTTATTTAATTGTCACAATAATCCTGTAAAGTAGGAGTAAAAGGTATCTCCTCCATTTTATACTTGGGGAAACTGATAGAGAAGTGATGTACAGTTTAGAAAATCAAGGATCAGAGAGAGGCAATACTAGGACTCATTTTATTTCATTAACCTTATAACACAATATATAATAAAATATCAGAGCACAATAGCCTCCTCTCTACCAAAAATAAAAGGAAAGGAAGATCCCAACATTAGCTAGAGTCCTAGGGAAATGTTTTGTGATAGAGATTGAACAGGAGATGGGGCTTAGTAGAACAGTAAAGAGAACATTGCCAAAATTGGGGAGTGAGGTGACAATAGTTGAAAAAACAGTAATGAATATGGCATATAAAATACAACCATGATATCATTATTGACTGAAGGAGAAAGATATACTAGAAGTTATTATCACATAAGATTAGATAGGTAGTCTAGGCTCTTGAATGTCAAATTGAGAAATATCCCCCTGATTCTAGTTCAGCCCTCTTTACATCAGATCGGGAACATCCAAATTTCTCCCCTCATCATCAGTAATAAAATATATTTCATGGCCTAGACCATATCTCTAGGGATAGGAAAGTGAGCTCAGTCAGTACAGTCATGTCAACTCGGCAGCTACAGGCTAAATCTAAAATTACAATCTAAATCATTATGTACACTCCTGTTTATGATGTTTGAGCTCTGGAATGGCACAAACCATGATACCAGATCAATAGCCATCCATGAATACCCTATACTCACCACAATAATGACAGAAGGGAATCAGGGAATGAGGAAAAGCCTGGGAATCCCATTGCCACGAGCATAAAACTATTTCTCCTCCAGACCCCATATGGATTCTGTTCCTAAAATAACACTCTCACCACACTCCTCATTATCATACACAAACTTATTTGGATGATCTATTAGTTCCATGGACATTATCTAAGTTTTCTCATTACCCAAATGTTTCCAGTAAACTGAATTTTGCCTCAACCACAAAGAGACCAGAAGTTTACTAGAGGAGATTCTTGGTTGTTGTCCCTCATGCTCAAAGAAGACCAAAATGACTTCACCATGTCTGGGTCAAGGTACAGTATGTCTCACTGTGGCTGATCAGACCAATATGAGCTCAGAAGGCTCTACCACAAGTCAGGCACAAATGGTCCATATGAACATTTGGAGTGGAGATGCCATTAAACTTGTACATCTCACATTTCTTTTGAGCTACTGCAATTCTGTTTTGCTCATAGAGCACAGCGCCTTCTTCGATGCAGGTATGCCAAGCTGAGCAGTCCTGTGGAAGTATCTCCCATACCTCACAATTAATTCCAAAGTTCTTCAGAGAGACTTTGAGAGTGTCTGACCTTGTATCACTTCTGACTTCCATGTGTGTTCTCTTGAGTCTCTATAAAATAGCCTTTTAGGCATACATATGTTTGGCATTTAGTGTTGTGTTCTCTTCAGTAGAGTTTGAATGCTTGGCAGTTCAGCTAGCTAGAGAAAGGAGCTCAGTGTCTGGTACCTTACCTTGTCAAGTGACCTTCAGAATCTTTCTAAGACAATTCAAATGGAAGTGGTTCAGTTTCCTGGCATGTCACTGGTAAACTGTCCAGGTTTCACAGGCATACAACAATGAGGACAGTACAACAGCTCTGTAGGCTTTCAGTTTGGTAGGCAACCTAATACCTCTTCTCTCCCACATTTTCCTTTGGAGTCTCCCAAACACTGAGCTAGCTCTGGCAATATGTGTATCAATCTCATCATCTATTTGGACATCACTGGAAAGTATACTTCCAAGGTAAGTGGTCTTATCCACAGCATTCAAAATTTTTCCATTTGCTATAACCAATGGTTCCATGTATGGATAATGTGGTGCTGGCTGGTGGAGAACCTCTGTTTTCTTGGTGTTAATTATCAGGCCAAAATTAGCACAAGTGTTAGAGAAGGCACCCATACTCTGGTGCATCTCAGCCTTAGAGATTGCATTAGTGCACAATCATCTGTTAACAAGAAGTCACTCATCAACTCTCCCTCCACTTTAGTTTTTTGGCTTATAGTCTTTTCAAATTAAATAATTTACCATCGGTGCAGCAGCTGACTTTGAAGCCATTTTTGTCCTCATTGAAGGTATCTGACAACACACTGAAAACATCATGCTAAAAAACACAGAAACGAGAGCAGATAAATGTGACCTTATGAAAAAGTTTATCTTAATAGGGGCTCGCAGACAATGTAACTTATTTCAGAACTTTTCATATGAAATAAACTCCCAGAGCTTGAGAGGAGGGAATCAAGTAGGCCTTGGGAACCATTATATTGCCCTGTAGTTTTTAAATGAACTAAGCATTGTAACGAGATTTTGTACTAGGAAGAGGAATAATGCATAATGAGACTAGAAAGATAGGTTAGGGTCAGTTTGTATCAAGAACTTTAAAAGCCAAAGAAGTTATATTTTTCCTATAGGCAATGGGAGGAAACTGGAGTTTAAGGAATTCAGCAGTGAAATGGTAAAAATCTGCACATATGGAAAATCACTTTGGCAGCTGTGTGGAGGATGGATGGAGGAGGAGAATGACTTGAGGCAGAAAGATCAGTTCCATAAGGCCATTACAATAATCCAGGCAAGAGATGATGAGAGCCTGAATTTAGAGGATGTCTGTGGGAGTAGAGAAAAGGGATTGTACTCAAAGGAGATGCTGTGAGATAGATCAGTTTGACAACTGATTCTATCTGTGGAGTGAGGGAGAGTAAGGGATGGAAGCTAATATGAAGTTACTAACCTGGGAAATTAGGAAATAGTTTCTCAAGGAGATGCCATCTGAACTCAGTTTTGAGGGAAGAAAAGGATCCAGAAAGGCAAAGATGAAACTAGAGTATATTCCTAGGATAAGGTATGGTTTGCATAAACATATGGAGCAGGGAGACAGCATATCGGATTAGAGAACAGCTAATAACTCAGAATTCCGTTCAAATATAAGTTGTGTAAAAGAGAGTAATACAAAGCAAAACTGGAAAGATAGACTAGAGTCAGACTTGGTGGGGACGGGGGGAAAGGGTCTTCCATTCCATGATCAGGAATTTGGTAGGTTATTTGAAAAACAATAGGAAGCCACTAAAGGTTTCTCAAAAGGGGAACAATATAGTCAAGAAATTTGAGAAATACTGTTTTAGCAATTGGATAATGGAAGGGTTAGAGAAGGGAGAGACAAGAGGCAAAAAATCTTACCCATACTGCACCAGGCTCCTGTTTCAAGAGCCAACAGTGCCTTTTTCTCTAGGCTCTCCTGACAACAGATAGAAAAACTGGGGGAACAAAGAAATTTCCTGATACTTCTCCCAAAAGTGGTGTAAGAAAAGCCATTCTAGAACATAGATACAGACTTCTGGAGGACACTTACCCTAACCCTAGTCAACGTTTGGTTGAACTCCACAATGGAACATTTTTCTCAGGAACTTCTCGATATGGCAAAATACTATACACTATACTGAAAAAAAAATCCTTTTCAAAACATTTCGTAATGGAGAAACTGTTTTGGCAATAAGATATCTGCCCACGCCCATTTGCACATGTTCATTCCTCTTGGCAGTAGTATTTGTTTGCTGTTAAGTGGATATGGACAGAATGTTATATAAGAAAGTGTGAGAGGCAAGAAAATTATCTTTTATCATGTAAAGATTAAGCTACAGTAATCTCTTGATGTTCTCATCAGCTTTTACTAAAGTTGATTTTTTTTTTAAATTCTGGGTCCTTTTTTTTTTAAGGCATTTAAACTCCAGTGATGAGCTTTCTGTCCTATCTGTATGCATTAGATCTCCTCTCTAAATGGAATCTCCAGGCATTAGATCTGAGAAGCAGGTTCCCAAAGGGATTTGAAGGAAGTAACACAAATGTGACAAGAGGCAAGAGTAAGTTTCAGCGGTGGTGAAAAAGTTGAGCCAGACCATTGAAGTTCCTAACACCTGGGAATTTGATCCAGGTTCCTAAATCTGGGATGAATTTCAGGTGCTCCCCCACAAAGCATAAAGAAACCTACAGCCTCAGATAAAAATCATACATAGAACTCAGCTATTGTGAATGGTTTCAATTTGAAATGAAGGAAAACTATCTTTGTAGTTCAGTCTGTGGTTTCCTGCAAAATCAAGAAATTAAAGCAAAGCTCGAATGACACCAATCTCCATCAGTCAAAACCAAAACCAGTTCTTGAGGCTCCCTTGTTAACAGAAATTAAATAATTTGGTTAAGTGTCTTTCAGACTCTAAAACAAGGGTTATCATAAATTTTGTTACTGGTCTTTTGGCGTTTATAGGAGTCTCTGCTTCCCTCTCATGGTCTTTGAACTTGCCATAATGTAGTAGGGAGTCTTGTGGTCATGCTGAGGTAGACCCGTTGTATTCAAGCCCTGAAAAGCTCAATACTCTCAGATGAAGGAAGCAAAGCCAGCTTAAATATTGCCATGGACTAGCAATAATCAAATAAAAATATTCTAAATCACTAAGAATTAGAGAAATGTAAATTAAGATAACTGTGAAGTACCACCTCACACTTATGAGATTGGCTAAGATAACAGAAAAGGAAAATGAAAGATGCCGGAGGTGATGTGGGAAAATAAGCACGTGAAGGCACTGTTGCCAGAGCTCTGGACTAGTCCAACTATTCTGGAGGATAATTTGGAACCACTCCAAAAGAGTTATTAAATTGTGCATACCCTTTGACTCAGCAATACTGCTACCAGGATTATACCCCAAGAAGATTAAAGGAAAAGGAAAAGATCCATACACACAAAATATTTGTAACTGCTCCTTTTGTTGTAGCAAAGAATTGAAAACTTAGGGGATGCCCATCAACTGTGACTGAACAAGTTATGATATATGAATGTGATGGAATACTGCTGTGCTAGAAGAAATGATGAAATGGTTTCAGAAAAACCTAGAAAGATTTCTATGAACTGGCACAAAGTGAAGTGAGAAGAATCAGGAGAACAACGCACATAGTAACAGCAATATTGTGACAATAATCAGCTGTTTAAGACTTAGCAACTCTGATCAATACAATGATCCACAACAGTTCCAAATAACTCATGAAGAAAAATGCTACCTACCTCCACATGGATAATTGATGGAGTCAGTGTGCAGATTCAAGCGTTTTTCCCCTTTATTTTTCTTGCTTTTTTTTTCAACATGGCTAAGGTGAAATTATGTTTTAAATGATTCTTTATGTACAATGGTCATCATTAATCTTGCCTTCTCAATGAATGAGGAGGTGGGGTCAACAGAGGGAAAGAATTTGAAACTGAAAATAACTTTAAAAATTGCCTTTGGAACTATGACCAAAGGACAATCAAACTATGCATATCCTTTGATCCAGCAATACCACTACTAGATTTGTATCCCAAAGAGATCATAGAAGTGAAAAGGACCTACATGTACAAAAATAGCTGTAGCAGCTCTTTTTGTGATGGCAGAGAATTGGAAATTGAGGGGATGCCTATCAATTGGGAAATGGCTGAACAAGTTGTGTATATGAATGTAATGAAATACTATTATGCTATAAGAAATGACAAGCAGGCAAATTTCAGAAAAGCCTAGAAAGACTTAAATGAATTAATGCAAAGTAAAGTGAGCAGAACCAGAAAAACATTGTACACAGTAACAGCAACTTTGTGTGATGATCAGCTATGACTGACTTAGCTCTTCTTAGCAACACAATGATCCAAGACAATTCCAAAAGATTCATGATAGAAAATAGTAACCACATCCAGAGAAAACTGATGGAGTCTGAATGTTGATTAAGGCACATTATATTCACTTTATTTTTTTCAAGGGTTTTTATTTCTTTTTGCAAATTGTAGTTTTTTTGCAAATTATTTCTTCTTTCACAACATGGCTAATATGGAAATATATTTTACATGACTGCACACGTATAAATTGCTTATCTTCTTAGGGAGGAGAGTGGGGAGGGAGAGAGAGTGAAAATTTGGAACTCAAAAATTATTTTTAAAAATGAATGTTAAAAATTGGCTTTACATGTAAATTGAAAAAAATAAAATACTATTAAAAAAAAGATTTGTCATGGGGTAGGTCACATGATCAACAAGATAGCAGACTAGCCACTTTCTTCAATCCTCACAACCTCTCAATCCTCTCCAAAAATAAGAATTATGTCCAACATTAAAAGAAAAAATGATCTCTATACAAGCAAAAGATACTGATGCCAAAGAGAGATTATGTCTCACAGAAAAACACAAGTCAAAAGGCCTGAACATGATGATAGAAAACCACCTAGATGAACTGCCAGACCACATTAACCTTTCCTCCAGTCCTTCCCCAAACCTAGGCTCTGCTCACTTCATGAGCTGTGCTGTGAATTGCATTTGTGTATAGTTAATACTTAGTTAGCTAGTCGAAAGGGTACTGGGCCTGAAATCAGAAAGACTCATCTTTCATGAGTTCAAATCTGGTCTCAGACATTTACTAGCTGTGTGATCCTAGGCAAGTCACTTAACCCTGTTTGCCTCAGTGTCCTCATTTGTAAAACAAGTTAGAGAAGGAAATGGTAAACCACTCCAGTATCTTTGTCAAGAAAACCCCAAAACGATGTCATAAAGAGTTGGACATGACTGAAAAAAATGACTGAAACCGGATACTTAATACTTATCATAATAATAAGGACAATGTAGTTCACAGGCAGGATTGGTGTTAAAGATCTCCCTGGGGCAAATATTTTGAATGACAGCTGGTCATCCTGGGAAATATAATTACCCCTCCACACACACATACACACACACTTCTAATCCAGGTTGAGAGAAGATGGAGAAGCAAGATGGGATGTAAAGTTTATTAAAAAGTTGAAGTGGAGAGGAAGTCATAGAGAAGAGGGGCTGGGATGCAAAGCATTCTCATGTCTAGGGAAGTATTAGATGGGCAGATGAGATGGCGATTTCTCCTTCCCATAGCAGTGGAGTTGGCACAAAAGCATGAGGAGAGCACCAGTCCCCACGCCAAGGGCCACAACTAAGGATACTGTTTCCCTTCCCAGGCCCATGAGGAGAAGGTCAGACGATGAAAGTTGTGAGATACTTATCGGATCTCTGATTGAGCTAGCCTACCTGTGGGGCTGAAACTCTCAATTAACCAATCAATAAACATTTATTAAGTGTATGCTACATGCCAGGCACATCTGGAGAGGGAGACAACATGCAAACGTATACAAAGTCAGCCACGTGCAAAATAAATAGCAAAAAAAAGAAAAAGAGGGGCTGAAATTAAAAGTGGTGGGGGAGGGCTTCCTGTAGACACTGGGATTTTCGTTGAGACTTACTGGAAACCAGGGAAGTCAGTAGTCACAGTGGAGGAGAGAGAGCATTCCAGGCACTGGAGTGAGGCAAACTGAGATGTCGTGCAGGGAGAAATTGAATTGTCCTCATCCCTCTCCCCTTAGGCTCCATTTACCCTCATTTTTAACTATTTCCTTACTCTGCTATAAATCGTTTTGTGCTTTGGGTTTTTTTTTTGTTACTGACCTAGTTTTATTTCTCATAAACAACTGTGGTCAACCCAGACACATGTATTTCCTTGCTTCTACTTGTTTGTGGTCTAAGCGTATAGTGTAATGGTTTTGGTAGTTCCAGCTACACAGAAAGAAATGGACTAAGAAGTATTATTCCTAACTCATGTCTTGAGAAAACAATCCCTGACCCATTGTTAGAGACTCTTTCTAATTGCAGGCATGTTTTAGAAGCTATTTTTCCTAATTTTGTGATGCTGGTTTAAAAAAAAACTCACAAGAGCAGAATTTAAATGGCAGAAAGAAGAGAAAGAAAGGGAAGGTTGTTTTGTTGGTTCTTATTTGCCCCTTCTAACCACATGAGTCAAGCATTCATTTCTTTGCTTGGGTATGTAGTAAATTCTGAACTCCTAAGGAAGGGGAAGACTGTGAGCCTAGTTCCCTGAAGCTTTCCCCAAAGGAAGCAGGAGAATAAGAGAAGTGGTTCTGACTTTCAGTTTCTTTTTTCACCTTGACCTTTGGACCTATTGTGCTATTTAATAGCACAACCTAGTGATAATAATAACTCTCGTGATAATAATGATATAATAGAAAAAATATATAATATTTTAAGGCTTGAAAAAGCACTTCACATGAAATAAAATTTCTCATTTGATCAGTCAGAGTACCTATACCCAGTAAGAACAAAGGGGAAGAAAGAAGAACAATGACAAATCCTGAAAACTATCACTCTCCCAGGATTCAAAATCTCCCACATTTTATTAACTTGTAACCAGGATTGGGAGAAAGGCCTATTTTCTCTTCAAAGGCTATTGCAGAGACCTCAATTGCCCTGCCTCCCTGATTCTGATAAAAAAAGACCTGTTTTGCCCATAGGGTGGCATCTCTTCAAGTCTCCACTGATGATTTCTGAGTTCTTGGGTCCCCTTACGAAGAGAAGAAATGTCAAGACAGTTCTATGCAGAACCATGAAGCATATGAGGTTTTTCTTTGCCACTCCACTCCTCCCCTAACCCACATCATCATCAACCTTTGCATCCCCTTCTCTGTTTTTAGCACATACATTTTCACCGTCCTGTTTCCTTCCTAGCTCCTTTATTTTGCTTTTGGGCTACCCAAGCCCTCCTTCAACTCGAGATTTCCCTTCTCATTAATCAATCAATCAATAAGCAGTGATTAAATGGCTATCATATATCAGGCACTGTACTAAATGCTGGAGATAAAAAACATAGGCAAAAGCAAGTGCCTGCCCTCAAGGAGCTGACATCCAACGCATCTTCTTATAAAAATTGATCTGTCCTGTTTTTTATTCTGTGAGAACTACTCCCTTATGAATCCTGACTTGTCTTTGCTAATGTATCAATTTATATTAATATATCAGTGATTACCAGCAGGATTCATTTCTGAAAACCAACCCAAGGATAGTCAGATTTTAAGACCTGCATGGTTCTTACTGCTCTTCAGCACATCTGTGTTATTATAGGATGACTATGGTAACATACAAAATGCATCATATAAATCTGGTCCCTTTAGTTAATGGTGTTAGTAAAAGGAGCTCAAGTCACATCACAGTGAGTACTAAAGCCACCATAAAAAAATAAGCAAAGAGAATTTCAGGTACTATAACAGGCCAGTAAAAGAGATACTTTGAAGTTCTCATGGGTCCCTCAAATCATATAATAAGCAGCTACCTATTCCACCTAAGAACAGGGACATGCTTGGGCATATTTAAAGAGAAGAGTAATATATTTACCCCTGGTTATTCAAAGTTATTACCCGTACAAAGAGATCCTCAATAAGATGAGTCTCCTTAATGTACATGGCAAGAATATTTCTGAGGACAGAAGACCAAAAAGCTCCATAAATCCCTCATTAATACAGCTCTCAAATCTATCTCCTGCTCCCTGGACACCACATTCATATGTCCCCAAAGATGACCAATTCTATCCCTTCCTTTGCTTCTATCCCCTATTTTCTCTTGTCAATAGGCAATAACAGTTCGATGTAATATATGTGAAAACTATACAAGAGAAATGAATATGCATGTGGAACCTAAAGAGTTTGTAATCTACACAGAAGTTTGCACATTTATAACAGTATGACAAAGGAAGCAGGAAGAAATACAAGTCTCTACCTAAAGGACTATGACATGAGAGGGGTAAAAGTACAGTAAAGATGGAGAAAGGACAAAACCCCTCCCCAAAGGGGAGGAGAAAGGTGATGGCAAAAGTCATATTCTTTTCCCTTGAGAACGGCTAGACTATGAAGATAGGATGATCTGCCTGTGTACAAGGGTCCCAGCTGCGTAAGTAATTTCTCAGCCTAATACAAACTGGCACCTGTCTTGACTCCCATATACACATAGGGAGTCCAGCTTAGAATGCAAACAATATATTATATCAGCTCAGGGGACTTTATCCTTGATAATTCAGGGCCTCCTGCATGTTGTAAGTCAAGTGTTTCTAGAAAATGTGGCAACTTAAAAAGACAGTTTCAGGGGACCCCTTTAACAGTCCTCAACACTCTTTATAGGATAAGGCAGTAGTACCTTTCTGTCTGCCAAGACAGATCCAACTACAAAGGTATTTTGCTGAGAACTTGATTATAAGCCCTGATTCATTAGAAATATGAGAAATTCTCTCTGGGAAATTTTACAAATTATAAAAATGTAAAGCCATCAAGTTAACTTTACTTACTACCCAAAATGACTTCCCAGGTCATTTAGGAGAGGCCATGTTTTTAAAGTACATCTTACACAAAAATGTAAACGATCAATTTGACCCAAGAAGGAATGAGAATTGTAAAGGCAGTTTTCTCTGCAAAAGAAGCCAAGTTCAAATCTAAAGACAGAAGGAATGTTGTACTTGTTCTCAAACGAAGCATAAAACACTCCCTACATATTTCAGGTAAACAGCATCTTTAAAACAGAAATCTAGCTGTAGTATATAAAAAGACATTAGTAGTCAATCCAAAGTTTTACATAAATAAACTACATCTGAAATATAACAAAAGCAGAGCTTGCAACCTTGTAGAACATGTTGGCACACAACAGCTTGTGCTGCCTTAGCAAATAGCTACTGCACCAACACAACATCCAACTGCATACCCACAGCTGCCAGCACCTACCTTCCAAAAGAAAATTTACTTCTTGAGAGTAGGAATGCTCATTTCTGTCTTTTTTTTTTACATAGTAAGTGCTATCAGACCTTGCAGCCCATTTCAGTCATCTCTCTTGTCATCTCTCCACAATGTGGGCCCTGCTCCCTTTAGAAAGAAAGGAAACAAGAATAAGCATTTACTGTGTGCCAGGCACTGCGCTAACCACTTCACAAATATTATCTCATTGATCTTTACAACAACCCTGTGAGGCAGCTCCTATTCTTAGCCCCGTTTTACAGATGAGGAACTGGAGCAAACAGGGTTAAGTGACTTACCTATGGTCACATAGCTAATGTCTAAGGTCACATTTGAACTTAAGTCTTCCTGACTCCAGACTCAGCATTCTATACAATATACTACCTACCTTTGATTCTCCCATTTATCCAGAAGACCTCATTCTATACATCCCCTACTTAAAATTCCCTTCTGTATTAATTACTATTTAGAGATGAGAGTTTTATGCCTGTTTTTATAACCTTTTTTATAACCTTTATAACCTTTTTCTTCCCTTTTGCTAGATTTGACTCTGCAACAAACCTACCAATTTTAAAAATAAATTTCTGTAGGAAAGCTTGACAATTCTTCAGAAATGGTCAGTTCTCTTTTTAATATGTCCTCAATTCTGGATAATTTCTTAATTTCTTGTTCTGTTTTTTTCTAGGAAATCTATTGCGTCATAGGAAAATGTTTCCTGCCTCCTTCTGATTTCCTGTGCTTCCAAATGTTTCCTGAGAAATTCAAGAATTAAACATTCTCAGTCTACCAAGTGAAAGAATTTTGTTTGATTCCAACTAAATTTTCTCCATGTTTGGCTCATATCTCCATGCCTTTTCTCACAGCTTTCACATTCTATTTATGTTCCTAATTCGTTTTTGTCTTAATTTTTTTGGAATTTATGCTCTGAAGCTCCTATTTTCCTTTCTCTTCCTTGTCTTTTTTATTCCCTCCTCTTGGTGAAATACACTCCCTCCTTTAATTTATTTTTACCCAATTTGTCTTTTCACACCTTTAATTTTTAAATCACTTATTTCAAAATATTTCTGTAACTTGTCTTTTTTCTTGTTTAATAATATGTTTTTACATGTTTTTACATGTATACATGTTTTTACAAGTATATAGTATCTTGATCACTATCTATAGATCTGTGACTACTTCAGGGTGAACAGGACTTTGCCCCAGTGCTCTGCCATATGGAAAGAAGGATGCCTTCTCCCTGTTTGACACATTCCCTCCCCGAAAATATCACCGTCCTTGGCTGCAGTTGGCTTCCTAATGTTCCACTGTGGTCCAGCTACTCTAAAACTGACCCTACCCCCTCCTCCATGCTCCTATCTCTGTAGAACTTCTCTCTCAGGGTTCATCTTTTCCTGAACTCCCACAGGGGTGATGTCTGACTCTCTAGGGAATGAATCTACACCTAGAGTCAGGAGGTCCCCATGCCAACACTGGACTGAATTTGCCCCAGAACAATCATTTTTCGTTATAGCACAAACAAACCCTAACAGCATGGTTTACCTAATGGTTTTACCTATTTACCATGAGTTACCTAATGCATCCTTTCACTTGGAAACTAGCAGGCTAGCTTCTCATCACTGATCCTCTATCCAGAAAAACAATCCTTCTCATACCCCTACTTTCCCTGAGATTATCCCTTGAGTTAAAATCATACAATTAGATGTCTAATACACCTAATTTTCTATCCTAAATTCAATGATAGCAAACCATGACCAATTATGAGCATACATTTTCTCCTTCAGAGAACAGTATAAGGGGGCTTTGAATCATGTCAATTTTTAAAATAACAGAGTCATTTAGTTCATCAGACACAAACCTTTTAAAATTCTTCTGGTCAATTTGCTACTAGAATTCATAGTCAGGTCTTCTGTCAGATTAGTCTAAATTGGACTTGTCAGGATTTAATATTTAACTGATTAAAATAATAAGCCTTTAAGTGCAATCAGAGAAGCTGCTTTCCTTCTGAACCCCAAAACATCATGCCCCTTGATCAAAGGCATTTGAGAGAAGATAGATATAGATATACACACACATATATATATATGTATATGTGTGTGTGTGTGTGTGTGTGTGTGTATAAATTCTAGCCAGATTTCCTTCTCAGGGATTGGTCAGAGGAACATCCAGGCTTATAGCACTCCTGGAATCTGCCTGTCCCTTCTCCCCCAGGTAGCATGTTGAGCATGTAGGCATAGTTCTAGGCTCTTCCAACCTCAAGGGGAACCCAATCCTCAGATTATATCTATCCATGCCACCCACAAGCTTTTTCTATGCATTTAGACATACATTTCAGTAGAATAATCTCATGAGAAGGAGGTCTCTACTTTGGTAACTCAGTATAATGTGATATTCTTTTCAGAAAGAATATCATCTCTGACTGAATCAAAAAAGAGTGTTCCAGCTATTTCCTATCCAGCCTTCATTACCACACAGAGCATCCAAGGAGAACCAAATCACACCAGTGGAGAATGCTGAGCAATTCACTCAAAAAAGACCATACCAACAGACAGTGGATTGTTGGCTACATCAGCAAAGACAGTACAGTAGGCAGCAAACCCCAACAGAATTTCATCTAGGAAGTGAGAGTGACCTTATCTGGCTGACCTTTTGGGTTTCATGATCTCTAGAAACTCATCATTCTGCAAGATGAAATCATCTCTGAAAATTCATACCTCCTCAGTACCCCCTGCCCCTGGGTTCCCTCCTTCCTGCTGGTGGAAATGGAGGTGGGGTGGCCATCTGGGGGCTCCTCCCTGTCCCTGTTTGAGGATGGGCAACCAGGGAATTTACCTTATCCTTTCCCACTTAACTGAACTCCTGAATTTCATGATCTCCAATTAACTCCACAGAATATTGAAAAAGTATGGGAAAAGGAAATTAAGAACAAAACATTGACTTCGTATTTTTGGTGAGAGACCTTCATTTTCACTAAGTATCAATTTCCAATTGCTTAAAACTAGAGGGAAGGAATCATATGCATGACAATGCTGTAAAAGTTTTTTTAACTGCTGAAGGAACACAAAATCACAGGGTGGCCAGAGCAATATGGGATTAGCTAGGAAAGACATTTTTGACGTGAGATTTGGATGAGATCTTGAAGGCAGAGATGCGCATGGATTGTCAAAAAGTCATAGAAGTTAATTCAGAAAAAGAGAAGGAATCAAAGCCCTGAACAAGAAACATGTGTGTAAGACATGGTAAATAGACTTATTTCAGATTATTTAAATGGCTACTATTTCAGATTATTTAAAATAAGAAGCTAAAAGGAAGAAATAATTCATCCTTTCCATTGAATTTTACAACTAGGCACACAAAAGACTTTCTGTTTTATTCAAAAACATTGGAAATTTCAACCCAAGTCAAATATGAGAATGTCTGGCAATAAAAAGGCACTTTCCTTGACTACTTAAAATGTCTTCTGGAACGTATATTGAATTCCTTCTGGAGCATCAAAGGAACTCAAACAATGGCATAAAGTAGATGAAACTACTGATTTCATGTTTTTTTTTTCTCTTCCAACATTATTCTTCCTGGTCTAAAACATGTGCTTCCCCCCTACACTGCCCTAAGGAATGACTTCTGATTGAATAACATTTCTTTCATTCTCTTCCAAAAGGAACATTTCTGACATCTTTATCCTGTCTGAAAACATTGGATCGTATAGATAGTCTTTTAAAGTCAGTCATTCAACAAGCATTTATTAAATGCTTAATATCTGTCAGGCACTGTGCTAAATACTGAGGATACAACTTCTACAGATCTAAAATGTTCTCTCCAAAAGTTATATTTTGTTTCTTCCATCTCTAACATGTAATGGCAGAGTAAGAAATACAGTGTCTCTCGGAAAAGATTTCACAAAGTCTCTCCATACGTATATATTTTTCTCCCTAGCCTCTACCTGAGGATTGAGAACAAAGAAATGGTGTGATAGTTAGACATAAAATACACTCAGAGAGGGGTCAAAAACCAAAAGTTTATTGTACAGAATCAAAGCCATTTTCAGGGATATAAAGTGCTGAACTGAAGGTCCAAAGATAGAAGTAAGTTCCTGGATTAGAAGTAGATCAGAAGTAGATGCCCCCCTCCAAAAAAAAAAATGGGAAGTGAGGGAAAAAAATGTGGTCTAGAAAGAGTTTAATAATAAGATCATAGAAAGAGTCTCAGCTCTACACAAAAGTTGAAGAATTTGCATGTCGTTTCTTAATGGTCACATTTACCTTTCAATTAGCTATTCCACAACTCTGCCCTCATAGTCTCATTGCTCCCTACAGAAACTAGCTTTCAGTAGTTGGGACAGGTCGCTATGTCTAAACTAAACTCAACCAAACAAACTAAAAACTCCAAGTGAGTCATTTTGTTAAAGTAGATGCTTATTCTATGGCATTTTAAACAAAATTCAAGTGATTTCTTTTTTCTTTTTTATATAAATTTATTTATTTATTTTTTAGTTTTCAAAATTCATTTCCACAAGATTGTGAGTTACAAATTTCTCCCCATCTTTCTCCTACCCCCCACCCCAAGATAGCAAGCATACCGAATACCCTTTCCCCCAATCTGTTCTCTCTTATGTCCTCCCCCATCATCCCCTTACTTTCTTGTAGGGCAAGATGGATTTCTATACCCCAGTGCCTGTATATCTTATTTCTCAGTTGCATGTAAAAAACAATTTTAACAATTGTTTTTAAAACTCTGACTTCCAGATTCTTTCCCTTCTTCCCTCCTCACCTATTCCCACTGGGAAGACAAGCAATTCAATATAGGTTGTACATATGTAATTACACAAAACATTTCCACGGTAGTTATATTGTGAAAGATTTCCCTCCATCCTAGCCTGCCTCCCATTTATTCTATTTTCTCCTTTGATCCTGTCTCTTTTCAAAAATGTTTGCTTCTAACTACCCTCTCCCCCAATCTGCACTCCTTTCTATCATCTCCCTCCTATCCCCTTCCCCCCTGCTTTCCTGTAGGGTAAAATTGAGTGTATAAGCTATTTCCTCCTCAAGCCAAATCCAATGAGAATAAGGTTGATCCGTTCCCTTTCACCTTCCTGTTCTTCCCCTCCATTGTAACAGTTTTCTCTTGCCTCTTTTATATGAGATAATTGACACTATTCTATCTCTCCTTTCCTCCTTCTCCCAAAATAGTCTTCTCTCACCTCTTAATTTTATTTTTTAGATATCATCCCTTCATATTCAACTCATCCTGTGCCCTCTGTTTATGTATACATGTACACACATATACACACACATATATATACACATATACCCTCCCATACATACATATATTCCCTTCAACTATCCTCATACTGAAAAAGTCTCATGAGTTACAATTATCGTTTTTCCATGTAGGAATGTAAATAGTTCAACTTTAATAAGTTCCTTATGATTTCTTTTTCCTGTTTATCTTCTCATGCTTCTCTTGCTTCTTGTGTTTGAAAGTCAACTTTTCAGTTCAGCTCTAGTCTTTTCATTAAGAATGCTTGAAAATCCTTTATTTCATTGAATTTTCAATTCTTCCCCTCAAGTATAATTCTCGGTTTTGCTGGACAGGTAATTCTGGGTTTTAATCCTAGCCCCTCAATCCCTTCATGTGGAAGCTGCTAGATCTTGTGTTATCCTGATTGTGTTTCCACAATACTCAAATTGTTTCTTCCTGATAGCTTATAATATTTTCCCCTTGAACTGGGAACTCTGGAATTTGGCAATAATATTCTAATTTTGGGGGGGGGTCTTTTTTGAGATGACTGGTGAATTCTTTCAATTTCTATTTTGCTCTACGATTCTAGAACATTAGGGCAATTTTCCTTGAGAATTTCTTGAAAGATAATGTCTAGACTCTTTTTTTATCATGGTTTTCAGGTAGTTCAAAAATTTTTAAATTATCTCTCCTGGATCTATTTTCCAGGTCAGTGGTTTTGCCAATGAGATATTTCTATTTTTTTTTCATTCATTTGGATCTATTTTATAGTATCTTGATTTCTCGTAAAGTCATTAGCTTATATTTGCTCCAATCTAATTTTGAAGGAATTATTCTCTTCAGTGAGTTTTTGAAATTCCTTTTTCATTTGACCAATTCTGCTTTTTAAAGCATTCTTCTCCTCATTGGCTTTTTGGACCTCTTTTGTCATTTGAGTTGGTCTATTTTTTAAGGTGTTATTTCTTTCAGTCAGGCTGTTGACTCATTTTTCATTATTTTCTTGCACCATTCTCTTTTCTCTTCCCAATTTTTCCTCTACTTCTCTCACTTGATTTTCAAAATCCTTCTTGAGCTCCTCCATGGCCTGCAACCAATTCATATTTTTCTTGGAGGCTTTTGATGCAGGAGTTTTGACTTTGTTGTCTTCTTCTGGTTCTATGTTTTGATCTTCTTTGTCCCCAAAAAAAGGATTCTATAATCTGATCATGCTTCCTCTGTTTCTTCATCTTGCCAGACAATTACTTGACTTTTGAGCTCTTTGC
>CM053582.1:133971182-133981340 GCA_028627135.1 Pseudochirops cupreus | reverse complement strand
GAAGCACATGAGTTGATCTAGATGGCTATAGTATCCCAAGTGTCAGTATACACACAAAACGAGGGTCATCTGCTGATTACTTATATTGATCTTTCAAATCGTTAACGTTCCAGGTCTTTTTCCCATGAGCTGTGTAAAGCTATGTCCTCTTCTTCTTGTACTTGTGTAGCTGATTTTTTGAATCTTAGTGTAAGACTGTACTTATTCCTATTACATTGTTGTTGTGGTTTAGTTGGGTCTAACTCCTGTGGACCATACTGACCATTTTTTTTTTTTGGCAAAGATACTGGCATGGTAACCATTTTCTTCCCCAGTGTTTTAAGGTAAACGGAAGTTAAATAATTTGCTGTAGCACCAATGCAATATTCATAGCACTGTTGGTGACTACGAATATGCCGGCACAATGGCACAATCCTGAATTGTTAAAATATAACCGACTCTCCATGTAGAAGACAGAAGCAAAACATTTATTCAGATACCAGAAAACCAAATCCCTACACCAGAAAGTCAAATCCATAATATTAACAAAGAAGTTAATGCACAATAACACAGTAGGAAGCCACGCCATCCTTTAGCGTTTCCACAAACACAAACCTAGCTGTCTATTTGCCTGCCATCCTCTCTCTCCCACCATCTAGCTGCTTTGACTCCCAGCTTCCTGTGGGTTCTGCTTTGCCCTTCAGCAAATTCCTTCCACCACAGGCTCCATGTGATTACATTTGGTGTATTAGGGGGCAGGGAGGATCTTCAAAGCAGGAAAGATCTTCAGATTCCCTTAAGCTTATTAAGGGGCAGGGAAGATCTTCAAATTCCCATTCCCATTCCACTTGCCTAGGGTCACACAGTTAGTAAGTGTCTGAGGCTGGATTTGAACTCAGATCTTCCTGATTCTAGGCTCAGTGCTCCATCCCCTGGGCCACCTAGCTGCTTCCTAGGCAGAGGTTAAATGATTTGCCCAAGGTCACACAGCTAGTAAGTGTCTGAAGTTGGATTTGAACTCAGGTCTTCCTGACTCCGGGCTCAGTTCTCCATTTAATGAACCATCTAGCTGTCCATTCTTTTACATTTGTTATTTAGTACATTTTTTAGTTGTGTTTGACTCTGTAACCCTTTTGGGGTTTTCTTGGCAAAGATACTGGAGTGGTTTTCCATTTCCTTCTCCAGCTCATTTTATAGATGAGGAAACTGAGGCAAATAGGGTTAAGTGACTTGCCCAAGGTCACACGGTTATTAAATGTCTCCAGATTTGAACTTAGTTCTTCCTGACTCTAGGTCTAGCACTTTATCAATGACGCCACCTAGCTACCTATTACATCATGTCATATTAATTTTTGCTTGTCATTCTAGCCTCCCATGACCTTTTTTGGGATCCTAACTCTGCCCTGTAATATATTAGCTTCCCTGTTTCATGTCATCTTCAGTTTTGATAAACTTGCATTTTATACCTTCAGCCAAATCACAGATAAAAGTGTTGAGTAGGATAGTGCCAAATTTTTGTTTAATGGGATCATCTTAGAGAAAAGATCTCAGCTGTTACATGTTAGGAGAAATTGTTGCAGGAGTGGATGGACAATTCTTTGGGCATAGGCTCGGGGTAAACTTTGAAGGAGTCAAAATGAGCCTGACAGGGTTTTTTTTCTCAATTGTGTTTGGGAAGACAATAGGCTAATACCATGCAATCCTAATTAGTAGTCCATTATTCTTCATTATTAATACTGTGCAATGTTAAATACAGGATTTACAATATTTACTCAGAGTATTAGTCATCCCCTGTTCCTGACATTATTTCATGTTTTGGCCTGGTCTCCACTGGCCTCCTCTGAACTATGTGACTCAGATAATAGATTAAAAAAAAATCAGCTCAGAAATATGGAGGGCTTAATTTACTATTTTTTCAAACTGTTTCACTTATTCAGATGAAGGTAAGAATAATCATAATAATTTTAAAACCTCAAAACTTCAATATGAAGCTTAATTGATCAAGATTATGATGTTATTTTCTAAAAGAAGCAGACATTAAGTGAAGGAGTCAAATGGAAGGAGTCAACATTCCATGCATCTGTGGATAATAATGAAGAAGCTATGTAAAATCTGAAAGCACTTTTACATTTTTTTCTAAGAATTCTAAAATTCTATAAAAAGCTTAGGCATTGTGCATTCTCCTCTAGGATTCTTTTGGTTTTGCTCTTGTGCATTTGGACATTCTTGGAATAATTGCTCATCTCAGGAAAACAGGTGTTCTTTCTGTTCCTAAATTGCTTTGTTAAATAAAAAGGCTGATGTCCTAACTACAGCATTCCATGACGTACTCATCTCAAAACTATTTAATACTCTCATACTCTATGAGGCATTATCCATTTCCAAACTTCTACTTTCACTATTTTTTTTTCCATTCTGAATGCATATCTTTCATCATCCCCAACATTAACTTAGGTTGTTGTCAGGCAGCCAGATGGAGTGGTGGATAGAGAGTTAGACTGGATAGGAGGAAAGACCTGAATTTTTAAGTATGATTGTAGGGATTTCCTAGCTGTGTGACTCTAGATAAGTCACTTAACCTCTGTCTGCCTGTTTCCCCATCTGCTGAATGAAGATGATAATAATAACACTTATCTCCTCCTGGAGTTGTTGTGAGGATAAAATGAGATGTCTGTAAAGTGCTTTGCAAACCTTAAAAACCTGCATAGCTATTAACTATTTATTAGTAATTATCATTCAGATTTAGAGAAGCTTGTTCCCTGTTTCAGTGATGATTAGACACTGATCAAACATCTCCCTAAAGTCCTTTCTCCTTAGATAGGATTCCACATTGATTCTTCAGCTTCTCTACTTACAACACCCTTTTCTCATAAAACAGGATGTATATACGTGTATAAATATATATTATATATGCATATATATATATGATATGTGTGAAGAAGATATGCTTTATCTCCTTCAGAGTTCTCCAGTAGTTCCTATCAAGAGTCTCTTCTTCCCACTGACATACTCTAAATCTCCTCCTCACAATTTCTTTTCTTTTTTTTTCTGGAGGGGGGAAGCCAAGGCAGTTGGGGTTAAGTGACTTGCCCAAGGTCACACAGCTAGTTCAGTGTCAAGTGTCTGAGGCTGGATTTGAACTCAGGTCCTCCTGACTTCAGGGCCGGTGCTCTATTCACTGTGCCATCTAGGCTCCCCAGTCCCACTATTTCTTAGCTAGTGAAAATAAGATTCTCTGGGATCTAGAGGATTTTGAGAACTGATCTTGGATTTAGAGTAGCTTAAATACTCCATCTAACGCTAAATCAATCCCCCTTTCCTTTGTTCTCAATTAAGACACTCAAACTTTAAAGACTCTCTTTCTCTCTGTCTATACACACAGTACAACACGTGTGTGTGTATACATGTACATGCAATACACATATATAATACACAAAACACATGCATGTATATGTACAAATATCTATGTACTTCAATCATAACTTACTTCATATAGTGCTTTAAGATTTGCAAAGCACTCATATCTTGTCTGATTTGATCCTCATCGCACTCCTGAAAGGTAAATGCTTTAAGTATTAGCTTCCTCATCTTACAGATGAGGAAAATGGGGTGAAGAAAGATTGAGTGATTTGCCCAAGGATGCTCAGGTAGTTGCTAAGATGAGAATCTTTCTGATGCCATAGTCAGCAATCTAGCAACCATGCCGTACTGCCTACTTCCAAAGATCTAGGGTTTCATTGAAGGATTGAAGGTGTCATTCCTTTCATTCATATACACCACACCCCCTCCATACCATAGTACCTGGTAGTATGAGTTGGTTGTGACTAAAATACATTTTATTATGTGGTAGCCCTTTGTTAAGGAACTTTTCTAAGCTTAGCTGGAATGTCCTTAAATGACAGTCTATCACCTGGTGTAGTGGCAACCACACTGGCATACCCAGGATGGCTGCTAGCACAGGTTCTTAGATCTGCTTTACTAGGAAAGGTAGCTGTTTAGGGGGTCAACGATATTTTAAATTACATTCACTAGTTTAGGGGGAAAGTCAGCACCCTGACTTGAGAGAAAATATAAGCTGAGAAATAAAGACTAACAGACAGGGCTCTGACTGCCTGAATTAATTATACACTTTACATACATCCGTGAATTGTGAGATTGTGTACATCTGAGCAGTCAGGGAGCTCTGAACATACAGCCACTCAGAATTTTGACCAGGGAATCACAAGATCCTTCCCATAAATGAGCCCCCAAAGCATATATATATATATATATATATATATATATATATACTTTTCAGAGACAGAAGGCATCACAACCCTCCTGACTCAGTGCCTAATTAGAAATTAGCAAAAGGAGATTTATTCTGTGAAGTTTGGATGCAGTCAAAGGGCCTCACTTGAGGACTTAGAGGGCTGCATGTGGCCTTGAGGCTGCAGATTCCCCTCCCCTGGTTTAGGGAGAGATGACTTTAGGGAGATGCTTGATGAGTATCTCTCCATCACTGACACAAGGAACAGGCTTCTCTAAATCTTAGTGATATTCCTAATTCAGATGGGTGCTCCTCTCTCTGACTATGGGAAAGACTTTATATATAGCTTATCTGTAGTATTCCTTCTGATCATCTCTTTTCCTTTTTAATCCCACTTTCTTCAAAACAACTTTTGGCTCTACTGGGAAGAAGCCTTTAAATGGTAGCTAATTGTTTTTTAATTTCACTGCATGTGCCAAACTTGAACAGACCAAAATTCTATTTTTGCTTTCAGATTTCAGAAAGTTTTATTCCAGACTGAAAGTGCTGAATATAAAAAACCCTAATTATTATATATTACTATGCTTCACAAATGTTATCTCATTTGATCCTCACAATGGGAGGTGGGTGCTGTTACTATCTTAATTTTACAGAAAAGGAAACTGAGGCAACAGAGGTTAGTAACTTGCCCAAGGTTCACACAGTGAGTGTCTGAGGCAAGATTCAAAACTCATGTCTCAACTCCAATTCTACAACTCTATGTACTGTGACAGCTAACTCCCACTCATGATACATAGATCTACAGAGAGCTATCCCAGATTTGAGGAACTTTCTAAATCATCAACTACTCAAAAGCATAGACCCACACTGATTTGCTTACTTTTACTAGTCCAATCATAGGACACATTAATTCAAAATAAAAGCAAAAGACCTTTAATCATTCAGCATAGCAAAACGGGTGACAAGAAATATTGTCGTGCAACTCCTCGACATACAGAAAGGTACACTCTCCTACAGTTTACTATGCCATCAGTGGGAGAGGGGATATAGATATACCTGTGACCAGGGTATCTACATGACCAGAGAAGATACGTGGGAGAGGAGCATGTGGCCAGGGAGTGTGGGCGGCCAAGACAACCCATGCCTACAGTGCTTCGGAGTATCTGATGTACTTTACTCATGTCATTGCAGTGCTCTTCACTGTTTTCTGCTGAACATTTCAGCCTTTTTTTATGGGCATCTGTGCCGAGTAGTTTTTGCTTTTTGTTTACGTTTGCCAATCTTCCCTAGCATTCTCTTAGGATCCTAGGTAACTTTCAAAGATTTTAAATTGTAGAAAAATTGCCAAACTGCATTGACATAAGGAAGTTCCTTAACTAGGAGTTCCCTATTTCAATGACATTATAGGTCCAATTTCCTTTCCTATCACTGTTATTATTGACACAAACTCCTATTGAGAGGACCCACATGAATCTGTTTCTTTCTATCATTAGAAGATGGAATTTTCTAGTAGAACCTTGGTGGAGAATTATGTGGAATAGATGAGCACTGAAAATTTCACAGGAGCCTAAATATCTGGGTCTTGGTGTTATCGTCAGTGAAGAAAAATTCCTTTGGCAACGCTGTTCTTCTCGCATCTTTTCTTTCTTTCAGTAGTCTTGACTCTTACTGATTAATGCCATGTTTATTAAGGCATTCACACAGCTGCTCAGGTTTCTTAAAGCATCTAGGACCAGCTGGGAAATTCAGCATGACACAGCTTGCTTTGTAGGAGTTTATCTTCTAGTGAAAACTGGCAGTAAAAAAGGAAGGAGAGGCAGAATTTAGGTTCAGATGATCATCGGCCATTGGGGCATGTAAACAAAATAAGTGCGATTGGTTGCCAGACCTTAATGAGAACAATCCCTCCTTCCCCATTGCCTAATAATAACAAGGAAGCTCAGAGAGTTTTCAAATTCCACTGAATCTTCACTGCTAATTCATAATGACTGTTACTTAATAAGTCATGAAATACCTCAGCCTTTTCTTTGACTTATTTTTAAGGGTCATATTCTATGCAGCAGACAAAGTGATTTTCCTTTAACTCAGATCTGTCCTTGTCTCTTCTTTACTTAGTTAACCAAGGGACTCCTTATTACTTGCATGATAAAAAAGAAATTCACTTGTTTGGCTTTTAAAGACCTTCACAACCTAGGGTCAACCTTTCTTTCTAGGTTCATTATATATTACTTCTGTGCTTGTATTCACACTCAATGAACTTTGCTCGTCTTCACACATAGGGTTTTATCCCCTACCTTGTGCCTTTTCACTGACCAGGCCTGAAATGGACTCTTTTCCTGACCTCTACCAAATAGAATTCCTCTTTTCCTTCACAACACAGCTCAAGCACCGTCTTCCATATGTTGGTTTTCCTGATCTCTCAAACTATTAATGCTCTTTCTCCCTTATCTACCTAATATTTATGTATCTTAATATTTATATTTATTAATTTTATATATGTGTATATTTATTCTCTATACATGTCACATATATACACATATATACAATATACATATATTGCATACACACATACATATACACATTAACTTCCCTGGTAGGATGGGAATTCCTTGAGAGAGCAAGAATTGGTTCCTTTGTCTCATTTGTGTCCCTGGTGCTTAGCACAGTGACTGGCACACAATAGGCACTTAATAAATACTTGATGATTGATTGATTTTTCTCCTGGTTCAGGTTATTTTGCTAATAATAATAATAGCTAGCATTTATGTTGCACTTTAAGCCTTGCAAAACACTTTAAAATATTATCCCATTTGATCCTCACAATAAGCCTGGGAGGTAGGTGGTAAACTGAGGCAGGGAGAGGTTAAGTGGGTTACCTAGGGTCACACAACTAGTAAATGTGTAAGGCTAGACTTCAACTGAGGTCCTCCTGACTCCAGGTCTAGCACTCTATCCACTGAATCTCTTAGCTGTCCTTTTCCACATCATTTTACACAAATCTTCTCATGTTAATATCAATTTCTAACATTTGTCATTCCTTCCTATGTCACACTTAATTCACTCAGCCTCATTTTTACAAATAAGAAATCTCATAGAAATGACTCTTTGGAGGATTCTGGTAAGGTGGTGGAATAGGGAAGAAAGTTCCAAACTCTCAAGATTTTTACCCACAAAAGATAAGAAACAGCATCTCAGGGCAAACATAGAGTTGTAAAAATAAACAGTAGTAGGGGCAGAACATGGATCCTCCTGGTACCATTGGAGATCTGAAGGACAAGTTTTGATCCCTGTGAAGGACCCAGCCTAGGTCCTAGGTCCACTTAAACAGTAAGTGATAAACCCTGTGATTAGCTAGATTGGGAGCCTGCCTCAACCCCAACTGCAGAAATTTCTACTCCTGGGACAGTGAAGGGTGTTGGGCATCTGAGCTGGGGAAGATTAAGGGAACCTCTGCTGACAAGGAACACCAGACACAGCCATGCTGTGGAGAGCAGCAAGGGCAAGAAGGAACCAGCACAAGCCTGGTGGGTGCAGAAGCAGTGGGGGCAAGGACATAGCTGGCTGTGGGCACTTACAGGAGGCTGGAGGTATTGGTTCTAATTCCAGACCAGAGGGGAGAACTGAAGGAGGATCTGAGGACAGAGGCATCACCCCCAATGCCTCAGGCCTAGAAGTGATTATAAAAATTAAGCTACTACAAATTTTTTAAAAAGTGCACAGACAAAGGAGAAAGAATCCAAGCATATAGAGCTACTATGAGAATAGAAGAGACCAGGGTTTGTCTTCAGAGGAGAATACTGAAGCAAAGCAACCCTCTTCTATCCCAAAGAGTAGTGTCAAATGGTCACCTGCTTAAAGAGAATTTGTAGAATAACTTTAAAGCGACTTTAAAACTCAAATGAAAGAGACTGAGGAGAAAAGTAAAAAAAAAAAAATAGAATAATCCAAGAAAAACAAGAATATTATAAAAAGAAAGTCAACCAATCAGAAAAGGAGATCCAGAATCTTAAGGAAGAAAATAACTCCTTAAAAATCAGAATTGGACAAGGGGAAGCCAGCAAAGTTATAAGAGATCAATAAATAATAAAACAAAATATAAAGAATTAAAAAAATAAAAGAGAATGTGAAACATCTCATAAGAAAAACAACTGATCTGGAGAACAGATCAAGAAGAAAAGACAAGAATAATCGAATTACCCATGATAAAAAAATCTTGATACAATAATACAAGAAATAAAGAAAATTGTCATGAAGCATTAGAACAAGAAGGGAAAGTAGAAATAGAAAAGATCTACCAATCACCACCTTAAATAGTTCTTATGAGGAAAACCCATAGGAATATTATAGTCAAATTCCAAAACCCCCAGCTTAAGGATAAAGATTTACCAACAAGAAAAAAAATTAAATATGGTGTTGTCACAATTAGAATCACACAACACGTAGTAGTGATGACACTAAAAGACCACAGGTCTTAGAACACCATATATTGAAGAGTGAAAGAACTGGGATTCTGGCCAAAAATATCATACCCACCAAAGCAAAAAAAAAAAAATGGACATTTAATCCACTGTTAGACTTTCAAGACTTTGTTAAAAAACAACAACACAACAACCTGAACTTAATAGAAGGTTTGATATACACGAACCAGGAGAAATATAAGATCTGTAGCAAAGATTAATTACAAAGGACTCAGTAAGGATAGACTGTTTACTTTTATGTATGTAAAATGTAAAACATATGTCTAAGAATGTTATTAGTAGTTGGGCAGTTTGTAAGAAAGATTAGAGTATAACTGGTTATGGTATGACTCTGAAAAGTAAAACCGTTTAGGAACAGCTGAAAAGAGTAATTATTTTATACAAATGAGGTGCAAGAGGAAGAATTGATACAGAGGAATTAGATGGGGAAGGAGGGCCGGTAGTTCTGGAAACCTACTTTCATCCGGAATGGATTCAAGAGGGAACAATACATATATATCTAGAAGAGTATAAAAGTCTTCTAAATTCAGAAAGAAATAAAATGCTAAGGTGATAAGGAGTGGAGAGAGGATAAGGAAGGGATCTTTAAAGGGGAGAGTGAGGGAACAGGTCAAAGGGGCATATAAAACAGTGTTTAGATTTATGGGAATGAGAAAACAAGGGAAGGATACTTGGAGGGGGGGTAGGTTAAGTAATAGGAGGGCAAGGTAGTGGGTAGAAATAAAGTAGAGGAGTTAGAAGGGAAAGGAAATAAGATATGCACAAACATGAAAACAAAGACCAGAAGCAGAATTTGTTAGGGATAATATATCTCTATACATGTATGTTTTATATATGTATGTGTGTATATGTGTATCTATATATCTATACATAAATATATCCATGTTTAATTGTATCTTGGAGGAGGGAGAAAAAGAGCAAAGTAAAAAGTGCACAGCAGAGAACAAAAGAAAACTAAAAAGGAAGCAAAGAAAAGATGGACAAATCTCAACCCAATGTGTAGTATTTATTTATTGCTGTATATTTTGAATCCTTTCAACATTCTGCTGTGCACATGACATACTTTTTTCTTGTTTTGTATTTGTTTGTAATTCATTTCTTTTATTGTGTATTTGTTTCAGTAATAAAAATAAAAAAAAATCCTTATAGCATTATTAAAAAAAAAGAAATGACTCTTCCTATCACTTATTATTCCTGGGAAATGAATGAAGGGAGAATCCTCAACTCGTCTCCTGCTAGGTCCCTCTCATCTTGTGCCTAGGTGTATTGGTAATGGAATTTGGAGATGCGCCTGTATTGGCTTGGTTTTTGGGTTGAGTGTTAAAACCCAGAGCTTGTGAATCCCACTTGTGGGATGGATTTGTTGACGGGAAGAGAGAGGGCTGAACTGGGAGGAGCTGTAAACTGGGAGAGAGGCCCAAGCCTAGAGAAGGCCAGAAGGACTTTGGGAGA
>CM053582.1:133948960-133970682 GCA_028627135.1 Pseudochirops cupreus | reverse complement strand
AGTCAGAGGGGTGAGGGGGGAAGTCATAGGAGAGAATAGATTGGGGGAGGGGGGATACAATGGGATGGCTGTTTTGGGGTGGTGGGTAGGGGAAAGAAGGGGAGAAAATTTGTAACTCAAAATCTCGTAGAAATGAATGATGTAAACTAAAATTTAAAAAATGAAATAAAAGGAAAATTAAAAAACAACAATTGAAATCCAGCTAGGTTTGTTTGTCATGGAGCCTTAAGAGAAAATGCATTGTAAGAGAGTTTTAGGGTATTTTATGAAAAACTGAATACTGAGGTATAGGGAACTCCTCTTGACTGTTAGGAAAGAAGCAGGTTATGATTAGAAATGGTACAGTATCCTGACAATACTCTGATGTAAATGCAATAGGAGGTCACAAAATCTGCCTCATGGCAAATTTAATGCATTAGCAAGTGCCTGTTTTTCTTTTTTATAAATGAAATTCATTTTCTACTCAAAGGCGAAACAAAAAGTCAAGGGAAATCAGGGCAGCTGAGTGCCAAAAAGAGTCTGAAAAGCTCTTATACTTCTAAAAAAAAAAGTCTCTATTGCTACTATGAGACTCCTTCTGGGAAATACTCAAGAAATTAATGATTCTTCCAAAGAACTCAATTTCCTCGAATTAGGAACTGCAAAGTGAAGTTGGTAAGAAAAGGAATTATAGCCCAGAACAGTAACAGCTATAGGGAGCCAACTGATGAAAAGATATAAACAGGAAGTGGGAAAGAGACATCACAAACTTGCCCTATTTGGACAGACAGAATTACTGAGCAATGTGACATGAAATAAGGTGACAAGTTTGATGTTAGACCCTCATTTGCTTGATTTTTGACACTTTCAAATGAGTCCAGCTCTCTGACTGTCTAGGAAAACGAATCAATAATAAAGGCTGTGATGGAACCTTACACATCCTCTTGTGACTGTATCTGAAAAAAGAACTCAAAAGACTTATTCACATATAACAAAAATCACATATGCATAGAGTAGCATCACCCCATGCTCTCCATACACATTATGATAGCTGGGCCATGGAGGGTCAGGAGACATTACTACCAGTGATTGACATTTTAACTCTGTGCCTCTTGGAAATGGGAGAGGTACCCATACCCTTGCTTTGAAGTGAACTTTGTTCTAACCCCATCCTCTTGCTTCTCCCCACTCCTCAGCTTTCCTCTTCCCAAAACCATCAAACAGCCTGTTTTTAGTTGGCCTGTAGTTACCAGGGTGTCATTAACTTAGACAGAGAAGCTACAAGAAAAAGCAATTAGCAAGTCCCAAGTTTGATATAGCAATAGGATGAGAATCTACAATCACAGAAAAAAGCTAGGAAAAACTGAGCCTCAGGAGAGGAGGAAACTGGAGTATTCCTAAGAATAAACAATAGTAAAAGGAATATCTGAAGCAAGAAACAAATATGCAAGTGTGTCAAGCAAGGAACTGTACTGCCTGGGTACCCTACTTGCAATTCCTTCCTAACTGTAGTGACGGCAAGCAAGGACACCTATACAAGACAGCATCTGAACATTCTGGGATCTCGGTGACCCTGAAACTAGTCAACATATTTCGAGAAGAGCTGGAGAGAGTGTGATGCAACCCTGAAGGAGATTCCTTAGACAGGCAACAAGTATCAACTAAGTGTCCGCCATCTGCCAGGCTTTGTGTCGGCTGCTGGGGATACTGAACCAAAAAGCAAACAGTCCCTGCCCAGAAGGAGGCTGTGCTCTATCATAACCAACAAGAGAAGATCTTGAGCTCATGGTGGGACAGGGATTCAGTCCTTGTACAGCCTGGCATGTCAATTAGTATAATATTCAGGGAATGTCCTTGCCAAATTCAGACCCGAAGCAGGGAGGTAGGGATCCTACACATACATACACACACACACACACACACACACACACACACACACACACACATGTATATATACATATATACATACATGTGTGCGAATGTATATGTATGTATATGTTGTAATGGTAACAGGAATCTGAAGGCCTTCCCTGCTTCAAAGATCTTCCCTGCCCACTAATGGGCTGAATGTAAGCACATGGAGCCTGTGGTGGAAGGAGTTTACTGAAGGGTGGAGGAGAGCCCACAGGAAGCTGGGAATCAAAGCAGCTAGAGCTGGGGGGAGGAGAGGATGCACCCAGGGAAACAGCTAGGCTTGTGAGTAAATGTGTGTTTATGGGAAGGCTAAAGGACGGTGTGGCTCTCTGTGGTGTTATGGTTTATTAACTTCTTTGCTACTATGATGGATTCAGTTTTCTAGTTTGGGGATTCAGTTTTCTGGTGTCAGAATAAATGTTTTTCTTCTGTCTTATATATAGAGAATCTGTTATATTTTGCGATTGAGTACCATGCCAGCATATTCGCAGTTGCCATTGGCGCTATGAATATTGTGTTGGTGCTACATATGTGTATAGATATAAATACACACATATACATATATACATACACACATATACATATTATATATACACATATACATATATACCTTATATAGAATATATATGTGTGTGTATATGTATGTGTGTATATGTGTATATGTGTATATATGTATGATTATGTGTGTGTATGTGTGTGTATATATATATATATATATATATGTATATATATATATATATATATATGTATTACGTGTGTGTGTGTGTGTGTGCCTGTGTCTCCTATGTTGGAATGGAACAGTGGTTAAGGACAGGTTTTGCCTTGGTTATCTGTGAGTAATGGGAATAAGCTGGGGATGGGAAAGGGTCTTCAATCCCAATAAGAAACTGACCTCTGATCCTGATGCTGATAACTAAGCATGTGCCTGGGAAATGTTAGTCTGAGGGTTGCCTTCTCATTAACACAATAATCAGCATTAAATAGATTTAGAGTTGGAAGCAGTGCTTTGTACAGACTTTTTCCCTACCAGTTATAATTTGAAGAGAGATAAATACAAGTAGACTTATCTCCCAGCTATATATACTCTCCTGAGCATCCAGAGGACAAAACAATTTTTAGAGGCATGTAGTCATATGTGTAGAAATGATCTACCAAGTGAAAAAAAAGCAAATTGATATTGCCTCCATTTTTGTAATTGAGTCTATTCTGTATCACTGTTGACATTCTATATACTGCCTAAGTCATGTTTCTTTGTCTCTAAGGTAAGTTCGGAATTTCAGCTTTCCTATCTGAATTAATTAAACTCAGAAGTTCTGCTTTCCTGCTAATCACGGTTCTATTCTTGCATAAAGGAAATTTGTTATCCTTGAATGATGCTGAGGAGTCTGATATGTTTATCACTATGACACTAACTAGCCATGCAAGTAGACACCACCAACGAGCTTTCCATAGCAACAAGATGAAAGGAAGGGTTGTTGCTAGACCTACATTCCAAATTTCTAGTCGATCCTATTGTTTTCCCCATCTACGATGCTGTCTTCTGGCTTTGGAAAGCTCTTCCTTTTGTCCGTAAAAATGATCTGCCAGTCTTCATTTGAGGTTTTTTGTTTGCTGAGGAACTAAAAACCCCTTTTTTGTTGGTAATTGCTAGCCTTACCAACAAAATTAAACATGCTCAGAACTTCGTACCTCAGTTTATCTTAACTTCGATTGTAATGTAAGTTACACCTTACTGACAACACTTAACATTTTCACTTGGTTTAAATTGTCAACCTAATAGTTATGAACTGGGGAGAGGCTAGGCAAATTGTGACATAAAAATGATGGAAAATTTCTACACTGTAAGAAACAAGAAATACAAAGCATAAGAAAATGAGCAATTATATAGTATCTACTATGTGCCAGGTACTGGACTAAGCATTTTACAAATATTATCTCATTTGATGCTCACAACAACCCTTTGAGGTAGTGCTATTATTGTTCCCACTTTATAGTTGAGGAAACTGAAGCAAAATGATTTGCCCAGGATCACATACCTAGTAAGAATGTGAGGTTGCTTTTGAAATCAGGTTTTCCTGATTATATACCACCAGCTAAATACCAAGAATTTGGGATCTTAACAAGAAGTGGAGAGTGAAGTAAGTAGAACCATGAAAACCACATACACAGTGACTACAAGAACAGGATGGAAGGAACAACAAAAAACAAACTATAATTCATCATTATAATACCTGATCATGGCCCAGAAAAAGAGTTAAGAAAATGTCCCTCCTTCCCATCATAGCAGAGGCAGAGAAGTAAAAAGAAGGGCTATTTGACACATTATCAGGCACATTTGGTATGTTTGGGGAGTTCTACAAGCTGCATTTTTTACTGTATTTTTATCTTTATTACAAGGAATTTCTCTCTAGGTGGAAGGAGGAAGGGAGGCATACTCACAAACAAAATGTGATGTAAAAACAAAGAATGTCAATAAAAATAATGTTTTTTAATTGTTAACCTTTATACATAAAAAAGTTTTCCTCATTTCCACTTGCCACTAATTACCAATAGAGAAATCTACTATGAGAAGCCACTGTTGAGCCCGCAAGAGCCGGGGTACTGGACCACTCTGTTCTTTACACAAGCCTGTGGTTTGGACTAGGATTAATCCTGGGAGAGCCTGCCTTTAATTAGGAGAATTGGGCTCCCATTTTTCACACTATTCAACTCATTAAGTCCTCTTGCCCAGTGCCCTGGAAGGGACAGGGGAAATGATTTAAAGTTTAAGTTATGGTCCACGTCTAGGTCTCTCTAAAGTGAAAAATAAAGAGGCACTCAGTGTACAAAGTGAACCAAATATAGAACAAGTAATTGATTCCTACACACAAAAGGAACAGTAAACACAAGGATACTCATAAGTATACATTAACCCCAATTACCTAAATAGGATTCAGTTACCTAATTTAGCACTATGCCTGCAATCAACTGGGAGAAAAACAAACAACCCCAAGTATAAATTGAAGCATTTTTCCACTTTCTTTTTCTTGCTTTTTTTTTTGCAACATGGCTAATATAGAAATATGTTTTATATGATATCACATGTATAATGAATATCATATTGCTTGCCTTCTTTGTTTGCAGGAGAGGAGCTGGAGAAAGGGAGAAAATTTGGAATTAGAATTTTTTTAAAGGAATGCTAAAAAAAAAACTTGTTTTAAAAAATAAAGTAAACATTATCAGAACATAAAGCAATT
Organism: Pseudochirops cupreus; assembly: GCA_028627135.1. Lineage (NCBI taxonomy): Eukaryota > Metazoa > Chordata > Mammalia > Diprotodontia > Pseudocheiridae > Pseudochirops > Pseudochirops cupreus. Next base: position 133,965,553 of record CM053582.1, on the reverse strand, counting down.
TGCAATACTACTACTTAAGCAGTTTACATTTCACCTGACTTAGCACTACCCTTACAGCTCTGGCTGGTAAGATGCGCAAGTTTGAAATAGTCCTCTTCTGGGGGTTGTCCACAAGATCTGGAGTAGTTACCAGGCACCTTCCTCTCCCCTCCATACCTACATTCTACTCTAACCTTCAACAGAACCTGTGGACCTCTGTAGCATATCCAGGATGGCTGCTAGCATAGGTTATTAGATCTGCTTTACTAGGAAAGATAGCTATTTGAGAGGTCAACAATCTTTTTTTAATTACATTCACCAGGTCAGGGGAAAAGTCAGCACCTTGAACTTCAGAGAAAATACAAGCCGAGAAATAAAGACCAACAGACAGGGCTCTGACTGCCTGAATCAACTACACACTTTACATACACCCCTAGATTGAGGGACATTTACATCTGAACATACAGCCACTCAGAATCATGACCAGGGAATCACAAGATCCTTCTCATAAGCAAACCCCCAAAGCCAGATACCAACTCAGAGTACATAAACACTTCTCAGAATCAGAAGGCATCACCACCCTATGATTCAGTGCCTAATTAGAAATTAGTAACAGGTGTGAAAGTCATCCTACAAGCAAACATCTCCTAACCAAACTTCCTTTAATGCGCTCCAGGTGAGGCCTATTAATGGGCAGGGAAGATCCTAGATCCCATTAACATTACAATCTCTCAAACTCACAAAGAATCCTCCAGTCCTAAACATATCCACCTGAGAATATCCACCTAAAATCAGGAAAGAATAAAAGACCCAGGAGCAACCTTGTCCAATAGTGGCTCCCAGTACTAACTACTAAATGAATAAGGTCACCAATCAGGCTAGAGAAAGATCTGTCCTTCTCACTCCTAATGTAACTGGAGTTACATGATGCCACCCAGAGACTCAAAGTGAGGGGAGCACCAGTCAGAAACTGTATTTTCTTTTAACTGGAATGGCAGCACTTTGCACCTCTGCCTCTGTCATGGGTGGTAGAGCAGCAGAAGGATGATCAAGAGACATTCAGGACTTACCACATCTCATCAAAATGTCACATCTCTTCAGCAATGAGTAACCCACATGGCCAAAGAGTCTGTCATCTTTGATATGTCCAAACTCTAAATTACTTACACATGTGATCATCAGGCATCAGAAAGAGTAACCCTAAACATGACTTCCTTTTATTCCTAAAAAAACAGAAAAATAAAGTGTGATCATGATAATCTAGAGAATTATATCTGGGCTTGTAGTGCCAATGCAATATTTACAGTGCCCACAATCATGATAAAGACCATGATTATAAATATTGCATAATGTTCAATAGCAAAATATATCAAACTCTCCCAATAGAGGACAGAACTGAACCATTTTTTTCGACACCAGAAAATTGAATCCCAAAACCAGTAAACCAATTCCATTGTAGTACCAAAGACATTCAGAAGCCATAATAATGCTGAGAGCCACAGCATCCTTCAGCCTTCCCACAAACCAATACAAGATCAATATTTATTCACAAACCTCTCTCTCCTTGCCTGAGCACCTCTCTCTCCCACTGTCTCTCTGGCTCTGGCTCCCCACTTCCTGTGGGCTCTGCTTCCCTTCAGCAAATTCCCTCCATCACAGGCTCCATGTGATTACATTCAACCTATTAGGGGGTAGAGTTTACTTTCAAAGCAGGAAAGATCTTCAAATTCCCTTCTAGGTCTATTAAGGGGCAGCGAAGATCTTCAAATTCCTATTCCCATTACAGGGCCCAAGCTAGAAACTCAAAAAAAAACTCCTTTCCCTATCATTAGAGTCACTAAATAGAATGTCTGGGACATTTAAAGAAATTTTCTTTCCTTTCCAAGCAAAAAGTAATCTAGGTAACCCAAGGAACTCAAGGAAGGTTTTCACAACTTAAACAAAATGAGAAATTGAAACAAATCACTAGACAATTCAAGTGGGAAAAAAAAACTCTTGCTCTTGCATTTCATTTTCTGCTTCCATTTGAATTGTGGAAATACAGTCTAAGTCTTCCACAGTCCAAGTAATTCTGGTCATTTACCTTTAAGGTAATAAAACCTTTTCTACTTTTTTTTCTTTGATTTCCTTATTGTTTTAGATTAAATCTCTTGCTTGTAAGAACAAACATTTGAAACAGCTGCACTGGATACTTCCCATTTCTCTCTCCCATCAAATAAAATCCAACCCTTAAAAGAAGGGGAAAAAGTTAAATGGGAAAATTAAGTAGTAGCACCAGATTAAGATTCCACAAACTTCTATTACATCACTTAAAATAATGATACTGTCCCAAGGCAAGGATTCTCTAGGTAACAGAACAGGCCAAGCGGCTAAATCCTATAGAGTCCTAAATGAGTGAAACCTGTCCAAACTCAGACCTTTTGTTCCAAAAAGGGAGAATACTTATAACAAAAACAAAAACTAGAATCTTCCATCCAGTCTAAGAATAATGCCATTTCCCTGTTTGGAATGAACTAATTCTAGCATGGCCTTGCCAACCCAGGCTTAAATTTTAGTCCTATATTCTAAGGGGACCTTAACCTTATAGTACCCACGTTCGTGGCCTTGTCAGCCTAGCTTAAAATGCTAGCCCTTTATTCTAAGATGACCTTAACCTCAGAGCACCCACATTCAGAAAGCCTATATCATCAATCTCATGGCAAAAGGCAGCTAAGTGGCCTAGAGGATAGGGTGCTGAGCCTGTAGTCAGGAAGCCTTGGGTTCAAATCTCACCTTAGAATCATTTAACCTTCTTCTGCCTCAGGTTTCCCCAAGTGGAGATAATAATAGTACCTTCCTCTCCAGGTTGTTGTGAGAATAAAAATGAGATAATATTTGTAAAGCACTGAGTCCAATGCCTGGCACATCGTATGCACTATATAAATTCTAGCTGTTATCATTATTAAAAGACAAGAGTCTAAATCACTGAGGAAAGAGGGAAGTACAGACTGTAGCTTACCAAATCACATTCAGATTCTATGATTCAGGATAAGGGCCATCGGCTTCCTTGGAAGTATAGTAGAACCCCAAAAGACAATATTAATGTTTTGACTTTGCTGAGCCATTTCCAGTACTTTGAATGACTACTAAAACATCATCTTAAGTAGAAAGTACAGCTGTGTTTCCATTTGCTAGGGAGAAACAGTTCTAGCCAAGAAAACCGATGGGATATTTGAGAGCCCTGCTCAGATGAAGGCCTTTATGATTTCTTTTGGTCCCTGTATAGGTCCGCCTTCATTCTCAGCTGCATATATGCCTATTACTAAATGTACCTACCTGGTAGTACACGTTTCATAGCTTTCGATCTGCCAAGACTAAACACATAGGGCTCTGAAAAGGGCCTTGCCTTTTAAACAGGGTTGGCGAGAGGTTTAAAATTGCACAGGAGGAAAGATTATGGTTAAGGAGGTTCTGAAACAGAAATAAATTGTGGAAATAAAAAAAGGCAGATCCTAGTCTAGCAACAGAAAAGCCACAGAAATACCATACTTAGGTATGGCAGTATGATGAACATCACTACAATATTTTATCTTTATTCTTATATGGAACCCATATACTTTTTTTTAAAAAAGTTGTATCTTTACAAGACAGGCTGATCAAATCAATCAACTTACTTACTATTATCTTAAAAATTGCAAATAGTACACTTAACACAAAAATCAGCTTGTGACCTTGGGCAAGCCACTTAACCCCAATTGCCCTCCAAAAGAAAAAGGGAAAAATGCAAATAGTCTCCCAGTGATTGGCAAGTTTCGCAGTACTCCATTATACTAGAAAAATAGCAGAACAGAATAGTTCTTTGCTCCACATCCTGTCTTTTGAAACAATACAGATAATCCCAAAACTATTTTACAAAACCAAAATGGAAATTTCATGACGTTGGTCCAGATTGCAATGGACTTCCAGTACAGTGTCTCGTAGTGACAATAGTGGTATTTTTATTGTGCTTTAAGGCTTGCTATTTAGTAAAAGTGTAATGAATACTTGTTTGATAAATTGGGAGATATCTTGATTTATAAGAGATGCATTCCAACAGCAATTTCATTGGCAAATATTTTATCCTCTGAGAGAAAAAATACCATAGGAGTCATATGAATTCATTTTAAGGTCTTTATTTAACAAACTCAATAAAAATATGAATTTGGTGAGTATGAAGAGGCTGTTATACATCAGTAAATAATTGTGAAGTGGTATAAAGGGTGTCACAAAAAATTGTAACAAAAAGATCACATATAGTCATATGGTCAGAACAAGGGACACTCAAATATAACATTCAGGCTCTACTGGCATGCTCCTGATGTCAGAGGAATTCAAAGCCTCCAGGACCCTAGGTCCCCTGTGGTGAGATTCAGGAGTGTCCTGAAGCTAGCTCAAACTGGTTTTAAAGAGCCCAATCATTAAATTTTCAGCGTGAACCTCTATATTTCACAAATCAGCAAATTCTATAAATTAAGGCTTGATTTAGTGTTTTGTTGATTTTTAGACTTTAAAGGATTATGGAGAAAATGTTAGTCATGCAAATTAAACTTAAAAGTGTGTCATGAATACTTTTTTATTGGGGGAGAGGGCGGTGAGTAGAGTCAATCGTTAAAGATACCAGCACTGCCCTGAATGGATGTTATGACCTGCATCACCGAAGACAATATACACATCAATGAGTTCACAGACTCTGTTGGCATATTTGAGTTAAAAGGCTCAAATTCTTCATGGTCTAACAATAAGCGAATGAGTACTTTTATTTTCTTATGGGAATAATCAAAATACCAAGTTTCTGGGGCCCCAAGGAGATTGTGTACCTAGAAGAAGAAAGATTCAATAATCTAAATTATTCTAACTGTAACTAATACAAACAATTTGTCCAAATAAAAGTGAAAATGAATGTGATATGCATAACTCATATCCTCAAGAGAAAACCAAGTGGGAAGGGCCAGGAAGACTTTTCCAGAAACAAGTTCTTACCAATAACATTCAACACTGAAAGTAAGGATAGAGTCACCAAGCCAAAGAAAAAGTTCAATAGAGTGGTTTCAGTAAGAGCAGTCATATTATAAACAGATGGAACAGCTGAAAATTAAAGACCTAGGACAGAAACACATGGCCACAATGTCACGTCCCAGGGATCTGGTTTCACATAAAGCAGTTCGTTTCATGGGAGAGACACAGGCTTTAATTGTGTGTAGTGAAACCAACTATGGCATGGTCCAACCAGTTACTTGAGCCTTGGTAATCAGGTGCCCTCATCATACATGATATGATGGATTTGTCTGATTATCAGGATAACGATGAGAAGAAAGGGAGGCTGGGACAGGGGTGATGGACTGGGAAAGTAAAGACAAATGGGTTGAATGAAAGTCACAATAAAGACAAAAAAATAGATTGAGATGAGTGAAGTAGTGGAAGAGATGATAGGGTTAGTAGTAATGGTCTGAGATAAATCTGAGTGTTCTGGATCCTGGAAGTGAAACTGTTGAGTGAGGGTTGGATCAAGGATATAATTGTCCCCGTATGTGGCTGAGGTGAGTGAAGATATAGATAATGAAAGATAAGGAGAGCAGATTGTTTGAAGTGTACTGAAGTCCTCAAGTGTTAGAACTGGAATGGAGAGGAATACTTTTGAGTTCAATGCTAAACTCATTGAAAAAGGAGAGAGAATGATATGGAATCTAATACATAGCCATTCCTCTGATCTGAATAGGGTGATATAGATGGACAGAGTGAATCTCAAAGGCAGAGTATGGTAAATGTGTAGAGTCTGAAAGTGGCAATAGAGAACAAAAAATTGCCAACTCTGCCTCCTCTTTCATTGTACTGAGGGGCATTAGAGAAGGTATATCCTCCTACAGAAAGTAGCTAGGGAGGTTATGTCTCTGGAGAAAGTCAGATTTCTGCAAGTGAAAATAAAAGAATAGGAAAGGAAGAGGTTAAGTAGGAAGGACAGTTTAACCACAGCAGTGTTCCAGAGAGTTTGAGGGAATGAGAAAGATTAGATAGAGCAGATTAGGGATTTAGGAGAGATAACACTGAAGTAGATGAATAAGGGATGGGAGCGGCAGGAAAGGGGGATTTTTCTAGCAGCCTTAGTCTCTGAATCACAGTGATTTGAAGAGGAGGAGGAGAAAGAGTTTACTAGCAATAGGAAAATAGTTCTTCACACCCTTCCCATTAAGCAGCTGTAGCTCTGCCCACACCTCAAGTTTACAAATTAACTTTCTTACACTCCCAGGGTGCTACTTACACTGAGTCTGGGTGTTGGATGACAAGAGTCCTGGGGTGTGGGCCCTCAGTGGTTACACAGAACCAAGAACTATGCTTACCCATAGGCCCCGACTCTGATGTTGAAAATTAGGGTACACCCATTTTTAATATGGTAGAACCTACTTTTATACCCACTATGAATCTTTCTGTTGCCCTTTGAGATGCTTATAACTTTAATTCTTCCGACACCTTCACAATCTATGATTTGCAGCCATACAGCATTCCTGGAAGAATATTGATACTACAGAGATTGGTTCATTTTTATAGTGAAGAAAAAGTTTGGTACCACTGAAGGCCCCGTGTAATTTCCTGAAGACTATTTAATCTCCTGCCATGACTGCTCAGTTCTAGGACAAGCTTTGTTTTCCTTCGCTTGTGTGTTTGTTTTGCTTTGTTTTTTAATCTAGCTAAAGCGTTCAGGACAGTGAGACAGAGACAAAGACAGAGACTGAGGGAGATAACACATGTAGAGTGCTGTGCAGAGCTCCAAGCGCTGAATTAAGTGCTAGCTATCAGCAGCATCAGAATCATTCATCATCATAATCACAATTATTATTATTACATGGCTTGGTCGCCTGGATCCATCTCCTAGTTTAGACCATATGAATTTCATCTTCTTTGTTGTTGTTGTTTGCTTGTTTGTTTTTTCAGGATGGAGTCTCTTTTGCATCCTCGTGGATTTTCTCTGAGGAGGCTTTGTAGTCTTTTGAAGCTTGATACAATTAGTATGATGTTATCTGCACTTGGAGAATCTAACTTTCAATAGGAAATCCTTTTTTTGTTGTTAAGATATTATACTTCTATGACACTGGCAAAAATGTTGGTGTGCATATACCTCCATGTTTAAGTCCTTGTTTCTTGTATTCGGTAGCATTTTAATCTCTGTCTTGTACTCTTCTCTGAGGAGAGAGAATCATGTTTAATTAGAATAAGTCAAATACTTTCTCAAAATAAGCAAACAATAAACACAGAGGGAACTAACATTCTTTATATCTCGCAAGCATCTGTGTAAACATATGGTTTTCGTTAAAGAATTATATGTAAAGGTCTGCCTGTTCCTTTCTCAAGTCTTCATTCAGGACACCTTCACATAAAGAATTAGACCACTATAACTCAGATTTTCTAGAGATGAGAAAGCAGGCATATGGGTCCATAATTGTTTGTTTCTTCCCCATCTTTTTTTTTTTAAGTAAAAAGCAGTATATGCTCTATTTTCCTTTTTTTTCTGACATCTCTTTCATTCATCTCCATAACATTCAAGCCAAAGATCATTTATAAAGGCCCTACCATGTGCACAGCAATATTCTAGGCACAGGGGATAAAAAGACAAAGAGAAAAGCAACCCCTGTCTTTAAGAGGTTTACAGTCTACTGAGGAAGGGACAGACCACCTAAGAGATAACTAAATAGAAATCACTGAAAAGGGGGAAGTACTAACAACTAGGGAGATAAGAACGACTCCTATAGGAAAAAGTGCATGAATTGAGCTTTGACTGAAGTTAGGAATTCTCAAAGGTAGAGGTGAGAAGAAGAGTACATTCCAGACAGCCTGTGCAAAGGCAGAAACCCAATTGTCTCTAAAATTATGTCACTTAGTTGCTTCCTCTTCTGCTGTCCTTGGAGGCTGCCAGTTCTGTGTAGGAGTTGCTGCTGTCGCCCTGGTTCTCAGTGATGGCAATTTCTAAAAGAAGATCAAACACATCTTGGCTTTCATTGCACAGGATAAAAAGAAGGCCGAAGAAATAGACTCAGAAGCAGACGAAGAGTTGAACATTGAGAAAGGTTCTCTTGTGCAAACACAGAAACTGAAGATAATGGAACATTATGAGAGGAAGGAGAAACAAAATGAGCAACAGAAGAAAATTCAAATGTCCAACTTGATGAATCAGGCAAGACTGAAAATCCTCAGAGCCAGGGACAACTTTATCTCAGATTTATTGAATGAAGCAAAACAGATAATCCCCAAGGTAGTGAAAGATGCAACCAGGTATCAAGTGTTTTTGGATGTCTGGTCCTTCAAGGTTTATACCAGTTGCTGGAGGCAAAAATGATTGTCCATTGCAAGAAAGAGACTCTCCCTCTGTTCAGGACTGCAGTACAAAAAGCAATCCCTATGTACAAGATTGTGACCAAAAAAGATGTTGGTGTCTCAGTTGATTAAGAGGCATACCTGGAAGATGAAATAGCTGGAGGTATTGAGATCTATAACAAGGATCATAAAATAAAAGTTTCTGAGAAAGTAGACTGGATCTTATAGCCCAACAGATGATGCCAGAAGTCCATGGAACCTTGTTTGGTACTAAAGGCAACAGGAAAATTTTGGACTAAGCCTCTGATGAGGTAGGATCCATCCATCTGCTTTATTAACGAACTATAAAAGTGTCAAAATAGAAACAGCTATCAATGTTCCTCCTTTTTATTCTCTGACACTGTCCTTCGTTCTTCAATGGAATGGCCTTTGTGTAGAATGCCATCAGCCTAAATGCTAATTTGGGCAGAGAACTGATGGACTTAAACTGTGAAGAAGTAACCTAGTTCATCCTGAAGTGACTAAGTTTTGATCTCCACATTCTAGGAACCAGGGAGATACATATTAGTTGTATGGTTTTCACTAAGAATTTGTCTTCTGTGATTTGTGTTAGATTAGAGTGAGCTGTTTGAGATAATAGCTTCTTTCTATTTTATTTCTATAGGCTACTTTAATATGCTTAAGGAGCATGCATTTACTCTAGCATTAATAGTTTTATTTAATTAATAATTATATATAATATATATTATTATAAAAATAATTTTAAAAATAATAAATCAATATTTAATTAATAATATTACTCTTGTTAACTATTTGGGCTTATGGGCTTTCCTCAGTTATATCAATGATTCAAAAACTCAACCTATGAATATACTTTATTTATTAAAATTAAAACTACGTGGTTCAAAAATAAATAAATAAAATAAAATTATGTCACTTTAAGGGCCTATTTAACCTCTATGTATTTTGGTGAGGTCCAACTGGTCTGTTTGACTTTATCTTCTTATTCTTTCCATTTCACAGATGTGCAAGTTGGGTCTCAGAATGGTAAAGTGACTTATAAAAAGTCCCATTACTTGTGGAAGACTATTTATAGGAAAAATACAGACTATCTACATACACAAATATAACCCAATAGTTCACAAAGTGTGGTCCTTGGGGTCCCTGAGAGGTCAAGGAGTCAAACTCAGCCCTCACACTCCAAGTCCAATTACAACACTGCAACACCTTATCCTAGAAATCCTTTTAGCGTACAACTACTAGAATTTAAATGGAATAAAATATCAACAGTAACTCATAAAGAAGCAAAACATTAATATTACAAATACCTGGCATACAAAACACTAAGGCAAATTAATGTTTATCTTCCTAAAGATGATAAGTATCCTAGTAGCCTGAAGGAATTAATAAATCTTCATTTACAAAGTAGTACTTTAAACACTTCTTAAGAATGGTCCAACGGAAGGGGAAATAAAAAACATTCTGGCTTAATGTACAAACACTTTTATACAGAATTAGTTTGGAGGTTTGTTTTAGTTTGGTTTTTTCCATGGTTTAGATGTTATAACTAAAGAAAAAGCATCTTCTACTTATGTAGCACCAATCGTCTGAGAATTCCAATTTTAGTTATCTCCAAAATTCCTCTAGTATCTTCCTTTTAATAAATAAAGGCTATAAGAAAGGCAGTATGGTCTAGTGGGTAGAGGATTAGCCTCAGAATGAGGAAAACCTGGGTTCAAGACCTGCCTTACCTTTGGCAGGTCATCTAATCTCAGGTTTCAAGGCGACTATTTAAAGCTTTAAATTACAATCAGTTGCAATTTTAAACAGTAGATGTAGTTTTCATGCCAGTAAAAATTAAGGTCTGTACTACCCTAATTCCCAAAAGAAACTCAGTCAGTCAACGAGCATTTATGAAATACTTACTATACTCTGGACACTGTGCTAAGTACTAGAGATACAAAGACAAAAACAGTCTGCCCTCAAAGAGCTTACATTCCACTAGAGAAGATATTTTAATTAATGTGTCCATACAAATAAATACAGAGTAAACAGAAGGAATCTCAGAGGAAAGAAATGAGGTGAGGAGAAAGGGGGTTGAGAAAGGTTTCCTCTGGAAGATGGATTTGGAGTTTGGAAGCTGGGAGGCAGGGGTGAAGGGAGAAAATATTTAAGTCATGGAGGTCAGCTAGAGCAAAGACACAGAGTTAGGAGATGAAATATCATATGTGAGGAATGGCAAGGAGGCTGGTTTATAAACATGCCTATAGGGAAGTAAAGTTTAAAAAAGGCTGCAGACTAAGAAGTCAGGCTATAAAATTGTCAGTCAGTCAGTAAACTTGTATTAATTGCCTACTAAGTGCCAGAGACCACGCTAAACACTACTGATACAAAGGAAAGCAAAGACAGTCCCTGCTCACAAGAAGCTCACAACTAATTGAGTGAAAACAATATATAAAAAGAAGCTGAAAATGGGAGGAAGAGAACATAAGGAATGAGGCACGGTGAGGTCCACAGGAGTACAGCTGGGTGAGAAATGATGCCATGGCTGCCCTGGGAGCCCTTAAATGGAAGTTTGGGAAGGAACTCTCCACTGTCCACTCTCAACCCTCTCCAGTGAGAGGGAGGGAGGGGTGCCTTTTAATGCTTAACAGAGGGCTTTGTATTTGATTCTTGAGGTAATAAGGAGCCCCTGGAGTTTTAGGAAAATCATTTTGGGAGCTGAATAGAAGATGCACTGGAGCGGGGAGAAACATATGGCAGGCCAGATTCACCAGCAGCCTATCGCAATGTGAAGAAATTCTACCCTAATAAAGTCTTTTTCTCTTCAATTGCTATACTAGTAAAGCCATAAACTATGCCTGAACTCCTACAGTTGGTCCATCCCTTTTGTCTACTTTCACGACAGCTGTGACTCACTATAGAATCCAGTTTGGCTATGGTGATCAGTATCAAAGACAAAAAATAATAATAATAATAATGGGTTGGCTGTGCTAGCACAATTGACCTTCAATGGAAAGACACAACTATAATCTGCTAATGGTGCTAGTAAATTCCATTTAGTTTCATGTTCTAGAGTACTACATTACCAATTCAAGGCAACTATTTATTTCTGCTAACCACTGGTCTCCTGAGCAATTACTTTCATCTTCAGAGAACATTCCTTTGACAATACAGAAAAGTGTCATTTCATCATATCTGTTGCCACTTTGGTCCTATATAGTCCTTGCCCAAAAGAACATTTCGAAAATCCTTCTGACGCAGTGATATTAATCATCTCGTGAAATGAACATTTCTCTCCAAAGAGAATTTCTAATTAGGACGTGACTACTTATAATTAGACTAGAATCCTGGTTGCTTGAACATCTTGGATAAATTTGATTTTTAAGAAACACACACTATCCATATATATGAATGCAATCTAGTGATTCTCAGAGTGTGGTCCTCAGGGCCCGAGACCTTTTTAGGGGGTCTATAAGGTCAAACAATTTTCATAACAATATTGACATCATGTGCCTGTTAAAATGCTCCTCCCTTTTCCAACTACAGCTCTGTAGGGCAAAATTTTGTAAGGCAAAATTTTCTTCAACCAAAGCAACATATAATGACAGATCGAATACAGAAACAGAGTGGAAAATCTAGCTGTCTTCTATTAAACCAGACATTAATGCGTGGCCTACCACACTGTCCCTATTTTTTTTGTCTTGGAAAATATATTATCTTTCCATTTAAAAATGTTATTTATGTTAGCATGTAATTGGTTTATTATTATTATTTTAAATAAATTAATAAATATTTTTAAAATTCAGAAACTTTTTGTTTTAATATAGTAAATATCAACATACATACAATTATATACATATATATTATATATATCTTGCATAAACAGAAGCCCTCTCATACCTCAATAATATTTAAAAGTGCAAAGAAATTCTGAAATCAAAAAGTCTGAGAATTGCTGGCTTAACTTACAAATAGGAAAGAGGGATCATATTGTAACTTAAGGTTCAGAACTAAGTTCTTGGTTCACTCAGATTTCGTCCAGTCTTGGGATGGTTTCTCAAAAAATCAATCTATGGCTTGGATCCCTCCTTATTGTGTTTCCCTAGGAACATCATAATTTAATTCTTGTCTAGGTTTCTGCAGAAAAGCCAAAAGGACCTTCAGCAAGCTCTTAGGCCAACAACGTAGATGAAATACAGTATAGCCTTTATTTCACCTCACTGAAAATTTAAAACATAAAACAACTCACAAAAGCCTGTAAATAATTAAAACAACTGCTAGATTTTCATATGCGCAATGACAAATACTTTTAAGGGTCAGTGATATCATCACTGGGGTCCTCCTTCCATTGACAGATTCTAATTTTTCTGTGGCTTAGTAGTTAATCAATCAATTCAACAAATGCTAAAAAAAAAAGAAAAAAACTACCATTTGCCAGGCACCATGCTAAGCTCTGGAGACACAAATGTAAGAAGAAACAATCACTGCTCATCAGAATTTACACTAATGGGGAAATAACAATGTGGACACAATTATTATACTATATTGTGGAAATGCTTGTTTTATTCCAAAAATTAAAAATAATATAAATAAAAATTAGTTTTTAATTCTATGCAAAAGAAATGCAATGTAAGCTAAAGTAGACAGAAAACAAATAACTAAGGGAATCAGGAAAAGCCTTTTGTAGGACTCATCATTTGGGTGAAGCCTTAAGGGGAGGCAGGACTCCAAGAGATGAAGAGTGGGGAAGGATAGCATTTCAGGTATGAACTCTGTCTCCTTATTTTTGCACCAAGGCAGAAGATGCAATCTAGTGCTAGGAGAGCTACAAGTACAACAATTTGGCTGCATGGTGTTCAAGGGGGAGAGAATTTGAAATCAGACTAGAAAGTGCTGAGTTTAGAGTCAGGAAGACTGGAGTTCAAATACTACCTTAGAAATGTACTACATGATCATAAGTCAATTAAGATCTCAGAGACTCAGTTTTTTTCATCTGTAAATGAGGAAGTTGTACTTAATGGCCCCTAAGCTCACTTCCAGGTGTGAATCCATGACCTTATGCAAGATAGATTGGAGCCATACTGTAAAGGATTTTAAATGCCAAACAAACGACTGACATTATGTTCTAGCAGTAATAAGCTTATTCATTAGGAGAATGATACATTCAGGCCTATGCTTTAGGAATATCAATTTGGCAGCTATGAGGAGGGTATATTAGACTGGAGGAGAGACTAGAGACAAAGAAACCAACTAGGAGGCTATTATAACAACCCTTAGACCAAGAGGTAATGAAGGTTTCAATTTAGAGTGGTAGTCATATTAATGAAGAAAAGGGAATAGATGCAAGAGATATTGTAAAGGTAGAATTGATAAGACTTAGCAACTGATTGAATATAGGGACAGAAGGACAGTGAAGAGTCAAGGATGACTAGATGATTGTGAGCCTGTGTAACTGAGAAGATGACTAGTGGTGCCTAGAACGGAAATAAAGATATTAGGAGGAGAGGTAGGTTTAGAGGAAAAGATCTTGAGTTTTATTTTAGACGTGTTGAGTTTGAGATAATTATGGGATATATGTGTTGATGGTGAAGTGAGAAAAATGCCCAGGAGCAAGATGGCAGGAAATATATAGATCTGGCAATCACTTTATAAAGATGGCTGAACCCAGGAGAACTGATGGATTCACCAAGAGAGAAGAGATGACAGCCAAAAAGAGAGTCCTGGAGAGCACCAATTCATAATATACATAGATAATGATCCAGCAAAGGAAACTAATCAGATAGGTGGAAGGAAAAGCAGGAAAAGACCTCATCCTAGAAACATAAGAAGAAGGGAATATACAGGAGGAGAATATGATCAATAGTGTCAAACTACAGAGATCAGGAACAATAAGGACCAAGAAAAGGCCATTGAAACTTTGCTTTTGTTGTTGTGTAATTCAGAAATCACTGGTGACCCTGAAGCGAACAAAGTAATATGCTCTTCCAGGGATTCTGGGTTCAAAATATTCATTAGCTTCGGCCAGTCTGGTCATAGGATGGTAGTCTCAGAGGTGGCAGAGACATTAGGAGTCATCCAATTCAGTCTCTCATTTTACCTGTGCAGCTAGGCAGCGGATAGAAGGCTGGACCTGGGGTCTGGCCTCAGGCATTTAATAGCTGTGTGACCCTGGACAAGTCACTCAATCCTATTTGCCTCAGTTTCCTCATCTGTAAAAGGAGCTAGAGGAAAGAAATGGCAAACCACTCTAGTATCTTTGCCAGGAAAACATCAAACAGGGTCCCAGAGAGTAGGACATGACTGAACAACAAGAACTCATTTTACATATAAGTAAAATGAGACCCAGAGAGATTAATTTATTTTCTCAAAGCCATGTAAGTGTATTTGGCAGACATAATATTAGAGCTCAGGTCATCTGATTCCAAAGTTTGTGCTATTGTTCATGCAGTCATGTTGAGCTCTTTGTGATCCCACAGGCCATAGCACACCAGGCCCTTCTATCCTCCACTATCTTTCAAAGTCTACCTAGTTTCATGCTGATTGTTTCCTTGATGCAATCAATCTATCTCATCCTCTCTTGCACCCTTTTCCTTTTGCCTTCATTCTTTACCAACATCAGGGTCTTTTCCAATGAGTTCCGCCTTCTTATTATGGGGCAAGTGTCTTTTAATTTCATTACTGCAGTTATCATCTACAATGATCTTTGAATCCAAAAATATAAAATCTGACACTGTTTCCATTTCTTCTTCCCCTGTTTGCCAGGAAATGATGAGACAAGTTGCAAAGATCTTAATTTTTTTTTATGTTAACTTTCAAGCCAGCTTTTACACTCTCCTCTTTCACTCTCATCAAGAGGTTCCTTAATACCTCTTTACTTTCTGCAATCAGAGTAGCATACCTCAAATTGTTGCTATTTCTCCCAGCAACCTTAATTCTGGCTTTTGATTCACCTTAATTCTGGCTTTTGATTCATCCAGTCTGGCATTTCACATGATATACTCTGCATATAAGTTGAATAAATAAGATGACAAGAGATAGCCTTGTTGTACTCCTTTCCCAATCTTAAACCACATTCCATTTTCCATGTTCAGTTCTAAGTGTTGCTTCTTGGCCCACATACAGAAGAAATGTAAGATGATCTGCTACTCCTACCTCTTTGAGGACTTGCCATATTTTGTTGTGATGCGCACAGTTAAAAGGCTTTAGTGTAGCCAACGAAGCAAAAGTAGATGTTTTTGCTGGAACTCCCTTACTTTCTCTGCAATCCAACAAATGTTGGCAATTTGGTCTATAGTTCTTCTGCCTCTTCAAAAACCAGCCTGCTCTTCTGGTAATTCTCAGTTCATACAATAGTGTAGCATGGTTTGAAGAATCTTAAGGGTAACCTTGCTGGCATGTGAAATGATTGTAATTGTTCAGAAATTTGAACATTCCTTGGTATTGCCCTTCGTCAGGATTGAGATGTAAACTAATCTTTTCCAATCCAGCAGCCACTGTTGTATTTTCCAAACTTGCTGGCATATTGATGACAACACTTTAACAGCATCATCTTCTAGGGTTTCAGACAGCTCACTTGGAATTCCATTACCTCCGCTAGTCTTATTGTCAGCAATGCTTCCTAAGGTCCACTTGACTTCCTTCTCCAGGATGTCTGGCTGCAAATCAGTAACCACACTATCAGAGTTATCAGTGATGTGATTCCAAATACATTTCTCTTCTCACTATACCAAATGGCCTCACCAAATTTAAGAAGGCTGGTTCTAAGACAGCTCTAAGACGATTATCACCGGGTCTACATTCTAAATCTTTTCTAGCTTGGTAGGATCTGAAAAAACTAAAACTCAATTAGGAAGGGGAAGGAAATAAGCATTTATGTAGTGTCTACTTACTAATTGCTAGGCACTGTGCTAAGCATATTTACAAATACTGTCTCATTTGGTCATAAGTAAGTATAAGCCTTAATGACTCAGGGTCACCTTTGCCATACCACCAGAGCAAGGGGTCCATAAACATTTTTTAACATTTTGCTAATTATCTTTTAATATAATTTATTTCCTTTGTAATTCTGTGTATTATATTTTATGTGTTGAAAAAACATTATTCTGTTACAAGACTGCCAAAGGGGTCCGCGACATTAAAAAGATTAAGAACCCCTACTCTAGAGTCATCACTATCATCACTAACATTGTTTTAAGGTTTGCAACATGCATTACATATAATGTCTCATTTGAATAAGACTGTAGTGAAGAATAAGAAAAGTGACCCGTGGGGGGCGGAGCCAAGATGGCG
>CM053582.1:133933333-133948460 GCA_028627135.1 Pseudochirops cupreus | reverse complement strand
CTGAGCTGACTTTAGTGGGAAGTATCTTTGTGTGCGTTTTGGAGTTCCAGGATTGGTTTAGAGTCCTATTTTATGGGTATTTTGGGGTGGCTATGTGAGAGCTGCGATATGTTGCTGCTTCTAAGCTGCCATCTTGGCTCCGCCCCTGCAGTTGAGTCTTACAAATGTCTAGAGTACTAGAAGTTAGATGACTTTCCCAGGATCACACAGCTAGCACGTGTCAGAGGCAGGATTCAAGCCCAAGTCTTCCTGACTTTCAAGACATCTCACTCTTATAGGCCAAGCTACCTTTCATATACAAATTATAGTCTTATATTATTGATGATAGAAAGATTTGAAGGTCTTGACCGGAACTCAATCTTGTGCTTTTTGCTCTCCTACTACTGCTGATATTAAGCAGTTTTTTTTGATGGGGGAAGGCAGGGCAATTGGGGTTAAGTGACTTGCCCAAGGTCACACGGCTAGTATGTGTTAAGTGTCTGAGTCTGGATTTGAACTCACATCCTCCTGATTTCAGGGCCGGTGCTGTATTCACTGTGCCACCTAGCTGTCCCAGAAATTAAGCATTTTTGTGCCTTTTTAATTGATTTTTATGATGTGATTTTTCTTTTTGTCTACACTTCATTGCTTTGTACTATATATTGTTCAAAGCATACACATAATGACCTATCAAAACGATTGTAATTCCCATTTATTTAGAAGGTAACATAATGTGGAAATTTCAACAGCAAATAATAGCTGCCCGGACATAATCATTGGTTGGGAGTCTGCAATGAACTGTTCAGTCCAAAGGACTTGCCTTCTATGCACATGAAGATTAGGTATAAAAACTGCTTACATTTTCCCATAATTAATTCTGTCTTAATTATTATGATAGCACAATGGAAAGAGCAGCTAATACTGCTTACAGTTTTCTCAAATAAAGTAGCAAAGTTGGAGGACTCATTTTGGAACAGAATAGTAGGAAGGTATCTCTCGTGATTCAGTGGTTATTAAAAGGCAGATGTGTGTGTGTGTGTGTGTGTGTGTGTCCATGTGTGTGTATGTATATTTTTGTGTGTATGTGTACAGAAGAGTACTACTAAAGGTGTCTCTTTGTTGGTCTTATCATATAATGAGAACAACAGAGATTATCTTATGTTTCTTCAAACTTTTTCAATTCAACTTCACTCAACAAGGATTTATTAAGTGCCTACCATGTACCAGGCATTGTGTTAGAAGATACTGGGAAAACAAAAACAGGAATGAAAATAATAACTTCCCCAAAGGACATTGTCTTCCCTGCGTTTTATGCGGCACAACATAGGAGTATACGGAATGATCATAATTATAATTAGTCTCCTCTTGGGAGGCGGTATGGTATTGGGGATAGAGTACTGGCCTTGAAACCAGGAAACCTTGGTCAGGACCTGCCTTGGACCCTGCTGGCTCTTTAACCTTTCAGTGATCTAGGAAGCTCCCTAAGATGATGAATTGCAGAGAAGGTAATGGCCTGTATTGGTAGGGAAACTTCCCTTGCCTGGGAGTTCCTGATATCAGTGAAATTACAGGGACAGTCCCTGTCTCCAGTCCTAGTCTCCGCTAGGGTCCTGTTCTGATGCTTCATTATGGCATGGAAGTAGGCTGTGTCAGCAGGGAACTTGCTTGGGTAGTTCTTACTGAATGGAGAAGGCTTTAGGTACAAGTCTGGTGATAAATCATAGGATCCATAGTTGTCATTGAATCATAAGATTATACATTCAGATCTGGAAGAGATCTCAGAGGTCATCTAGTTCTGATTTTAAATTCATCACTCCTTCTACTGGACCGTACTTATTCAAGGACCAGCTAGCTAGTTTGGATAAGCTCATCACAAAAAGGCTTTTTACCAGGTGAAGATTTTTTGGGGGAGGAGGGAGAGACTGGAAGAGACACAAAAAAATGATATATTAGAAAGAACTCAGCATTTAGAGTCAAAGGACGCAGATTTAAATCTTGGCTTACTATTTGTATGACCTTGTGAAAGGCATTTAACGTCTGGGATTCTTTCTTTATCTCTAAAAATGAGGAGGTTGGCCCATATGGTCTCTAATGTCACTTCCAACTTTCAGTCTGTCATCTATCTTAGGTCCTCTGAATCCACACAGATTGCTTTACCAAGACTTCTAAGGGTATTTTTTTTTATGGAAATACCCACAGCAAGGAATTGTGGATCCTTGGAGTATTGAGGTATGCGCAGTTCTGTGCACACACATACCATTATGATCATATGATTGAAAACATCATGGTCTCTTTTAGATGCTCTTTGGAATCTAGCCTGGGTGGAAAACATGCATTTGAAAACAATACCAGTTTAGTGGTGTGCGTGCAGGCGCGCACACACACACACACACACACACACACACACCCCCCACCATTTTGTTCGTTCTTAACGAGGTCAGTCTCATTTTTGGGAGAATTATGTCTTTTTTTCTTGCTTATTCAATTAATACGGATGCTCAAGTTACAAATCATTTACTGGATCCTAGAAAATTAAACCGTGAAGGGACTTTAAAGATTAGATAGTCTAATCCCTTCATCTTAAAGATGAGGAAACTGCCGCCCTCCCTCAGTTAGTGGCAGACCAGGGTCTTTAATTGTGGTACTTGATGTAGACCAGTATTATTTCTTTGGATACAGCAGCCACCATGCCAAACTCCTGGATATAGAAGCTTAAAAGCATTATTTTAAAAATTTATATATAGAACAGTTTATAATACTAGTATGCAAATATTTACACATTAAATAGGGATTACATTAGTGGAAATGCTTCTGCCCAAGTGATCCAAGTGTTTCCTTGGTACATGAATTAAAAATATCAACAATTATATATAGTAAGCTATTGTGATTATTTTTCTCCTTTTAACATGGTACAGCTAAAAAGTACTGTTGAATTATAAATTAATAGAGGTCAACCTTTTATAAAATGTATATGAGAAACCTTTCCAAGAATCACTGAAACACAATGTGAGTTGACACATGGAGGATCTATGTTTTTCTGATACCTAGGGGAGGAAGAGGGAGATTTAGGATGATTTCAGTAGTAGAAAACACTCACACAGGGGTCGTTGCACAGCTTTTCAGCCCTATAGCAACCATTGGGGCAGAAAGAGACTCTGTGTAGAATGATGCCTGGGGCCATCTTCCCTCCATCAACCTGGTCTAACTGTTGACAACAGTCCTGTGTTTGAAGGGCATTCGATATCAGGTCCAGGTACAGATGAGTATGTTTGTGTCTGATTGAGTATAAACCCAAAGCTATGTCTTTGTATAGCTTTGATTTGAAGACTAGACAGAAAGAAATGATTTTAGATTGAATGGACTATATAGTGCTACAAAACAAATCTTCCTAAATCACATCTCTGATCATGTAACTTAAAAACTTTCACTGATGTCATATTGCCTAACAAATCAAGACCAAACTCCTCAACTTGGTTTTCTAATCCATCAAGTACTAACATATGAGTGAAATCTGATAGTATAGGATTTTACATCTGAATATATATTTCATAGTATCATAGATTTAGATTTTTGAGGCTGTATAGATTAATCCTCTAATTTTACAGCTGAGGAAATTAGGTTCAGAGATGCTAAATATCTTGTCCCAACTCACACAGTAGTAAGTATAGGAGTCAGGATTTGAACCCAAGTTCTCTGATTCCAAATCCAGCCTCCTTTCCATGGAACCATTAAACATTAAAAAAAAAAACAAACCTGGGGTGGCTAGGTGGCACATTGAATAGAGCACTGGCCCTGGAGTCAGGAGGACCTGAGTTCAAATCCGGCCTCAGACACTTAACACAAAACTAGCCACGTGATCTTGGGCAAGTCACTTAACCTCAATTGTCCTCCATTCCCTCCTCCAAAAAGCAAAAACAACCCCAACCCCCCCCCCCAAAAAAAACCCCAAAACTTTTCATTCCTGTTTCATGCTTTGTAATACATTGAATCAAATCTCTGGCATGAATGGAGACCAGTCTTGAATAAACACAAGGTTAATAAACCTTCCTGGGACACAGTTTCTTTGTTTATAAATTGAGGGAATCAGGTTTTATATATATATATATATATATATATATGTATATATATATATATATATATATATACACACACACACACATATATATACACACACACACACATACAGGGAGAAGAAAGTTTCCTGGGTTTCCATGTTTCCATGCCAGAGAACTCTCCTAGATTTCTTCTTGTCTATGGCTGGGCTATTTGTGTCTCTTTTCTAGCTCCTTTCCCTCCTCTTGCCCCTCTAATATGGATATTTCCCATGCTTTGTCCTTGGCACCCCATTTCTTTTCCTATTTTCTGTCTCTTGCTGATCTCATTCACTCACATGGCTTTGCTTATCACCTTTATGTGTATTACTCCCAAATTTATTTTTCTACTTTTCCATTTCTATTTTTTCCAAGAGAAAAACAGTAAAAAAAGAAATTGTACTCTAGTTATCTTTTATTATCTTTTTCTTGGAGAGCTCTCCCTGAATGGCTCAACTGTGCCCTCCAAAGCCAGACTCTCCTCCTGACTGTCCTATTTTGTGTAATTGTAACTCTCTTTCACTGTTATCTAGGCTCAAAACCTTGGAGTGGTCTTTAACCTCTTTGTCACCTTATTCTTCCATCTAGTCTTGTAGACCAAAGTTCCAATCTTATAGAATTGACTTCCTCCATATTTCTTTTACCTACCTTTTCTTTTCCGTTCTTAGTGCTGCACATTCTAGTTCATGCTGTTATAGATTTCTCTACTAAAATAGTATTCTTATGCATGTATATATATTTGTATCATGTAGGCAACGCTGGTTTCTTTAAGGCAGTGCCAGCAGAATGCAAACTACACCAGGTCCCCAAAAGATTTTGAGTGTGGGTCCAGTGATGGGCTACACTGCTGTTGTTTGAAGTTCAGCCCAGATGCTGTTAATTTGGAGAAGTTCTTCACCTGGTTGACTACATGTGATGTTTTTTTGGCTACATCAACTCCCAAAAGATATCTACTACATTACAGAGCAGTTACAACTGAAGAACCTACATGGAGAAAATTACAGGTTCCTAAAGTATTGAAGCATTACCTCTTATCTGAGTTTTTGTGGTTACCTCTCAGATGGCTTCTGGTTTCTATCTCCACTCTTTCCATTTCTAATCCAGATTATACAGTGCTATAAAACTAATCTTTCTAAATCACAACTCTGATCATGTAACTAAAAAACTTTCACTGGTTCTATTTTGCCTACCCAATAATGTCCAGACTCTTCAATTCAGCCTTCTAAACCAGTAAGCATCTTATTAAACACCTACTATGAATAAAGCACAGTGCTAGGGAGTGGCAATACAAAGACACATTGCATTTTAGTGAAGATGTGTAAAAAAAAAGATAAGTATGTACTTGATAACTTGAAGAGTAGGAAGAGAGATAATACCAGTACTTAGAGTACTCAGGAAAGACTTCATGATGGTACATAAACTGAACCTTCAAGGGAGCTAAGGATTCTGACAGACAGAAGTAAGCAGGAAGTACATTACAGGCATGGGACATGGTGTAGACTGCAAAAGCATGTGCACTGGAGAAGGAAGCCAAGTTCAGAGAACAGCAAGAAGACGTGTTTGTCTTGGACAGAGAATCAGTGAAGGAGAGTAACATACAATTAGCCTTGAAAGGTAGACTGGAGTCAGATTGTGAAGGATTTTAAAAGCTAGGTTGAGGCATTTGTTTTGCTCCTGTAGACAATGGGAAGTAAATGAAGTTCCTTAAGCAGGGGAGTGGAAGGTTATTTGTGTGAAGGACAGATTGAAGGCGGGGCAGACTCAGAGCCAGCAATCTAATTAGGAGGCTGTTGTAATACTCCATTAAAAGGTGATGAGAGCCTGAATTAGTATGGTGATCATGTGAGTATAGAGAGAAGTATAAGGGATGTTGTGGATATAGAATCAATGACACTAGGTAACTGATTGAATATGGGATGTGAGCTATAGTGAAGATTCTAGAATAATACTAAGGTTGACTCTGGAATAATGATAGTCCCTTCAGCAAACATAGGGAAAATTGAAGGAGGGATGAACTGGGCGGCAGAGAGAACGTGATGAGTTCCGCTTTAGATATAATGAATTTGAGATGTCTATGGTGATATGGGATTGGAGCTCAGTAAAGAGACTAGGGCTGGATACTAGATTATAGAGGAAGCTGTACAAAGATGATAACTAAATCAGTGGGAGCTGATAGGATCACCAACAGAAAGGGTATTGAGAGACAAAAGTAAGGAGCCCAGAATGGAGGCTTGGAGGACACCTATGGGATGAGACATTCATTCAGTAGACATTTATTAGACACCTACTGGAGGTGGAGCCTTGCCCTAGGAGCTGAGAGAGACACAGATTTTAGATGAGAGGCAGTTTTCTGCCCTTATAGAATCTCAGGTCTTCTAAGGCATAGGCCAAATGCTATCTCTTTTAATTTAACAATGCCATTTCCTAGTTAATGGTTCAGTTTAGCAAGCTTTGATTTTAGCTTAGGTGTAGCTGAAGCAAGAACCAGTGAATATTTATTAAATTTGTAAGGCAATGTGTCTAAGCTTTTCCTGATCTCCTGACTAGATGTTGGCTCTCTCTGTTTTATGAATCTCCCTTGCTCTACCTGCTCTCCTCTCTTCTGGTGTTTATCACATTCCGCTTGAATTGGAGTCATCTGTATGCTTGAATTTTCCCTCTTATTAAAACCTAAAACTCCTCAGAGAAGGGGATTGTGTTTTATTCCTGTCTGTATTCTCTGCTGCACCTAGACTCAGGCATTACACTTACTGATGTTTAGTCATTTTATTTCAGTTTTGTTTGACTCTTCATGACACCTTTTGGGGTTTTCTTGGCAAAGATACTGGAATGGTTTGGCCATTTCCTTCTCCAGCTCATTTTGCAGATGAGGAAACTAAAGCAAACAGGGTTAATTGACTTGCCGAGGGTCACCCAACTAGTAAGTATCTGGTCACGTTTGAACTCAGATCTTCCTGACTCCAGGCCCAGAACTCTATCCCCTGTGACACCTTGCTAGCTAGTGGTTGTTTAATAAATGGTTTTCTGAAATGGATTGAATAAGACATTGTCCTTAACCTCATCGCTTGTTTTTAAGACTAGAGAAGATAATCAGGATTAAGATGATAAATTCTCCATTTTTCACTAAATGTTTACCTTAGCTCTGCCACTTCTACCTGTATGACCTTGGGCTCTCATGGCCTCACTTCCCTCAACTGTAAAATAAGAGGCTTGGCCCAAGTGGCCTATAAAACCCTTTCTAGCCCTCAATTTACAAGCTTGATGTTGTTTAAAACCTTCTTCTGTCTTGTCCCAGGAATTTTTTTTTCCGTTGCTTCTTTATAACTGTTTAGAATGTGTCTGGTTTTACTATTAAGCCTTTCTCATGGTGAAGCACACAATGTCTTAGTCTTATGATTCCTCTGTGACTGAAGTAAGTTCTGAATTATGTTCTATATTGGAAATCTTCTATAAAGGTTGGAAAGTTAGGAGTTATAAACCTGGATTTAGGACAGATTTTCTTCTAATTCTTGGACTCACTTTTGACTGTTATTTTCTTGTTACTAGAGATTTCAAGGTGGAAGGTCAGTGATGTAGAGTAATACTGGGGAATATCAGTAATGGTAAGTAGTGTTGCTTCTCAGGAACTATGGTCTTATTTAAATTATCAAGTGAAAGCTGTCATGCTATTGTGGATACAGTAGAGCAATGTGTGGGTTATTTTAGAAATATTCCATTTAGCGAATGGCACTTGTGATCAAAGAAAACATAGGTGTTTTAAACAAAAAAAGTATCTAAGCTTTAAAAGATACCTGAATAGCACTCCTCCCACCCCAGCCCGGCCAGATTCTAGAGCTTAATATGTTTTATTGAAGAGGCTTCTAAAAAGATATATGTAAAGGTACAAATGAGTAATAATAACTGACATTTACATAACTCCTTCAAATTTACAAAACACTTTGCAGATGTAAGCTTTCAATCTCTTGGTCTGGGCAGGAAGAAAGAACAGTCATGGGCCCAGTGTTTCTGTTGTGCCCATAAAACTTTGGTAGGGGGGCAGATGCCCTGATTTCATTGTTGTAGAAAACTCTCTGTATTGATTTACATTGCAAGTTTTCTGCAATATAGAGTACTGAGAAGTTAAGTAACTGTCTACAGTTACACTGGCAGTATCAGAGACAGAATTAAAGCCTAAATCTATCTGGGCAAAAGTCCAACATTCTCTAACTTATATTGGGGTGGCAGACTATGACCTGAGGGTCCAATCTCACCTGCTACTCATTTTTCTATAGCTCTTTACCTAAGAATGATTTTACGTTTTAAAATACAACAAAACTTTATTTTAAAAAAATGTAAAAACCTTGCTTTGACCTTCTGGTCATAGTTTGCCAATCCATGATCCACAGAGTTGGCCTCTGCTTCCCTAATCAGGTTTATACAAGAGATGTTCCGAAGGAAAAGTAATTATTTGCTGAAATAATCATAATATGATGATGAGCCTCTGATGTGTTATATCTTTAAAATCTTTTTTTCTTCAGGTCAAAGAAAATTTTGCATCATAGTGGTTAGTGGGCTGGTCTTAAATCCAATAAAGCATTTGTTCAGATTGTGCCTCTGATACGTACTGACTTTGTGTCTCTAGGCAAGTCAGAAACTCTCTATGCTCTAGACAGCTCTCTAAGAGTATAAATTATAGAGAAAGTGCTGACTTTAACTGGTAGAGGGAATTTCCTTACCTGAGAGTTCTCAATATCAACAAAATCACAAGCCTAGTCCTATCTCCTCATTTGTATATCTTCAAAATTTATTAAAGGAGAAAAATTCTTAGGCTTTCGTTTCCCATGATTGCCTGGGGCTCAGAGATGATTGTGTATAGGGAGTAAGTCCTTGGAATTCATTTATTAAGAGGCTATTTGTCTGGGTACATATTGGTGAAATTACTAGGAAAAGACTCTGATTGGTGGGGTGTCTTCTGGAATCATGAAGAAGGTTTAAAAAGTAGAGAGATTGTAAAACAGAGTTCAGTGGAGCTAGAGAGAACCTAGTTGGGCTATGTCAATAGAGAAAAAGAGATAGGGACCATGTGGGTGAGACTGCAATGGTATTCTCAAATCCAGGAGTCCAGACGTTGCTGGAGCCATAGAGGGGCATGTCTGCTCTTGTGAGATTGGAGCAGTTCTTCATGGCAGCTACTAAGATTAGTCCGAGAAAAGAATTTCTTTACACCTGATTTCTGTATAGGGAAATACTAGCCATTTGTACATGAAATTCAAGATGATACCACTATTTGATTTCTCATTGTCATTTGCTCTGCTGTTCTGTCTTGAATATTTTGACTATTTGATTTAGGGGTCCTACCAGGTTCAGAAGAGACTATGCAGTCGAATGGATGGCTCAAGCTGTGTTTGCATAATTATGAATACCCCAAATCCCCCATACTGAACCTGGAGGTAGTGAGCAGTTCTCGGGTTGAGGGTGTTGGGACATGCTATAAATATATATATATACATATACATATATTATATATATATATGTAAGGATATATATATAAAAGAATATATAAGGATATATATAAAAGAATATATATATAAGAATATATAAGGATATATATAAAAGAATATATATATATAAGAATATATAAGGATATATATAAAAGAATATATATTATAAAAATATAATAAGTACATGAAAATACCAAAATTATCCTTTATCATAGAATTTGAGATATGGAAGATAGTTTAGATATCAACTTTGTCCAATTCTCTTAGTTTATATTTTTTGTAAAGCCTTCTGATCTTCAGGACTGAGACCTTTTCAATGGAGTTGGACATGCAATCTGTTTCTGTTCTGTAAGATATGTTCTCTGAACCCTTGAAAAAGGAAACATTCATTGAGATGATGCAGCAGCTCCTTGTTGGGCCTTGTGACTGTGAGGTTATGTTGGAGATGAGTGGTGACTGAGCCAAGAAAAGTGACCCATTCTCTTCTACAAGGGGAGCTAAAGAGAACCTGTTCTCTCATTTGGAATGCATCCAGTGTTTCTCTCCATCTCCTCCATCCCACAAATTCAATAGTGGTTATAAGCATATGGGCAATGAGAACATGAGCTTATCTAGACAAACCTTTGTCCTTGGCTTGGGTTTGGTTGTTTTCTATTCAGTTCCTTAAGTATGGGATGATGACCAGCGATCCTGAGAAATGAATGTTTCCAGTTCTGGTGGTAACTCTGTGAGTTGGAGAGGTCAAGGGTTTCTGAGTCAAGTACTGGCCACCTACTGTGTGGTGATTTCTGTAATAGTGCCTCTTTCTGTAGGGAAAAAAGTATTACTGCCTAAATTAGGGTCTCTTACCTCTCTAGACATAACAACCACTACCACCCAATTTTTGATATTCTGGGAGATTGCAGCATTCAACACATTTGCAGTACAGTAGCATTTCTCCCTCTGGGGAAATCACCTTTGTGACTGCCAAATCACCTTTGCTAGGTAAGTTTAGAAGCAATTGGAATGAGGATTCTTTGGGTTGGAGGAGCTTAAAAATGGTGAAGAGACTTGATCAGTTTCTCCCATCTATTTCATTTCATTCATTTGGTAGCAAATACCTCTTTATATGGTGATGTTGTATTTCACTTGGAAGAGGAAAAGAAAACCTATGAATCAAACTTATGTGTTCAAGAGAGATTCCTTAAAGGATTTTTTTTTAATAGCTCACTTGAAGATGGGAGTGGGATATTATGGTTTTACAAATCTGTATCTGGATTGGGGCAATAGGGCAGTTCCAAAGATGGCTCCCCAGCTTTCTCTTTCTGTATAGGAAATGTTAAATTTTTGATGTAATAATAATAATAATAATAATAGCTAGCATTTATAGGGTGCTTAAAGGTTTGCAAAGCATTTTACATATGTTATCTTATATGATTTTGTTTCCATTTTACAGATGAAAAAACTGAGGTTGAATGACTTGCCCAGGGTCATAGCAGGCAGGAAATATCTGAGGCAGGATTTGAACTGAGGTTTTCCTACCTCCAAGTCCAACACTCTATCCACTGGGTTGATGTGGTTTAGGGGTGCTGGGAACACCCAAAATGTCAGGGTACAGGGCAGTATCACCTAGCCCAAATTCATACACTCAAACATCTTCCAGTCAAGTGGCCAAGTTTATTGTGATGCTTATAGAAGAGGTCAAAGTTCTTAGGCAACCTGCAAACTGGCATGATGCTGCTGAAGTTTATATGGAAAAAGGACAGCGAAAGGAATGTCAGTTATGATCTGGGGTAGATTTAAGGAGTGGTCAATAGTCCTGGTACCTTGGGTACCGGAACCAGCGATCTGATCTTTTGGAAAATTCAGGGAGTCAACAGAGATAGTTCTGATACTAGACATTGTGGAGAAAGGACAAGATAGTTCTGTTTGCATAAAATCTTGCCGGAAGCATGGTCCAGGTTTCAGAGACAAAGTTCTTGGGTCAGCATCTTACACTGATAGCCTTTATCAGAGGAATTATAGTGTCAGGTCTATATGTTACTGGGTTGTTTCCAGAGACGTGGTCTTTTCCTTTAGGGGTCCAGGTCCCATCACCTCATCAGGGCCACCTGGGTGCTTTGAGTATGTTATAATAGTGTTAGAGATAATTCTTTTTTGGGAGTAGGGGGGTTGAGGGAGATGGTGGAGATGGTGTTCCGGTAGGATGATTGCTGCAGCAAGATGTTAGATATATTGCAATATGTCCACTTCTAGATCTATGCTTTGATATCTTTGAATGCTGTAATTGATTGAGGGGCACGAGAGTGTGAAAATAAATTATTTCTGATTTTCTCAAAGGTAGTAAGGAGAGATTTGGAGGATCATACCTATGATGCCAGGTGGTGTATGGGGCCATTTGGCCCAGATGGACATCTTATTTATGAAGTTATTTTTTGGCAGGAGGGAGAGACCTTCTTGGCTGATTTTATGGGTGAAAGTAAAAAGTAAAAGGATAATTGACACTTATGGGATACACAGCAGTTATCTGGCAAGTGCCAGGAGTATGGTCTCAGCTTGTTGTCTGAAGTGAGGAATCAAAGTCCTCATCAAGGTATCTGTGTTTTTATTTTCCACAAGGATATCTGTAAAAAGCTAACTCAGGCCCCATAGGAAAATAGGAATAATTTTCCAATGAGAAAAGATCCTAAAAAGGCCTTACTTATTCATCTATAACTATGCATAAATGTGTATATGCATGTATAAATTTCATAGCAAGCCATATCACTTCATTTACATTTCTTGAGGAGAGGGAGACTAGTACTTGAAGTTACAAAATTCCAGAAAGAAAACCCATGTCTTTATACATATAAGGAGAACTGGTGTCAAACTAGGGTGATGGGATGTGTGCCCCTAAAAGGAAAAGACTATGTCTTTGAAAGCAGTCCAGTCCTTGAATTTTCCTGTACATTTCAGTAGCCCAGATCCCTGGCACCTCTGCCAAAGGCATCTGGCCCAAGCCAGCCCACCTACATTGCTTACTAGTCCTTTCACTGTGGCTCCTACCCATCCCAGACCACCTAACTCCTTTCACTGGCGGCCACCTTAGGCTATTTACCACTCCTTAATCCCTTCTCACTGTCTTTTTTTTGTATATAAGTATCAATCTCACACCCATCAAGGCCCAGATTCCCTAAGAATCTTGCCAGCTTCTATTGGCATTACAATAAACCTTGCCATTTGACTGAAAGAAGACTTGAGTACTTGAATTCTTTCTAGGCATACTCACTCTGTACCCTGATATTTCAGATTCCCAACAACCCCAAACCACATCAAAACTACAGAGACAAGACATTATGGAAAGTGGTGCTAGGACAGTAGTTCTCAACCTTCCTAATGCCACTACCCTTTAATACTTGTATGTGGGCATATCTGCATGTGGGTGGACCTGCCTGGAGACAGATAGAGGAGTGGTGTCTCCATTCCTAAGACCATTGGAAATATGTGTTTTCTGATGGTCTTAGGTGACCCTTGTGTCCCCTGTGAAAGGGTCTTTCGGCCCCCAAAGGAGTTGTGACCCACAGGTTGATTCTAGGAGGATTCTCAGAGGAAAGACCATAAAGAAAACCTAAGCTGTGTCCTGGCTGTCCAGGAGATGCAGACCTTTTGAGTTGCTAAGACAGTGTAGAACTGAGGTGAATATGAAATATCTCAAGTATCTGTTCAGTGGTCCCACAAAATTGTCTCTCTCTTGATATCTCTTCCTCTCCTCCCAATAATGAATGTGATTTTTTTATTTAATATTTCTGTATCTGTTATTCAGCTCAACAAATTGGGTCAACAAACTTTTATTAAGCACTCACCAAGTGTCAGACACAGTGCTGAGAATCCAAATACAAGCAGAAAGACTCCCTGCCCTCAAGAAGCTTACATTTTAATTGGGGAAGACAACATATAAAAGGAGCTGAACAACTTGGGGGGATAGGAGTGAGTAGAAGGAAGTACCCATCTGGGGGCTTGGCAATAAAGTCCCAAGAGTCAGAAGCAGAGTTGGAAGACAAATGAAGGGTGGCTGGCATGAGCATTCCTTAAAATAGAGGTTCTTGGAGGAACTCACTTAAGGAGAAAGGGGCCACAAGGATGTTTATTGCATGCTTATTTCGTATTTTAAACATTTTCTTTGGTTGAGAAAATGAGGTCAACCAATACCTAATACCTACATTGTACATCCAGTAGGTTTTTGAGAAGGAAACCTGTCTCTCACTTTTTAGAGAGACATGAATTATTCCCAGGCTTTGTTTTTAGAGCTATCTCTGGAGTTAATGAAACAGAGATTGAGAAAAGCATGACTTTTTTCTTTGAGATCAGAGTTCCACAGGATGAATCCATATCTGGAACAAAGCCCACTCCTCATTGTTTCTCACCTGGTTATTTAAAGTCAGAAATTGCTGTCTTAGTCATTTCACTCTGGTTCTCTAAGATTGGCCAACAATAGATCCCAGGCCAAGCCCCGCTTGGTCTTTGTTTGGGCCCAGATGGCTCAGAGTGAATATAGATAGCAATTGTTTCTGTTTTGGCCAGGAAACCCTAAGGGTTTTACCCTGTTGGATTGATTTTTTTTTTTTTGACTAAGTAAAAGAGGCCATTCTAATCACTGAATTGATGTTGCCTCAGTCAAATTGAGACCTGGGAAAGACTTTAAGTTAAAAAAGCCAAGGTCTCCCACTATATCCAGGTCCATCTCCCTTCTTCTTGATCTATGTGTTGCCACTGGACCCATATGGCTCTGGAGGAGAAAGTGAGGCTGGGGACTTCCACATCCCTCCCTCACTTAAATCCAATTGACTTACACATCATGGCATCACCTCCCTGATGTTAGGGTCCTCTTCAAGACTGAAGGACAAACAGCAATTTAAGGTTAGCTTTATGTGATTGGCTTCCAAGAAGTAAAGTGACTTGCCTGAGATCATGCATCAGAGTTGGGATTAGATTCCAGGTTTGGGAGTAAGATTTCTAGGCTCCTTTGAAGGTTCCTTCCAGGAGACCTAGTACAATCACTTTATCAGGAACAAAAAAGAAAATGTTTCCTCTCTAAGTAACATGGAATTTTTTAGTTATAGCCTGGGATGTATTGCTGCCATTCTGGTAAGCACCCTACATTCCTATGAGGGGATTCTTCTTTTGGAAATATTTACTTATACTACAAAACAAACCATGCGGACCTGTTCTTAAGCAAACAGTGCTCTCTCAGGGATTTGCTGTGGTCTGTGTACTGCAAACGGTATGTTCAGAGTAACACTAACCAGGATCAAATGACGCCATCATTTCAATTTTAAAAATCCTGGAAATGACAAACCATTTGTTTGTGGTTTAAGTCCTTAAATCTATCCAACTGCAACAGGGCCTGGAAGGGCACTGAGACACTGCTGGAGTTAATGGAGTAGATTTGGTGCAAACAAGAGGTGGGCAGCAGAGGGCACTATTGTGACGCATTTGATTCTTTTCAGGAGCAAGCTGGAAAGTGTTTTCATTGCTCTATATGCAATCGTCCAGTAGTTCTCTGGTTGACTATTTGAAAGAAGAATTTTAAACGGGTCACTTTTCTTTTTTTTTTTTTTT